>JAZKJV010000452.1:279130-597305 GCA_037367405.1 Ottelia alismoides | reverse complement strand
TAAAAAAATAAACCAATGAAACCACATGATCCAAGATCACTTCTCGGATCATTTCATCTAAAACCACCAATATGTATTAAGGTTATCTCTTAAAGCGTGGTTGTGATTGAGTCTCTAAAATAAGAGACCCCCTGTCTCAAGTTTGATCCGACGGAGGAATTGCTTGCAAGCACGTTGATGAAACGTGTGCTCCTCGCAATCCATGTTGATGATCCAAGCGGTGAATTTCATGACCTTGTCTCATGAGATACAATGTCTTCTTCACGAGCAGGTGCACCGAAGGAGATGGAGCTCCACGAGCAGTCTATCCGGCATCATAACAGTGGTGCAACAGATACAAGATCTCTAGGTC
Organism: Ottelia alismoides; assembly: GCA_037367405.1. Classification (NCBI taxonomy): domain Eukaryota; kingdom Viridiplantae; phylum Streptophyta; class Magnoliopsida; order Alismatales; family Hydrocharitaceae; genus Ottelia; species Ottelia alismoides. The sequence goes on along the minus strand of JAZKJV010000452.1, from coordinate 596,953 downwards.
AGCAAGTTGACGACCACATTGTTGAGATAGAGAGGGGACGACCAAGAGAAAATAGAGAGATAGAGTTAGACTTGCAAAATTGTCGTACAAGAAGAGTTAGGGTTGCCTCTTCTTTTATAGTATTTTAGGAGTCCATAGATCACAATTCATGTGAAACACAAAATCAAATGGTTGAGATTGATTTGTGTTTCTATTTAATTGGCCATGATTTTGTTGAAAAAACACAACAAAAATAATTAATTTAAATCAAATTAAATATAGAGATATAAATAATATAATTTAATTTGATTAAATCAATAATTAATCAAGGGAAACATAAAGGTGGTAACTCACTTTCCACAAATGGTGGGGACAGCCACTTGACCAAGTCAAGGTGGCTGTCTACCATCCACATTTAGAAGGTGGTTACCCTTTCAATTATGTGAGATTAATTTATATCACATAACCCTTTAATTATTTACAACAACATTGTGTTGTAAATTAATTCACAAAATAATTACAAATTAATTTTGTGAATATTACAATCATACCATTAAATAAATGTGAATCATATTCACAATCCAAACAAAATGTACATTTTCCAATGTGAATCCAATTCACATCAACAATTAATTTGAAGATACTATTTATAACAAGCTCTCTCTAGTATATTTAAAATCACATTTATAATCGATATAAATAGTATGGATAGCACTATCTACATTATTCATATCCTTGATAATTAATCACATTTTATTATCTTAGATCATCACTCTCATGTGCCCAAATAACATAAATCACATTCACATTATTCACATCTTTGATAATTAAATTTCATTTAATCATCTTATATTACTATCCTAATATGAATCAAATTCATAGTATTCATGATAATTATATCACATTTAATTATCAATATACACAATTCAACAATGGATATATTCTTGAACTCTTTCAAGAATAATGCGCTTTCTCGACGGATACATGGAGATAAGTGTCACGACCCCAATTATGGGCTGTCGGATCCTCCCATATCCCAGATCTGGTTACTCAGCAATAATTTACTCAGCAATCACAACTAACCTTCAGAAACAGACTATAATTAAAAATACTCAGAAGGAAGTATTTCAACACTTTTCCATTCACAATATAAAGTTCAGATGATACATTATTCCACTATAACCATTTACATTTACATCAGCTTGAAAGGAAATACAAAAAAAGATTACCAACTACCTTATAGATTAAAGATACTACGGCGGGATGGATGGCTACTATGTTAGCCGGCTGGATGACTACGATCTTAGCTGGCTGGATTACTAAAGTCCTTAGGATGGCTCACCGACATATGTTGGATTTTCCATAAATCATAAGATAACAATTAGTAAATGTTAAGTAACAAAGAAGAGAAAAAACAAACAAATGGTGTAATTTTTCAAAACTTGTTATCACAAAAAGTTTCATCCATTCTCATTAATTTAAGTCCTATTCATTTCTATTCCACATCAGGGATTAGTCCAGGGAATTTACCTCAGCAATATAGGGACTCTAAAGCTGTGGACAATTCGTAATTGGAGATTGCATTGATCAGGTAAGCTTATGTCGTTGCACGTCACCTCAAACTGATACTCCAATACTACCATGACAATTTCTTTTTCTTTTATTAATCAGGGTCTCAAAACCCTCAGCCTTTCAAACAAAGGAGCACACCGTCCTCGAGGATCCGGTTGCTTAAATCCTCAGGCTAACCTTTAATCACAAAATCTGGCGGCTTTTAGGAAAAACATATTATCGTGACCCAGCCGCTATTGAACCACCCGTGCCTCCACATGGCATGACCACATCTTCCGTCGTTCAACCCGAATGTATTGGCTCCTGGTACCACACATTGCAATTCATTCATTTCGTGCGCACTTATCATAACAGGGCAACCGTGTACCACCTAGGTAGGGCAACATCAATACGGATTCCTTCCGACGAACCTACAGGTTGTATGCCCTACCTGTAGTTCTACTCCCAGTCATTCATAACGTAAGACACAATCCTTTCCAAGATCCAACTCAAAAACATCAATTCTCATGATGTAATTCCTCTATTAAGCCTTAGATTTGCATAAACATAAATACCGAGTATAGACTTGCACATATATTAATTTATATATTTATATACTCATAGTTATGCTTATTTTAACTTCCAAACCCTAACTTTCCAAACCACTACATCCATTCGATGCTTAGACCTTATTTTAGTTGAAATCACAAAGCAACCTTTCATACTTTATCAAAAATAATCAAATTAGAGTTCTTCGTAACAAGGAACACAAATAAATAAATCTCAACGATCTCATATGAAAACTAACAACAAAAGGAATGAGTTCATTACCTAATCGAGCTCTATCTCTTGTATGCAGTGCTTAGCGTGATTCTTTTTCAAAAGAATGATTTATAGCTCCTGAAACGATCGAATTTCATTTTCGTATTAAAAATACTAAGAACATGCCAAGAACACGAAGAACAAACGAAGAACACGAAGAAGCGAAGAACACGAAGAATGTGAAGAACATATTTTCTCTTGAAATTTCAGCAGAGCTTTCCCTTATACAGAGTGATATTTCTAAGAAAATTTCGGCAGAGTTTCCCCTTATATTGGGATATATTTCTATAAAAGTTTAGCATATTTTTTCCTTATATAGGGACATATTTCTATAAAAATTTCGGCAAAATTTTCCCTTATATCGGGATATATTTTAAAAGAAAAACAGAAAGAGTTTCCTCTATAAAATAACCGAGAGGAAAACAATAAGGAAACTGAAAGAATATAACCAAACTACAAGCGATGGAGAATCGGTAGACACAACGCACCTTATGTGATTGAAGGTGTGATGAATCACAGGGTTCACTGACGTACATAGCCGCAAGCACCTAAGTAGGGTATTACATAGATTTATCCATCAAAATAACTATGAAGTGGAAAAGAAAGAATATAACAATAGCAATGGAGAATCGGCAGACACCATGCGTCTTAGGTGAGTGAAAGTGTGACGAATCACATGGCTCATCGATGTGCATAGCCACCTACACCTAAGTAGGGTGTTATACAGATTTCTCCTCGAACCATAACAGAAAATGAATCAGAAATAAAGATAAATAAAAAACAAAGCTAGAAAAAGAACACGAATTGAAAACCAAGCTCACGAAGCAAACTAAGATAGGATCGTACCTTCCTCCTCATTCTCCCAACAACGCTTCGCTAGCGCTCCTTCCTCGTCTCCCACTCCTCCTCCCGGTCTCTCGACCCTAGCCCATTAGGGTGGTGGTGGTAGTGGAGATCGTAGAGAATGAATGGGCCGGGGGATTTTTATAGGCTTCACAAAAATGTTGACCATGGTTAGAAAACCATGGTTTAAATTTTAACAGCGGTTAGTTGTCCATGGTTTTGGCCCATGGTTTTGGCCTCAACTTATCCGAAACTTAGGTCTTAAGTTAAAACTATCCAGAAGACTCTAGATTCTCTAACGACGCTTAATTAGCGCTATCGTGATTAACTTTTACTAATCGTGATTTAATCTTTGTGGATTATGCTTAACTATTGCTAACCATTGATTAGTGTTCGCTAATGTTCATTAAAGATCCTCAATCCATCATTAATTTCTTTAGTCATATTTAATTAGTCCTAATTACGGTCATTAATAATTAATGGTGTCTTAAACCTCCTTCTCTTTCTTCAAAAAATCATAACAAATCAAAATGAAGTTCGATTCACACGAAAACAAATTCCTTTGTTTTCCTTTTAACGAGTTGGATCCTATGATAAATGATCTGAGAAATGGCCAAGTTTAAGGCTTTGCAATTATAACAACCTTAAATGAAGTCTCATCCTCGAGACTAGAAATACAGGCATAACAACCTTAAAGAGGATTGAAACCATAACAACCTTAAAGAGAATGAATGTCATTTCATTTATAATAAAGATATACACAGTACATAGTGTTATCATTCAAACAAGTACAAGTATTTTTCTCTCATTTCTACCTCAGGTTCCCATGTGGCTTCTTCAAACTCTTGGTTGCGCCACAAACACTTTAACTAGAGGTACCTCTTTATTCCTCAACTTCTCGATATCCATGTCCAGTATTTGCACATGTATTTCTAGGTATGTCAAGTCTGGCTCAACATGCAGATCATCAATGTTTATCTTATGCTCAAGATCATTGATATACTTTCTCAGATTTAATACAAGAAAATGTCATGTATTTGCCGAAAGATGTGGAGGAAGTGCAAGTCTATATGCGACTTTCCCAATCCGCTGAATAATTTGAAAGGGACCTATGAACCTAGGTGCCAACTTCCCACGCAAGCCAAACCTCTGAACTCCATTAATAGGCGATACTTTGAGAAATACAAAGTTGCCTACCTCAAACTCAAGGTCACTTCACCACTATAGCTTTTCTGACGACTTTGGGTTGTTATTAGTCTTTTTTGAGCAAGCTCTACAACTTTCCGTGTCTCCTGGAGTCTATATGAATCATAAAGGTTCTTTATCCCGACCTCTTGCCAACACAAAGGAGTAGTACACCTATGTCCATATAGTGCTTCAAATGGTGATATGCCAATACTTGTATGGTAACTATTATTGTAGGTGAGTTCTGCAAGAGGCAAATGTTTCACCCATGATCCTTTCCATTCTAAGGCACATGCTCGTAGCATATCTCTAAAGTCTGAATCGTACGTTCTGATTGACCATATGTTATGTGGATGATATGTTGTGCTCAAGCATAGATGTGTGCCTAAGGCTTTCATGAAGTTCTCCCAATAGTGTTAGGTGAATCGTGAATCTCGATCGGAAACTACCTCCCTTTGATATACCATAGAGATGGATCACATGTGTAATATATAACTCAGCAAGCTAATCTGGAGTGGAAGATAAACTTATCGGAATAAAGTGTGCTACCTTGTCAAGCGATCTATTATAACCCATATACTATCTTTACCACCAGTCATCTGAGGCAAGCCAGTAACGAAGTCCATGGAATGTTTTCCCATTTCTACTCGGGTATAGGGAGGGGTTGTGACAATCCTGGTGGCTTTTGGTGTGAAGCTTTTACATGAATTCACGAACTCAGCAACATCTTTCTTCATTCCCAGCCCATCAAAAGTATGAATGAAGATCCTTATACATCTTCGTAATTCTTGGATAAATAGATAATCTAGAGCAATGCGCTTCACGTAATATGTCTTTCCTTAGTTCAGGTGTTCTTGGAACACAAACTCTGTGATGGTTTATATAGTAACCCATCTTGCATATGGAATCCCTCTATCTCATTCTTCTCAAGTTGTTGTCTCAAGTCTTTAATTACTCGGTCATCCTCTTGTCTTTTTCTTCATTCTATCCAGATCTCATGTTTGTATCGGTGAGGAATAGTTATAGTATCAACACTACTATCAAATGGTTTCCATTCACTTAACGTTGATAGTACACCCCAGAAGTGGATAGCACTCACTAACCCATGAGAATAAGTTCTTCTACTAAGGGCATCTGCTACGACATTCCCCTTACCGGGGTGGTAGGAGATGGTGCAATCATAGTCCTTTCAATAGCTCTAGCTACCGTATCTGTCTCATATTGAGCTCCTTCTGATCAAACAGATATTTCAAGCTTTTATGATCAGTGAAGATTTCAAAAGTAATACCATAGAGGTAGTGTCTCCATATCTTTAAAGCGAAAACTACGGTATCTAATTAAAGGTCATGTGTCGGGTAGTTCTTCTCATGTGTCCTAAGCTCTTTGCGATGCATACGCAACTACCTTACCATATTCCATAAGAACTGCCCCAAGTCCTTCTTTAGATGCGTCGGTGCATACTGTAAACCCTTCACTCCCAGAAGTAGAGTAATAATAGGTGCAGATGTTAGGCATTCTTTCAGTGTCTGAAAAGTAACTTCGCATACGTCGGACCATATGAATAGAACTTCCTTTTGAGTCAGCCTAGTCATTGGCAATGCTATTTGTGAAAAGTCCTTCACAAATCTTCTATAATACCTAGGCTAAACCCAAAAAAGATCGTATTTCTATGACAGTCTTCGGGCATTCCCAACTCATCACAGCACTAACCTTTGTAGGATCAATTGATATACCTTCTCTAGAAATAACATGGCCTAAGACGGATACTTCGGACAATCAGAAGTCACATTTGCTATATTTAGAATACAGTTTGTTCTTCCTTAGTATTCAAGTGCTTGCCGGAGATGGTATTCATGCTGGTACTTATCCATGGAGTAAATAAGAACATCATCAATAAAGACTACCACAAAGTGATCTAAGAACTCTTTGAATACTCTATTCATGAGATCCATGAAGTCTGGGCATTTGTTAATCTGAAAGGCATAACTAAACATTCATAATGTCCATATCTAGTTTGAAATGTTGTCTTGGGGATATATGCATCTTTAATCTTCAACTGATGGTATCCAGATCTTAAGTCAATCTTGGAATACATAGTTGAACCTGCAACTGGTCAAAGAGATTATCTATTCTTGGGAGAGGATACTTGTTCTTTACTGTCTTCTTGTTTAACTGTCTATAGTCAATGCACAGCCACATTGACCCATCCTTTTTCCTCACAAACAAGACAGGTGCACCCCATGGTGAAGTACTAGGACGAATGAATCCTTTATCTAACAGTTCTTGTAACTGTACTTTTAACACTCACAACTCAGCTGGGGCCATTCTATATGGAGGGATAGAGATAGGTTGAGTATCAGGTGTGAGAGAGATTTCAAATTCAATCTCTCATTCATGTGGTAATCCAGGTAGTTCCTCTGAAAATACATCAAGAAACTCGCATACTATAGGTACATCTTCTATCATTCTGTCTGACCCTGATGTAGTGGTTACGTAAGCAAACTAACCTAGGCACCCTTGCTCCAACAACTATTGTTCCTTCAAAGTAGAGATGTATTCAATATTATCATTGGATGTCATTCTAATGACCTGGAACTCTATCGAGTTAGGAAGGTGAAAAGTTATTATCTTCTGAAAACAATCAAGGCATGCATGATGCCTTTCTAGCCAGTCCATATTAGCAATGTGAGCCCAAGGCGACCATTCCAACAATAAAATGTTATTGTAATGTTTGATTTATCAATAAAAGTTATTGATTTGTTTTCACTCCCTTTCTGAGATTAAGTGAATGAATGCACTATGAGGTCCCTATGTACAATTAGGGTTATGTTAACATGGCCATCTTAATAATCATACAGCTGTTGATTCAGTAATAGAATCATCGAGGCTGGTGTTTGGATGAATATCTAAGGAGTTAGATTGAGGACTCATCAAACACCCTCAAAATGATTAGTAAGAGGATGATCTCCAGCCTGAGTACGATATGGAAATCCTTTCTCATATATGTTGATATCTGACCGACCTCTTGATGCAGGTCCTCTGCATAGTAATAAAGATTCAGAGGTGTCAGATTAGTTAGGTCAAAGGGTTTACTTAACGAGATCGAGATAACCAAAGAACTTTGTTAAATACTGTCACGATATAGGCATGCATCCTCTGACCGGAGACAGATGTATTGCTAGTGTCTAAGTATGTACATTTGGTAGACCAATAGGTTGATGACCTAACCAAGATCTATACACTGGTGAGTTGGTGTGCATGTAAGGGCATATGAGTAATACGATCTCTCAAAGGGATCATACAGGTTCAATTCTGAACCAGAAGACATGAGCTCACTCATGAGGTATTTGGACCGATCAAATTCCATGCATGGTTGTCGTGCTTTAGAAGCATGACACGAATTTTGAAGGTATGATATATGATTTTGGAAAGATATGATCAATTCCAAATCCCAATGACCAAGATTGAGAAACTTGATGATGAAACCCTTAAGATGACAATGTAAAATTGATCTATATCTTCGGGTTGATCGTAGGTCTTCCAATATGTAGGATGTACATGTATTAGGAATACATAGGGTGATGTGATCAATAATCAATTGTATAACCATGACGCTTCCATTCCGAGGGAGTATTTGAAACAGGTCTGGATTTTAGTGACTCCTCTCAGTAAAGAAGTAATTTGATCTTGGTCCAAGTGTTGGACATTGATCTGAATGAGATTCAGATGTAGTGAGAAGATTAAATGTGCATCCTTGATTAAATCAAGCATCTCTGAGAGGTACGTGAGATCTGGATTTGAGATGTGATATCAATATCCAAGTCACTATACGTTGGAACAATACAATCGCCATGTCCTTACTCTCCAAGTATATGCGGAGAAAGCTTATTATTCAAGAAAGATTCAAGAATAATTCCAAGGTTGAATTAATATCTGAGCACTGAGAAATGGATAGTTAAATGTGATTTAATTATCATGAATAATGTGAATTTGATTCACGTTATCTAAATGCATGAGAATGATTATCCAATGAAATTAAATGTGATTTAATTAATGTGGATATAGGATAATGTGGATAGTACTATCCAATTATCCATGTATATTATAAATACGATTTATAAATATATTAGAGAGAGACTTATGTGATTTATATTTATTGATTAATTGTTAATGTGAATTGGATTCACATTGAATGATTAGTTGAAAATATATGTACATTTTAGTTTTGGGTTGTGAATAAGATTCACATAATTTCAATGGTTTAGTTGATATTTTCCACAAGATAATTGGGAATTATTTTTGTGAAAAATTATTTAAGACAAAGAGTCATAGGAGATATCATGAGATAATGAGATCTCATGATTTTTTGGGGAGATTGACCCATTCCTCCAAGAGGAGTGGACGGCTACAACTCTCCATGTGGACAGGAGTAGCCGTCCCCTCTCTTTTAGGGATGGAAGGTTGTTTTTCTCATTATCCTATCTCTAGTCAAATGTAATTTAATTTGAGATTAATTATATTGATTTATCAATATTAGTTAATTTAAATTAAATCACTTGTTGTTGTGATTTTACAACAACATCCTAGCCGTTGAAAGGAGAACAAATCAATCTCATCAGTTGATTGTGTATTCTCCGTGGATTGGGATACATGGACTCCCAAAACACTATAATAGAAAGAGGCCACCCATTGCTCTTTGACTTACGCTATCTCGACGAAGTCTCTCTATCTTCCTCTCATTCTCACGCATATTCCATCCCTTCTCTCTTTGAGTGGCCGTCCACTCTCAAAAGGGAAGGTCATCTTCATCGTCGTGCCCAATTTGACGACACTTGGATCTCCGTCTTCTTTGGTGCGTGGCACTCGTGAAGAAGACATTTGATCTCGTGAGACGAGATCAGGAGATCCATCGCTTAGATCAACAACTTGGATTGCGAGAAGCACACAATTCATCCCTGCGCTCACAAGCGTCTCCTCCGCGGATCAGACTTGAGACAGGAGGTCTCTTCGCTTAGAGGCTCGATCGCAACCACTCTCGAAGATGTATTCCTATATCTTGTACGTGGTTATATGAAATGATCCAAGAAATGTTCTTGGATCACGTGGTTTTATCGTAGAAAATTTTTTAAATTCCGTTGCACCAAGCAACTAGTGCGACTATTTGCTCTTCATCGTATACGATACGATGCACATGCTTCCGTGATGCGCTTGAGGATAATCCCATATCCTTCAGTCCATCCCCAGGATGAGATCAAAATAAATCATTTTGATAAGTAGCAGATAAGCAGGTGATTGATATCCCGCAATCTGTCCCACACAGTCGTCTAAGATCTTCTTGAATTATAATTGACCTCATGGTTCCTTACTCAGATAATGATTTTGTGCTTTTATCAGAATCTTAACCTTACAATAGGAATCAAATATTCTTCTTCTTCTTTGTGTACCTACGAAGTGCCTCCACCACTGCTCCTCCAAATGGAGTGGGGGCAAACAATTCTATGGACCAATGATATCAAGACTCTTTCTTATGAGGGTGAATGGAACCCTTAACTCTAGCATCCACGAGTCTACATGACTTTGATCTCTCATCGTGGCATTGAGTTTTCGCTCTAATTTCTATTAACTTTGACCCATCTCATGGTGCAACACTATCATAGCCGCTAATTGCCTAGACACATCGTGGTCTGCCATGATCATGGGAAGAATCAAGGCCAAAGTTTAGGTCCTATACTTTTTACCATGATGTACATAAGGGACAATGACTTGTGAACGATGATGCAGTCACTTATTAAGATCAAAAGATCTGAAGACAACCTTAGTTTCTGAATATTACTCATAGTTATCAATTACTGAGTAAATTACTGGAGTAACCATGCTCTGATACCAATCTGTCACGACCCCAATTATGTATCATCGGATCCTCCCATATCCGGATCTGGTTACTCAGCAATAATTTACTCGGAAATCACAACTAACATTCAGAAACAAACTGTAATTAAAAATACCCAGAAGGAAGTATTTCAACACTTTTTCGTTCACAATATAAGGTTAACATGATATATTATCCCACTATAACCATTTACATTTACATCAGCTCGAAAGGAAATGCACAAAAAGATTACCAACTACCTTGTAGAGTAAAGCTACTATGGCTGGCTAGATGGCTACTATGTTAGCTGGCTGGATTACTAAAGTCCTTGTGATGGCTCACCGACACCTGTTGAGTTTTCCATAAATCATAGGATAACAATTAATTAATTCTAAGTAACGAAGAAGAGAAAAGCAAACAAATGGTGTAATTTTTCAAAACTTGTTATCACAAAAAGTTTCATCCCTTCTCATTAATTTAAGTCATATTCCTTTCTATTCCACGTAAGGGTTTAGTCCAGGGAATTACCTCACCACTATATGGACTCCGAAGATGTGGACACTTCGGGATTGGAGATTACGTTGATCTGGTAAGCTTATGCCGATACACGTCACCTCAACCAATCCTCCAATACTACCATGGAAATTTCTTTTTCTTTTATTAATCAGGATCTCAAACCCTCAACCTGACAAACAAAGGAGCACATCGTCCTCGAGGAACTGGTTGCTTAAATCCTTAGGCTAACCTTTAATCACATAACCTAGCGGCTTTAAAAAACATGTTATCGTGACCCAGCCGCTATTGAGCAACCCGTGCCTCCACATGGCACGACCACATCTTCCATCGTTCAACTCGAATATATTGGCTCATGATACCACGCGTTGCAATTCATTCATTTCGTGCGCACTTATCATAACAGGACAACCGTGTACCACCTAGGTAGGGAAACACCAATACGGGTCTTTCGACAAACCTACAGGTTGCATGCCCAAACTGTAGGTTATACTCCCAGTCATTCTTAACGTAAGACAATCTTTTTCAGGATCCAACTCAAAACACATCAATTCCCATGATGTAATTCCTTTGTTAAGCCTTAGATTTGCATAAACATAAATACTGAGTATAGACTTACACATAGATTAATTCATATATTTATATACTCATATTTATACTTATTTTAACTTCCAAACCCTAACTTTTCCAAACCATTACATCAATTCGATGCTTAGACCTTATTTTAGTTGAAATCACAAAGCAACCTTTCATACTTTCTCAAAATAACCAAATTAGGGTTCTTCGTTGCAAGGAGCATAAATACAGAAATCTCAATGATCTCATATGAAAACCCAACAACAAAAGGAAGGATTTCATTATCTAATCGAGCTCTATCTCTTGTATGTAGTGCTTTATCATGCTTCTTTTCAAAAGGATGATTTATAGTTCCTGAAACGATTGAATTTCATTTTCATATTAAAAACACTAAGAATGTGACAAGAATGCGAAGAACAAACGAAGAATGTAAAGAACATACGAAGAACGCGGAGAACAAATTTTCTCTTGAAATTTCAGCGGAGCTTCCTCTTATACGGAGTGATATTTTTAGGAAAATTTCAGCAGAGTTTTTCCTTATATTGGGACATATTTCTATAAAAAATTCGGCAGACTTTCTCCTTATATTATGACATATTTCTATAAAAATTTCGGCAGAGTTTCCTGTTATATCGGGACATATTTTAAAAGAAAAACAAAAAGAGTTTCCTCTATAAAAACACTGAGAGGAAAACAACAAGGAAACTGAAAGAATATAACAAAAACTACAAGCGATGGAGAATCGGTAGACACCACACGTCTTAGGCGAGCGAAGGTGTGACGAATCACCGGGTTTACTGACATGCATAGTCGTTCGCACCCAAGTAGGGTATTACACGGATTTGTCCATCAAAATAACTATAAAAGCGGAAAGAAAGAATAGAACAATAGAAAATGGAGAATCGGTAGACACCACACGTCTTAGGTGAGTGAAAGTGTGACGAATCACATGGTTCACCGACGTGTATATATGCCTGCACCTAAGTAGGGTATTACACAGATTTTCCTCGAACTACAACAGAAAACAAATCAGAAATAAAGATGAATCGAAAATAAAGCTGGAAAAAGAACTTGAATCGAAAACTAACTCACGGAGCAAACTAAGAGAGGATCGTACCTTCGTCCTCGTTCTCTCGGCAGTGCTTTGCTAGCTCTCCTTCCTCGCCTCCCACTCCTTCTCCCGATCTCTCGACCCTAGCCCTTGGGGTGGTGGTGGTAATGGAAATCATAGAGAATGAATGGGTAGGGGAGCTATTTATAGGCTTCAGAAAACTGATAACCATGGTTAGAAAATCATGGTTTAGATCTTGACCGTGGTTAGTGACCCATGGTTTTGGCCAAAACTTATCCGAAACTTATGGCTTAAGTTAGAACTATCCAGAAGACTCTAGATTCTCTAATGACACTTAATTAGTGCTAATCGTGATTAGCTTTTACTAATCATGATTTAACCTCCGTGGCTAATGCTTAACTGTTACTAACCATTGATTAGTGTTCGCTAATGGTCATTAACGATCCTCAATCTATTATTAATTTCTTTAGTTATATTTAATTAGTCTTAATGACGGTCATTAAGAGTTAATGATGTCTTAAACCTCCTTACTTCTCTTTCTTCCGAAAATTGTAGCAAATCGAATTGAAGTTTGATTCACACGAAACAAATTCTATTGGTTTCCTCTTAACGGGCCGAATCTTATGATAAAGGATCCGAGAGACGGCCAAGTTAAGTCTTTACATAAGAAAGTGGCGATTGTACGTTCCACGTATAGTGACTTGGATATTGAGATCATATCTCAAATCCAAATCTCGGGAACCTCCCATAGATCTTTGATAAAATCAAAGCTGTAGATTTAATCTTCTCATTATATATGAATCACATTCAGATAAATGACCAACATTTGGTCCATGATTAGATTACTTCTCTAGTGAGAGGAGTCACTAAAATCTAGTCATGTTTCATCACTCCCTCAGAATGGAAGCATCATGGTTATACAATCGTTTATGGTCACATCACCCTCAAGTGTTCCTAATACATGTACATCTTTCATACTGGAAGACCTAGAATAAACCTGAAGTTTTAGATCTGTTTAGACTGTCTTCTTAAGGGTTTTATCATTAAGTTTCTCATTTAATCATTGGGAGTCGGTATCAATGATATACTTTCCAAAAGCATATATCATACCTTGGTATTGATCATATAATTTCCAAAAATACATATAAAACCTACAAATTCAATCAAGCTTCCAAAGCGAGACGATCGTGTAAGGAATTTGATTTTCAATATCTCATGAGTGAACTCATGTCTTCCGCTAAAGGTAAATGAACATGTATGATCCCTTTGAGAGATCGTATTACTCATATGACCTTGTATGCACACCAGCGTGCCATTGTATAGATCTTGATTAGATCATCAACCTATCATTATGCCAAATGTACATACTCAAGCATATAGTAACACATCCGTCTCTGGTCAGAGAATGCGTGCCTATATCGTGACAGCATACGGCATAGATCTTTGGTTATCGATCTCGTTAAGTCAACTCTTTGACCTAACTTATCTAACACATCCGAACTCTATTCCTATACAAAGGACATGCACCAAGAGGTTGGTTAGACATAAGCCCGTTAGAGAAAGGATTGCTGTCTCCTACTCAGGCTAGATATCCCCTCTTAACAATCATTTAACGGTGCTTGATGAGTCATCAATCTAACTCTTTAGATATTCATCCAAGCTCCAGCCTTTATGATTCAACAATTGAATCAACAGTTGTATGATCATCAAGATGGCCATGGTACATAACTCTAATTGTACTAAGGGACTTGTTATGCAAATTAATTATTCTTCATTTCAGATCAGGGAATGATATTTGCAAAAACATTTATTGCATAATGGCTTGTCGTGGGCTCGCATGTCCAACACATTGCATGTGACTAGAGAGAGAAGTGGATAGGGGCGGGTCATGTGCTCTATACTTGACCTATGAATAGAGAGAGAAGAAAAAGAAACGTAGAGAGCGGAAAAGAGAGAAAAAGAGAGAGAAGGGAGAAAATAAAATAAAAATTAAAAGTTAAGTAAAATTAAATTTAAAATAAATAATAAAATTAAAATTAAAGGAAGTAAAATTAAAAATTAAATAAGGATAAAATAAAATAGAAATAAATTAAATTAAATTAATAAAAAATAAAAAATAACAAATTAAGTCAAATCAAAAAGTGGTCAACACAAAAGTTGTTCATCTCAATGAGATCTACAACTTTCGTGAAAGACTCAAAAGAAAAGGAGTTTTACTGCACAAAACGTGTTTTGTGGTACTTTATCGATAGTAAAATACCACATTTTTGCAATTTGTGATTTTTTTGTATTTTTAATTTGATTTTAATAAGTAGATTAATGTATATACAATATATAAAAATTTAATCTAATTTTTATGGATTTCTTATAGGTTAGAAAAAGGTAGAATAAAATTGACAAAAATAAAATATATACAAAATATAAATAATAGATATTTTTGATTTCTTGTAATATTGCTCATTTTATGGATTTTAATTCTTAATGCCAAGTTAGATGATTAATTAAAGAGTAGACTAGAAAAAGAATTAGGTTAAAATAAAGGTTATTTACACATAAACTAATAAGCTTAATCATTGTGAAAATAAAGGTTAATTATTTACAGATTTTATCCCTAATTTTATCACAATTAGTAAATGTTATTAATTGATTTTAAGGGGTTTAATTAGTGATTTATTAAGGATATTTTGCTAAAAAATCCATATAGAGTAGATGAATCATGGATTCATCACCATGCACGAGCCCACATCAAATTAATCATTGTTCTCGATGCGAGCATGGCGCCTGCGAAGCTTTGGATACTCAAACATGCAATGGTGCTCGTGACACAGTAAATTGATTTCTAGAATCAATGAATCAAATTTTTAAACTAGTGAATCGATATGTAAAATCAATGGATCAATTTGTAAAACAGTAAATCAAACATGAAAATATAAATGTTATGTAGATTCGATGTAAAGGAAAATGTGTGGGTTTTGGAAATGTGAATGTTCAGACCAAAAAAATCATATATAACAAGAACTCAACAAATGCATGAGTTCACTGATGGTGGTTTCTTCACCATGCACTTCCTCTTCTATCCTCGCATGGCCCATCGCACCCACCGCCCGCACCACTCCTCCATCCTTCTCCACACTCCACCTCCTCCACCTGCAACCAATCCTCCCCCACACCCTATCTCCGCTCACCCCCGCTCCTTCCCCCACACCCGTCTTTCATGTTCTACCTCCTCTACTAATCGTCATGTGTCACTACCTCGACCTCGTGCCATCGTCGTTGTACACCACCACATCCTCCACAGGTTGCATCATCACACTTATCGATGCAACAAACCCCATCGTCGATGTCGTCGTTGCTACTGTTTGTTGTGGGAGGAGAAAACCCTAGCAATTGTTCTCCCAGTAAAGAGAGAAGATAATGTGGGGGTTGTCACATTCTATTTTAAAAATGTGATAAAATGACCAAATTGGATTTTTTAAAATCAATTATATAGAAAGTTACTAATTACATTTCTCAAATTAATTACAAACGATCATGATTGTGACTTTTCTTGCATGCAGGAAAGGCCCACCTCATTGGAATTTTTTCCTATATATAAGGAATTTTACATTACGAACCCTAGAAACTTCATCAATTACCCAATCGTCCATGTAAACATCATAATTATCACTTGAACCTCGCAAAATTGCTCCGTTTAACATTACAAACCTTGTCATCAATTTGTCTCATCTTGAATTAATCTGCTTGAATTATGGTTGAGCTAATTAAACCCCAACAAAAACCAAACTGTAGATTTTCCTCGATTCTCTCTCAGGTACCACCATCACGAGCGATGTCACCACTTACTCTACCAAAATTAATGCCACGCCCATGGTCCTAGGTGGTAGGGGCGACAGGGCCAGTGATTCTAGGAAGCGTGGAAGGGGGGGTCGGATGTTGGGTTGGCAAGGGGAAGGGGGGTCGGTGGTTTAGGCAACGCAAGGGAGGAGGCCAAAGAAGGCGACGCGGGGGAGGGAGGTGGTGCTCCTAGGCGGAGACACCACGTTACTCACCATGAGATCATCGAAGATGCGTCAAGCGGACTTCTGGCCGTGTTGGGTCATGTTGGTTGGAGCGAGTAGTAGCCTCGTGATGGAGAATGAAACCATTATGGCAAGGTGGTCGGAGGGGTGAGGGAGGAGATCGATTCATTGTTCTACAAATTGATATTACATATCAATTCACTGATTTACAATTCAATTCACTATTTCTACAATCATTTCACTAATTCTACAAATCAATTCATTGATTTTACAAATTGATTCACTGATTTTGCGAATTGATTCATTGTTTTTGCAAATTGATGCACTGACTTGTCAAATCCATGCACATATTTTACAAATCGATTTATTGATTTTACAAATCAATTCACTGATTTTACAAATTGATTATCTGATTCTACAAACTGACTCGCAGATTTTACAAATTGATCGATGCACTGATTTTGCAAATCCATGCACAGATTTTACATATTTATTACAGATCAATTATCGACTTTACAAATTGATGAACTGGTCCTAGAAATTAACTCACTGACTTTACATTGTAGTAATTGGCATATTGCTAACCATCTTTTTTTGCAGAACTCTTTATTAATATTACAAAATGAGCACAAAATTTTATGAAGTCATTATCAATATTGTAATTATTATATGTTATACACAACGACTTATAAGGGAGCACGAATTTGCAAAGGAGCGCAAAAAACTACAAATAACTTTGGAGTTTATACAAATAACAATATAAAATTTATTAAAGAGTACAAATATTGTATCTGTACAGCTCACTAGGATGTTACTTTGCAAAGCAGCCCATAATTAAATTTACAATGTGAATGTAAATTTTACAAAGAGCATTGTCATTTTATAAATAACATTATTACCATGTTGGTCGAATTCTCATTGAATAAATAAGTGGCAACAAAAAATAGTAAACTAAAAGGTTTAAATGAAATTCAAATTCAATATAAAATAGAAGGGCTAAAATATTGTTTTGGATATAGAAATCGGATGGAACATTAGATTGAGATCCAACTGCTCTCATGATGGGTTATCCATAAACATGTGGAAGATCCATCTTATATATGAGTACCTTCCAAATGAGATTGGGGCTCACCAATTTCATGGTGAACCATCAATAAGATATATTGGATCTCGATCCAATGGTGCCTTGTCAAAAAGAGTATTTCGATCATTTTATTTCTATTTAAATTTGGATTTCATTTAATAACGTCAATTTCCATTTCAGACTCGTTCATTTTAATAGACATATTTGTAAAATGTGAATCTATTTTTGTAGAATTTAAATTCGTTTTTTGTAAAATTTGAACCATATGTTTTTTATTACATTCATATTCATGTCATTTGCCAATTTTTATTACTATTTTTAATATGCCATAGGTATTTGTAGTTTCTTTTATGTGTGTAACATTGTATAGATCTATGTAATTGCTTTGAGTTCCTTTATAGTTTTTATGTATTCCTTTAAAATATGTGGTCGCTTTGTAATATTTGAGTAGAGATCAACAACAAAAATTAGATTGTTAGACACTGATAAATTGTAAAAAAAGATCTGAAATTGTAAACAATAATCACGATTTGTAAAAAGCGATCTGAGATTTGTAAATAATCACACCTCTCCTCTACCTCTACCATGTGCCACCACGATGCCCTCCGACTTCGTCGTGTGTCGCCTCGATCTCCCTTTGCATGCCGCCTCTAGTGCACCTCCCTCCTTCGCTCTCGTCCACCAACTCCTTCTCGTCGTGTGTCATTGTCAGAAGATAAATTGAGGGAGGGTGGGAGTCAAGCTCCTCATCGCACTCCACCATCGAGAAATCCAAGAAAAACCGAAATCCATACGTGAAACCCAAAGCTCAACAGCTCAAATCTCCAAAAAATAGATTTGAATAGATCCACGATTTGAATTTTTGTGTATAGGGCTCAAACAAAAGATTTGAAGAGAATAATAAAGATCGAGAATCTTATCATCGATCAAAGTGCACCATCGTTGCCTCCACGCGACCACTGATTGTCTCCTTTTCCAAAGCAGCCATCGAATGAGAGAGAGAGAGAGAGAAAGAGAGAGAAATATTTATTTCGGGTGGGTTCGGTACTGTTTAAGGATATTGGGTTGACACATTCTATATTTAGAATGTGAGAAAATGATCAAAATAGATTTTTTTTAAATTAAATTAAAATAATTAATATGTAATTGATTTTAAACGTATTAAAAATACAGGGATGGGATTCCGCGCTTACCATAATGAAGAATTCCGGAAGAAGATATTGGTTGGGAAGGAGAGGGAAATATTGTGGAGAAGAAAAAATTAGATCATGTATTGTCAACTTATGTATGTCATGTGTACTTGTATGTACCTTCTTAGTTGTTATCGATTTTTAATTTTACTTGCTTATTTGATGTGTATGTATTAATTAATTCATAATACGACAAATTACGATAGGCAGATAATGTTTATTGGTTTTGAGTTGGACATAATTAAGCAGGGGGTGTCCGTTATAGCATAGGATGTTTATTATATAAGTTGGAGGAGCCACCCCATGAATATATAAAAAACAAGGTGAAATCCTGTCACTTTTTTTTATAAATTCTCAAGTGTAATAAAATTAGAAGATATTGATTTATGGGATTTTTACACCTATAACCCTGAGTAATTTGGCAATAACATTCATAACCTTGCATAATCATGAATACACGAGAAACCCTGTATAGTCACTCCGTCTCACACCCATAACCCTCCGTTAGTTTAAGACGTTAACTCAACCATATGAATGAGTTAATCTAACTCATCCTTGATCAACGGTCAGGAAATAAGCCAAAAAATATTCCTCTCCCATCAACCTCCATCCACCATCTTTATCTGCCCCATCATCTCTGCCACACCTCAAACTGCTGGAACAGTGGGTTTTGAGCGGAAGGCGCTCGTCCGGGCGGCCGCTTCATGCTTGCCGGTTGGCATGTTCGGGTTCCTGAAGCTGGAGGAGTGCGCAACAGGGATTCGTGGGTGGGTGGGGTTGAGCTCCGTGCAGGGTCGAGGGGGGTTCGAGGAGATCGGTGCGGGTGGTTGCGCTGGTGCGCCAGGAGGAGGGTTGGGGATCGGGCGGGCGGGAGGAGGGTTGGGGCTCGGGCGGACAGGGGGTTGGGGCCCCGACGGGCGGGCAGAGGGTTGGGGCTCGGGCGGGCGGGCGGAGGGCGACGGGGGACCCGGGGGGGCTATGTCTTCCAGCGACAGAGGGAGGGGGGCTCTGTTTCCCAGCGAGAGGAGGGTTGGAGCTCGGCCGGGCGGGGGGAGGGTCGGCGCTCGGGCAGGGGGTTAGGGTGATTGGGGGGGGGGGGGGGGGGGGGGCTCTGGCTCTCTGGGCTGGGGAGTCGATTCCAGGCGGAGGGGCTTCAGGGGTGGCGGGCAGGGGTGGCGGGACGTGGGAATGGGTTGTGGACGACCGGGGGGGGGGGGACAGTACGGGAGGGTGGCGGCGGAGGAGGGGGCCTTCCACGGTGAGGCTTCCAGGGGCAACGCCGGGAGGGCTTCCAAGTCAGAGGCCGCAGGAGAAGGACGGCGGAGGAAGCAGCAGTGGGAGGGCTTCCCGCGATGGGGAGAAGGGGACATCAATTTGTAAATATAAATTACTTTGAGGGGCAAAATTGTCCACATTTAACTTTTTCCATCTGAGTTAATGGAAATTCGAAACGGAAGTTGACACATGGTTATGTCATGTAAAGGTTAAGTCGGGTTTTCTCGTGTGATTCACGATTATGCAGTGTTATGAATGTTATAGCCAAATTACTCAGGGTTATGGGTGTAAAAATCCCTTGATTTATTAAAGGAAAAAAAAAGATATGTTGTGCATTGTCATAATGTGTTTTTTTAGTATTTGTCTTATTGCAACACCATTGATTTCTACAATACAAAAATGGGTTTTTTGCACTTGTGTTCCTTGTAGTTTCTATAATTACAGTTATACCCTTACCTTTTTTGCAATATCACTTGTACCCCTGCTTTTATAGGCCATTAATATTTGTGTTTCTCAGGTGGTTGTCCACCCCCCTTCCAAACGAACGTTAATTTAAGGGTAGGTATGATTGAAACAAAAAAAGGAGGGCGGGAGTGTAATTTTTATTTCTTCTTCGAGCTTTTCTCATCTTTTTTCCTTCTTCTTCATTTCTCCTTGTTGCCTACCTCCACCTCATTGTTGATCCTCCTCGCCCCACCACCAGCCCCTCAACTCATCGCTGCCACCAGCCCTTCCCCCTCTGCCCCTCGACCACCTCCTCCTTGCACTCATCCTCGCCCCCAACCCCTCTTTGTAGTTTCCAGTCCCATCACCCCACTTCCACGCCCCAACCTCCTTCTCATCGTGCCTAGCCCTCGAACCTTGCACCCTCCTCCTTGCTACTCCCCAACTCCAGCCTTCCCAACTACTCTTTGAGCTTCAAGCTTCTTTCATTTTCGTTCCCCTCTCTATGCAGTGGGGGCTTGGACGGAGGGACGTGCTCGAGACAGGAAACGAAGGGGTTGCAAGCTTGGGTTGGCCTCAAAGCAAAGTTGACCCAAGTCGCGTAGCCAACGGGATGATGATGGAGGGGCACCATTGTAAGAAGATTTTGCACTTCTTCCCCTCCGAAGGGCGTAATGGTTAATAGCCTAAGCTTCATGTGTACCAAGTGCAAGACTTTTTGGACCACGGATTGCATCCTCTTCACAAAGAAGAATGTGATGCACGAATTCTATCATACATATTGTGAGCATAAATTTGAGAACATTGAAATAATTGTAAGGAAGAGAAACAGAAAAAGTATTGCGTTAACCCTCCCAGGCTCCAGAAGCTTTATATGTGCTGGTTAAACCAATATAAATCGATATCGTCAGGTGTTGGTTTATTCATTCAGACGAACAGTATCTGCTGGATATTAATGGAGAAGATTATAGAAGTTATTAATTGGCATTGGCATTCACCGAGAACGGGAAGAAAGAAAGCAAAAAAGAGAGGGAGAAGACAAGTAGAGACCCAATTACAGTAAACCAAACGAGCTCTCTATTAAACCGGGTACTTTACTAATCATACAGTTGGATTAAACAGTGCACGGGCGATAGCCCCTGCATTTCTTCACCACTTCCAGAACACGTTGGATCCGCACTTGTACTTGTCCTTCCCCTCACATTCAACGTCCAGATCGTCGCTCAGGAACGGCACGTTCTGCGCACACACGCACGCATAAGAAATCATTATTTACGCTTTAACCTGAGCTTCGGAGTTAAAGTTTATGTCGAACCTTTTGCTTGGCGAGGTCCTGGCATCCGGTGAAGTTCTCGGGGAACTTGCAGGTGCCGAACTGAACCGTGTACGCACGCGCAAAGTTGGCGTTGATCGTCGCCAACCTCTTCTTGTCGTTCAGTTCCTAAAACCATCACAGCCAATCATTGTCGTTAACTATATAACTGAATCGATTATTGGCAGTTCCAATCTTCTTGAAGTAGATTGATCTGAATAATATAAAGATCACCAATTAAGGGGTCGCACCTTGTTGGCCTGGCTCTTCTCAAGGTACTCGTCTAGGACTCCGGCATTAGCCTGTGATGCGGAAGTGGCGAACACGGCAGCCGCCAACCCGAGGAGCGCGGCTCTCCTACCCTCTGCGGCCTTCCCTTCCTTCATGTTGACATTCTGACCCTGCTGGGCCCGGATGGCGGGAAGCATGGGGCCAGCTGAGGAGACAGGCGCGACGGAAGGCGTGCACGCGAGCTTCCAGTTGGTCTCGGAGGCGCCCGAGAGCGCGTAGTTGCAGGAGAGGACGGTAGAGTTCATGGCAGCCATCTCCTTGATGTTGGTTTCGAGAGTGGAGAGTGCACGACCACGATTGGGGTGATGGCTGAGGAGGAGGAGTGGAGGTTGCGGGCTTTTTTGAGTTGGAGGTGATGAGGGCGGATTTGGAGCTTGCGGTGGGGAAGAGGATAAGATGAGATTGCCTTCGCCTCATTGGCAGCTGCTCCTCTCACGTGGGACCTCGTCATCTATTTCTGTGCGTCTCATTAAATCTGTCCCGCCGGGGCCCTGCCTGCAGCAGATTCTGCCGTAGGGGCTACAACCTTCCGATCGTCTCTCCCCAGTCTTAGTCGGTCACCATACTGGCGGGAATAGAGTCCGAGTATATACTTTGCCTGAGGGTCCGCCTAGATGATTTATTTAGCCCCGAGAAAAGGGCTACTTGAGAAATCCACCGCAGATGCGCATCCCCAGCCTTGACATGTGCGCCCACTATCCCAGCCCCCTCTGAGCGTCGTCGGATCCGCATCCGACGTTTGTCATTCATTGCAGCCGGTGCTGTAAAAGCCGTTTACAACAGACGATCGGAACCCCCTGCCTGTGCCATGTGTCATCTTCGTTTAATTTTTTTTAGAATTTCCATGTCTTATTGTTCACGAAGGATTGAGTACAATTAGGAGTGTAAGTGAGGCGGGTATTTGATCCATTCAACTATGATTTGTCCTGATTTGTCATTACCGGATCAACAAATCGACTCGACCCATTCCAATAGGTACCCGTTCTAATGAGTATCCAAATCATTTGAATGGGTAATATGTGCCCGTGAGTACTCGCGAATCATCACTACCACAAAGATCTGCACTCTTAAAACCAACATCAAGATAAAATACATTGTGTGCAAGCTGTATATATTCTTGAAATTTAAATTAACTGGATATCCACCATGTAACCAAATTAACTGGGATCTAAGATTGGGAACTAAGATTGTTCCTGGAATGTATATAAATCTGACATTGGCTCAAAATAAGATTGTCTCCTAAGCGTCATTAAAAATAGAACATAAAGACCTTTCTGACAGATCAGTAGAACTGTACAAACACATATATAATGCGGCTTTGAAGAGCACCTGATAAATTCGACAACTGCAAGATGATCATATGTTGATTCCTAATGCATTGCCTATGAAATTGATGACTATGCAAAAGACAATCAACTGCATTACAAGCAAACAAAAGTGAATCTCTATTTTATGTGTTTATATCAGGACATGCGTTGTAAATATAATCAACATGTTCCAATATATAAATAAGAAAAACTTCTAAAGAATCACCACAGGTGCAATATAGTTGAATATGTCATAAACATGTCCTTGTGCCTAGAATAAAACAGTGAAATTCCTGCAGTAGCTCACACTCATGAAGAGGTCAGGAGTTTATCTAGTTATTTCAAAAGTTCATTGTTAGTAATTTTTAAAATCATATTCTCTGATGCTTATCACGATAATGATCAAATGGCGATTGTTTGGTCCTTAGCAGCGAGTGCCCTGAACTGTGCGGCTTTGTATGACTCGTGAAAACCCTGAAAAGATACTTGTTCATATTTTTCGAGCTCAGCTTCAAAGATTGTGTTGATGCTCTAAACTTCAGTATTGTTGTATTATCCATCACCACCAACACATTAGATAGTACGGAAGAATGCAAGAGTTAGCAGAACCTAATCACTAATATTCATGAAAATGTTGTTTGCATTTACACGTGCCATCTCTATAAAATTATCGAAATACAAATCACCACATAATTACATCAAAAGTATAATTGTAAAATGTTATTAATTAACATATATAAAAAAGAGGTTACCCGATTCCATCATTTGAAGATCTTCGGGAGTTTCCTCAACTACGATTAAGCTATTTGATTTTTGAAACCAATTGCTTCCGTAAATAAGAGCATCAACCACTATAGGAGTTAGAGAGCTACAATAAGAATGTAGAATGCGTCCACCATCACTAAGGATGTAACCATTGAAGTTAGCATTGCTAGTAAATATTGAACCACTGTAGAAAAGATGTGAAATCTAGAAGAATCGCTTTCCACCAAGTCAATATTTTAAAGGCTTTATTGTTGTCTTCACCGTCTTCTCCCAAATATTTATCCAATTGTTGTCCATTCCTCTTTGAGTTGTGTATTTTAATCGTATAACATTGTCATGAATTCTTCAATATCATGTACATCATCAATTTCTTGATCCACTTCACACACCATGATAGAAGATTGCACATTTGAGAAAGGCACAACTGAGGCATATACCTCATATATTGAAGATAGAACAATTTGCCCATTTCCCTTCAAGATCGTGGCCTTATCATGATCTTATGATTGGTCACCTATCCAGTTCACATAAGCCAACTTATAGTTAGGATCAATAACAACAGCAAGAAATAACATAATATTTATGTTTTCAACATTTCTAAAATATTTATCATATTTTATCTTCATCTTATAAGCCATCAACTGAGTACGTGGATCGCTACTTGTCCATTGTCTAGAAAGAATTATGCCAATACCAAGCATCATTTTCATGTATTCATTTCCAATTACATACTTTGTACCAGATAAATTCAATGTAGCATTGTGGAAGATTTTCAAAAATGACAATAAGGTGCGAGCACGGTCCAAGTCATGTATTATTGGCAAACCTCTGTTTTTAGACGATGTAAGATCAACTATACACTTGATATTGATTGCCTCTAGCAAACCAATTGCTTTTTCAAACTTCACGGAAGACTCCAACATCAAGTATGTGGAATTTCATCTAGTCTCTACATATAAAGATACAAGACTATTTGAAAGTATTTTTTTCCTTCTCGATGCAAGATCTGAACTTTTGTTCTCGATTTAGAGAAGACTTTACATACTTCATAGTTGAACAAATTCTAAACATTGAGACATCCATATCTGTCAATCCTTCTTTGACAATTAGATTTAAAATATGCACCGCACACTTCAAATGCAAATATTCACCATTTAGAAGTGTTTCCTACCGATTATTAAGTATTTTCTTCAAATATTAAATACCTACATCATTGGAGCTTGCATTGTCCACAGTAATCACCATAACTCTTTCTATGTCGCAATCAAGTAGGCAATTCTCCATTGATTTGCCTATGGCTTCACCAGAGTGCCCAGATATTAGATAAAAATTAATTATCTTCTTGTGTAAAAGGAAATCATTGTCAATGAAATGAGCGGTGAGACACATATAACTTACTTTTTGACATGATGTTTGTGTGCTTGTTGTATCCTAGAAGAAAGCTTCACAATAGAATTCTTGATATCTCTCTTTTCTTTCACATACTCATCAATAGCCTCTCATGAGACAGTAAAACGAGAAGGCACTTTTAGTCGAGGTACTGGGACACTATAAAAATAACGAAATCCCTCGCATTCTACACTTCTAAATGGCATCTCGTCACTAGTGATCATTTTTATGAAAGCTTTATGACATTCATCCTGATTGAATGTAGAAGACATTTGTAAATGGGATGAAGTACCTCTAGCATGTTTCACAGCTCTTCGTTGCAACATTTCTAGATTCTCAAACATATCATTTCCAACATACTTCTCGCATCGCAGCAGGTGATTGTTCAAACTAGTAGTTCCATGAGAGGGTAGGCATTTGATGATTTCCTGACATAATTTGTGCATTCCTTGACGTTCACTTGATTTTGTTAAATCGTCAATAATGTAATGTTTTCAGACCCATGATGATTTTCGAGAAGATGAGATTTGACTCATTTTCTTAGAAGCATCTCCAAATAAACCGCCTCGTTTTGAATTATATGATCATAGCCAAGATCTACAAATCGACCCTTTGTACTAGAGTCCATTGTATCATCTATGCTTGACATGTAATATTTCCAGAAGAAAGAGTATATCATATAACCAACAAATAGGTTAAAAAAGTAAACTAAGAAAATATTTGGTGACAATAACGTACCAGACAAACTTAAAAGTAAAGAATGCAAATTATAGTACATTTGAATTTTTAGAAATATATGCTCAAGAAATAAATCATCATACCACTTATTTACTACCACTAAATAGTATATGACACAGAGATGGTTTAATTTAAACAAATATTAAATGTATCCATAGGGGTTAATATGAAAATCTTATGTCTTTGAACTGTAGTTTTGATCATCTTCTGCTCTTATTTCTACATTCTACATGTTCCATTTTTCTGTTGTTCATCCAAGTGGTGCATAAAGTTCAAAAGCAACATAACAAGAATGCAAGGTACTCAAAAGGGCATCTACATGTACTGGAGAATGACAAGAAAACTAGACCGCCATCAAATTAAAGGAAAAGACCTCCTTTCTTGATTCACATAATGGTAAAACAACCATTCTGCATAGAACATATTCACATAATTCCGTTATCTATCACCTTAAATGGCAACAAAAAGAAAATGGATTCCACATGATGAACAATAAATACATCACGTTAATAATTTGAATTTAAAAAACAGTTCCTCCATTCTGCACAACAACACACACAACAAAAAATAGACCTCCACTATTCTAATCCCCTTCAAAAGTAAAAGGAAAAAAACTCAAACCAAAGGTTTGGTATTTTCATACAATATGTACACTTAGTATATGAGAGATGTTATAAAATCTAAGGCACTTGCCTTATAACTTTCCAGGACAAAATACATTAGGTCGTGGTGTTACAACTTACAACAGAAAGATGGAGCCAATTACAGGCGGCTCCCTTCACATACCCTCTATCCTCTCCACTCTTATCCATTAGAATTTTCAAAAGGACTAGTAGATCTCAAAGCTGCAGTTGCTGATATAACATGCCAACTCACTCATCCCCATCCTATCTTCCTCCCACCCAACCGGATCCTACCGGCTACTACTATCCTAAATCCCCATAAGGGTTCATTCTTTACCCTCAAATCCAATCAATCACAATACGACAATCACAGCTCAAAGCTAAATAAAAGATATAACATGCAAAATAGAAAAATCAAAATCAAGTAGGAGGGAGCACATGATCATTTGACGCAAGGATTCCACAACAATCTAGGGCTTTGTCGCTCAAACTTTGTTGAAGCAACCTAAGGAGATCGAGCGGCAAGGCCGACGTAGTTGTTGATCGGAGAACCCTAGGGTTTTGTTGCTGGTGTGGAATGATGAACTATCAAATGAATGGCATCGCCGAGGAACAACCAGACCGGAGTGGGTTGGAGGAACAAGAGACCAAAGTTGGTGGGAGCTTGGGAGGACTGTTCTGGATACGAGTTGGTGAGGGAGAACGGGGCATGGTTAGGAGGAACCAGATCGATCCAATGGGTTTCCATTAAATCCAGATAGTGCACTAATGAAAATCAGATTGGATGCGATAGATACTCGGATTCAGCTGTCCAAATGGGTACCCAATTACTAGGGTTCAAGACCATCCAGATCAAATCGGATATCCATCCGGTCCCCATGAACAACCCTAAGTACAGGACTTTTGTCATGTTTTCTACAAACCATTCCCAAAAGATAGAGTTATAATGGCAAGTCCTTGCAAGGTTGTACATGTCTAACCCTATCTCTATTCACATGTAGGATATGCATCAATGGGAACAATCTCAACTCTAACGACAGATGTGCTGGAATAAACTTTTCATTTTCCAAGGAGGGCTTTGTAGATGTCACGCACTGATCCCCTATGTCCAATATGGTCGGATTTGATCAGCACATGATAATTATAACATGTTGCCCAATAGATTTACCAATGAAAGAAATACAAGAATATAACAATTCAGATTTCTAACTTCTCAACCAAACCACAAGGACACGCAAAAAACACATGGATAGATTTTACAGCTGAATATATCCATGCACTTCTATGAACACCTAAATTTCCAACAAGTTCTCTTAGTTATACAAAAAGAAGTATTTCCAAAAGTTAAGCTAAACTACTACTTGTTATACATCTAAGATAACTAAACTTTAGATCAACATCATAAGTTCATATTCACAATGGGTTACAAAAATTACATCCCCACTTGTGATCGCAAAAATCAACAAAAAAATTCTTCCCAAAGTTATCATCTTTCATCATTCTTCATAATGGGGTGATTGGTGCTAGCAACGGTAACAAATCATACCTTACAACCTCGAAGTAAGATTGGTCATCACCGTTATGATTTCCAAAAGTATGATGAGGATCATATCTTCTTCTCCCTGGATATGGTACGAGGAGGTGATGTTCAGCTCACTGCCCTCTGGAGGGACCATGTACATGACGATGAGTGGAAGAGTTGGGTGTGTATGTGCTGAACGTGGATGGAGCTGGCATCGAGGCGGTCGGGTGGACTTCCACGTGGTGATGCGAATCTTGGCCATCACTTGAGTTGGATTATCAAATAAGGATGTGAGCAAAGGCTCAACGATGACATATAAAAGACATAGCTTATGATGAAAAGTAGTAGTTTTATATTCTATGGGTGGTGAAAGTTTTCTTTTTTTCCCTCTATCTCCTTCTTCGGTATTTAATCATTCACCATCCATTTTTCTTTCATTACCAATCTTCGTAATATTGGTTGTGATTTGTTATTGTATCTATTGTGTAACTCATCTTGGGAGTTCTTTAGTGGTTAAAATTACATGTAGCCAGCATGTACCCTAACCTATCAGCTATCCCTTGATTCGTTAACCCTCGAGTGTATAGCACATTCCCATTACTTGGACGGAATGAGAAGTTGTCACTTCTTGAGTGACTATCCCCAGAGTCACTCCTTCTCGCTTTCTTTCACCATATGATTTTTCTTCATCTTCCCAATGCTCTATCCTAAAATCAAATGCATTTCCTAATGTAATTGATTCCCATGATTTTTTTTCTAGTACGCCCTAATATTAATTTAATACTTAGGTATCCATATGATCTAAAAATACAATCACTTAATAGACAACCAACTCAACAAGGATCTAAAAATAAAATCACTTAATAGACAATCCCTAGAGTCACTCCTTCTCGTTTACTTTCTAGGCTTGTAATTTACTTGTGACTTATCATGGATTAATGATCGGTCATGTCATCTTATGCTATACAATGAGTTTCGATCCGGAGGATCTATCTTGCCAAGTAGGGAGCAAGTCCCAAACTTTTCTTATTTCATTCTTCTTTTCTTTTACCACCTTTTCCTATTTTATCTTCTCATGGCTCTATCCTAAAATCAAATACATTTCTCAATGTAATTGATTCCCATGAATTTTTTCCGTGTGGCCTAATATTAACTTAATACTTAGATGTCCGTATGATCTAAAAATATAACCACTAATAGACGACCAACTCAGCAAGAGGAATGGTAAAAACATTATTTACATCAAGGAAATCCTCACCTCTGATATGAGAAATCTTATCGTTCAAACTCCAGAACAACCCGTCTGAATCTGACTTCATTGCAAATATAAATACGATCACATGAAGATAGACCAAACTATTGGAAATTGGGTAGTTAAGGATCAATAACTCTACGTGGTATCTTAATCCCACGCTCTCGTCCGTTCATCTCTCATCTCTTTTTTCATTCACCTCACCAAGTATAATCCAATATAATTTATGGAATACCCTTAACAATCCTTCCATTTTCCAAGATTCAATGCCATAATATTGAGTGTCCTCCTTTAATCCACTACTTTTCTTAAGATTTGTATTCTTCCATACACTTAATTAAATATGTCCTACGATGGAAAAATTTTCAAATTTAAGATTATCCTCTTAAAATCCATACCTAAGAAAAATATAGTTTTCATCATTATCCCCTAAATTATTAGTGACAATGTAATTACATGTGTATACTTATCTCTTCCTTTTTTTCACATTCTCTAATATACATCTTCACATAATGATATCCCTTAATACTCTCTATTTGATTGCATAAAAGAATCCATATATCCATTGTTATCTCTATTCTAATCACTAAAATCTACACCCTTTAGCAACACAACTAACATCAAGTATTGAGGAAATCATTCAACTATCAACATCTATCAAGTTAAGAATGTTAACATGTAACGGTACATTAACATGCAGTCCACAATAAGTTTAGTACACATTTGATTACATTTTTTACATGAAAAACTAAATCAAAATTCTAACACCATTCACCATATTGTTCCAACAATCAAATATCCCATACAACAACATTAAACCCCCATTACCACCCACACTTTATTTCAATAACCCAATCCATCACATAGATTTGTTTCCTGCAAAGTAATACCCAATGTTTTTACACAACTATTTTATTTCAACCAGCAAATCTTTATCACGGATTTTGTTTCAAGTGTCATTTCTTCTCCACATATTTTTACATGAAAATAAGATCACATCCCTCTCTCATAAACATCAAGTAAAAAACTGAAATTTTATCCTATATTTCATCACAATCCTAAAACAATATCAAAATCTAATTCCAATAGCATAAATCAACAACAAAACCAAAATGGAAAGGGAGGTGAGATGACTTACCTCTTATTCTCTTCTCTCCTTCTCCTCTTCTCTTCTTTTCTCCTCCTTTCTCTTCTTTTCTCTCCTCGCAGCTTTGGGCGGGGGACAGAGGACACGAAATGGGATTCATGAGTTCCCTCTAACCTTTTATATTTGTATGGAGAAGTTGCAAGGATGCCCTTGTAACTTTCCCAAATTAATAATTTTTACATTCAGTTGTAACATTCTACCCCCCTTAAGAAATTTCATCCTCGAAATTTGCCATACCTTTGATGATAAACAATATTGGATACTTTGCAACATCTCATCCTCGAGTTCTCATGTAACTTCGTCGCTTTTTCGATATCTCAAAAGAATCTTTACTAATTGCAAAATCTTTTTGCAAGCTTCTTCTCCATTCTATCTATAATCTCAACTGGCTGCTCTTGATAGATGAGGTTGGGCTCTAACTGTAAATCTTCATACTGTATCACATGGACACTATCCGTAATATACTTTCTTAGGTTTGATATATGAAACACATTATGCACTTTAGATAAGTGTGGTGGGGGTGCCAACCTATATATACGTTCGAGTATCTCAAAAGGATCAATGTGCCTCGGTTTTAACTCTTTTGATTCCGAATCTTTGAGTTCCTTTCATATGAGATACCTTGACGAACATCGAATCTCCGATACTGAATTCTACATCTCTCCTCCGATTGTCACAATAACTCCTCCGAGGGCCTTGAGTTTCCAACAAATTCTTCTAGATCTTCATAATCGCATCAATAATCTCTTACACCATCTCAGGCCCCTACTTTCTTTCTCCTATTTCAGTCTAACATAAGGGAGATATACATCTTCTACCATATAGGGCTTCATATGGTACCATTCCTATACTAGAATGGTGACTATTGTTGTAAGTGAATTCAATCAATAAGATATACACATCCCATACTCCTTTCCATTCTAACATATAAGAATGTAACAAATATTCTAATGATTGGATAGTTCTCTTAGTTCGACCATATGTCTGAGGATGATAGGTTGTACCGATATTCAATCTTGTTTCGAGAGCCTTCTGTAATTGTTCCCAAAAATTTGAGGTAAAACGAGGGTCTCTATCAGATATGATCTCCTTCAGTACCCCGTACAGGCGTACGATCTCCTTGATATACAAGTCCATAAGTTTTGGAAGTGTATATGTAAGCTTGATAAGAAGGAAGTGTGATGATTTGATCAGTCGATCCACTATAACCCAAACTGCATCATGTCCCAAAAGTGTACAAGGTAGATCGATCAGAAAATCCATAGATATACTTCACACTTCCACTCAAGAATTGGAAGTGGTTGCAATAATCATGAAGGCCTTTGATATTCAGTCTTTATTTGTTAACAAACCAAACAATGCTTAACAAATTTGACAACATCTCTCTTCATACCATCCCACCAGAAATCTTTCTTTGAATCTTGATCCATCTTAGTGCTTCTAGGATGGATTGTTCACCCCGTGTAATGAACTTTTGACAGCAGCTCTCTCTCTCTCTCTTTAACCCTTCATCATTAAGCGCACATAATCTTCCTTAAAAGGTTAATGCTCCATCCTTTATCAGAATGAAACCTTCGAGATGATCATCCACCATCTTATTTCGATCAGATTATTCTTAATTTGTTTGGAAACAATTACAATTTTTATTTTTCCAATAGTAAGCATCAGTCCCCAATTGCTTAGTTCTTCAAGCATGTCCCACTTCAAGACTTGAAACTGAGCCAATAATAAGAGTGGCTTCCGACTAAGGGTATCTATGACAACATTTGCATTTCCTGGTTGGTATAAGATTGTGCAATCATAATATTTTAGAAGATCCAACCACATTCTTTGTCTCATGTTTAACTCCCTTGATGGGAGGTGTCACTATAAATAACAAATCCTCCACTTGCTGAAGGGATGGCGAGTACAGGGGCTGATGGCAATCTCTTCTTGAGTTCTGAGAACTTTCTTCACATTCTTGGGTCCAAATAAAAGGAATCTTTTTTTTTCGAGTAAGCTTTTATCAAGGTCGATGCAATTTAGAAAAAGTCATTGATAAATCCTCGATAGTGAAAACTTGGATCTTGTAAGGGTCTAATGTAGTCTACACAAGGTGAGAATGACATTGTCGCTGAGGCGACCACTCACGAAACTCGAATAATTCAATAGTTTACCTACAAATAGATGAAGCAATGCAAAGCAAAAATATGGAGTTAAAATTTATTATAACTCTACTAGGATGTGTATAGGTGAAGTATGTAGAGGTAGAACACAGGGAGGAAGGGGAATAAACTACAAAAAATAACAGAAGAGATAACTATTGGTTTGTGTTTTTGTAGGGATTCTTTATTTTTTTGAATTTTAGTTTATATTTTTTGTTTTTAATTTTATAATTTTTATATTTTTATTGTTTTATATTTTTAATTTTCTTTGTAATAAATATAGATAATAGATATATATAACACTATTTGTAGCTAATATAACAGATTCAAGATATAAATATATATAATAGAGAAAAATCAGAAAAATACCCTAATTGTATTCCTTTTTGATTTTTAAGGGTATTACAAATATTTTTAGTGTTTTTAATAATTATAATAACAATAGTAATGTAAGTAAATATTGACATGCATGTACAATATAGGCTAGTATATATAAATATAACAATAAATACTCAAAACAGAGAAAATGAACTATTTTTATTTTTTTATATTTTGATATCTTTTTTGTGATTTTTTTCAATTGAATAAAAATAGGAAAACAGTGAGCAATAATATATAGCCGGATTGTTATGGAATTTAAAAAATAGCTAATAGCTCAGAAATTTTCAAAATTAATTTTAATATACACTATATGATATAAATAAAGTAGAGAAATAGAAAATGTAATTTTTATATTTTTTAATAATTTTTTAGGGTTAGAGAGGGTTTGCATTTTTTGGTTTTTCTTGTGTATTTTTAGTTATTTTTGGTCTATAGGTTCAAATTATAGTAATAAATGATTCCTCATTTTTTATAATTTTTTTTAAAAAATAAATTTTTATGTATTTTTTAATGTAAATAGAGAATAAATGTACTATTTTTGAATTTTTTAAATATAGGAAAAGATTTTAATTGGTTTTGCGAAAAATATATTTGATTGAATATATTTTTAGGCACTTAAAATAAGTTCCCTACAAATTTTAGATGTAAAATAGTATTTTTAATGCAAGACTCTAGGAAAAAATAAAAACACTAGCAGGATCTAAACACACTTGTAATTAAATAAAAATACAATCTTGAACAAGAACACAAAGTCTAGGGGCCTCTACGTAATTTTCTCAAAATATTTATTCATACAATACTGGTAGGGATATAAATTCAAGTTTACAAAAAGTGATAGGGCATACATGCAAAATATCCAAAAAGTTTTAAATTAGATTACAAATTTAATGGATCAAACTATAACCAAAAGCCTTAAGGGGCTCCCTGCAAAAAGCCCACCACCTCACACGTATGGGGATGTGAGGTGGAGTGGGTAGGGACCTAAGTGTAAATAATAGAGATACAAGGGTCCTACTACAAAATATCCAAAAGCTTTTATACTATAGATAATATTTTATGAACTAAAATTAAATTACAAAAGTTGGGGAGGTATGTAGCAAAATTACCCCTAATAGGCGTGAACAGATGGTTGAGATGACTTTACTTATCCACATTGCGAGCACACAACAACCGATGACGGTTTGGCTGTGGATGGCTGAGATTAGATCTTAGCAGCTAGATCTACGGTCGAGGGCGCTTTCATCCGACGACGCCTAGAAGAAGGGGTTGATGCTTGATTGGACGGCTAAGAACCCCTGGGAAGAATAGGGAAGAACTCAGTCAGGTCTGAGCTTCAATCTTCGATAGTTCCCTGCTTCGACGATCTCATGTACTCCTCCAAGGCACAAAAGCTTCTTGGAAGCCTTGCCTGTCAGCCGGTGGGCTCAGGAAAGGACAGGAAGGTCTCCAGCGAGCTCCCGAGATTGGGGAAGGATCGTGGCTCCAAGAACATCCACTTTGACAAAATTCAGCCCGAATGGGGTCTTTGATCCTTAGAACCTGCAAGGTTAATCACGACGCACAGAATACAAGGTTCAAGGGTCCTTTTGGAGTGAAAATGGGTGAGGGAAGAGTCGAGTGGGGAGCCTCTAGCGAGCAGCGGAGTGGGAGGCCTGATCTTCTGATCTAGAGAGGATCAAGGTGAATGTAGGTATGTATGGTGGAGTAGAAGAGATGAGGATTGAAATGAAGGAAAAATAGTGGTTGAAAACGGTCGGAGGATGAGGGAATAGTGGCCGGAGGAGCCAGAAACTACTCTATCCTAACTCCTAGGAACAGAAATAAAGGCTAAACTAGGGCTCTACCTCAAGAAATGAAGGAGCCGGAGGAGCTCCGCCGCGGTTGGTCGGCAATGCCTAGATCACTACCTTCATATTTCTTCCTCCACTCCAGATGACACGGTCGGCTTCCTGCTGTCACCAGGGAACTAGAGCACAAAGAAATCTGTGGATTTTAGTCCAAAAGGGGCTTAAAACTCAAATGGAAGAGGTGGAGGTGGTTTTATACAATGAGGACTTTGATCGAGGCCTCTGATCGCTTCAGCAATCAGTCGATCGAGGAATCGATGTGGCGTGAAAAAGTGAAGATCGAGGAGCAAAAATGCTGAAGGAATCAAGCCAAGATAATGCAAGGAGGCTCGAGGAAAAATCAATGAAGTAGGCAGGTTAGCGGGTCTGACAGGCCTAGGGTGCTGTGATGAATACTCATTCATCACTCTTTATTCTTATATTTTAGCTACAAAAACCTTTGCAAATGCATGTATATAGTTGTAAATAGAAATAATTACCAAAAGCATGCATTGTGTAAAAATCTATAATTAGCATGTTTTTGTGCAAAAATAAAAGAATAAAGATTGAAAAGAAAAAGAGGGAAATATTTAGAATAAATATTGAGAAACCTAACCCAAGGGAGGGCTCAGCATGGGCCTGACCGCATAAAAGCCAAAGTAGAGGGAGATAGGGGCTCATGTGTGTAAATACTTATGTAAATAAATAAAAGTATTTTCCTCACAAAAATAGACTCAAATTGGTTTGTAAATATTTATAAGTATAAAAACAAGATAAAAATAGAAAAATCAAAAAGAACAAAAACTACACTTTTACATTGTACATAGAACCACCTTTATATTTATTTAGCCTTATAAATAAATAAAATAAATATTTTTCAAATTTTTATAAATATTCTACATGATATAATGTAAATAAATAAAATATAGCAAAATTAAAAACACAAAAATATATTGTAAATATACCATGTATATACATGTATATATGTATTTATTTTACCTATGATTAAAATAAAATAAAAATATCTTTTTATTCCTTATTTTATAATGAAAAAAAATAAAATATAAAATATGAATAAAATTGTACAAAAATAAGAAATTAAAAATCAAAAATCAAAATCCTATATATTGTATATACACCTATATATGAACCTACTATGTAAATACATTATTTTTACTTTGAAAAATTAATTAAAAATCACTAAAAAATAGAAAAAAATAAAATAAAAATATTTCATGGTTTTAACTTTTTGCAAATTCGGTCATTTGCTACCTTAATTTTTCACCTTCAAAATCCAGCCACGTGGCCGCTTCCTACTGGTCCTGGGATTGTTGACCGCCCGGTCAACTACCCCCCCCCCCCCAGGACCACTTCCACGGGTCCTTAGCGGGTATCCATCTTCTCGGATTTTTCCCGCTAAACCCGATCATGACTTGCTCAAACCCCGGGTCCGAATTAATCTTGAGATATCCATCACCCTCGCCGGAGTATTTGCCTTGGGATCCGTGCTCCAGATTGCCCTACCCGCGCGCTCCTTTCCGGACCCTCCAGCGTATATAACGCCAGCTCCGCCACCTTCATTGCCCATCTTTGGCCATTCGATTCCACCCCCTGTGAGCTCCAGCGTGCTCGTGAGAGTGACAGCTCGCGTCCTGTGCTGTTGAAGCGAGGAGAGGGAGCGTGACCACTGATCCGGCGAAGCTTCGCCGCCTTGCTCCGCCACCAGCAGGAGCTCGAGCCTCGGACGTCGGCGCTCCGTGAGGCGAAGACCCAGAGCTGCGCAAGATTGCCCACAGCCCATTCAGCCACCCAGGTAGCCCCTTAGCCTTCTCTTTTCTTTTAATTTCTAGTTATCCCCAAATTGTTGCTCCGCCGCCCCCCATCGATTCCGATCGATTCCGACCACCATCCGACCATCGGGCTTCACCATCGCCCTCGCCTCCTTCCCGCGCATTTTCTTCGTATCCCCATTCAACCCAGCTCGCACAGGAGCTGGGATTCGAGCTCCTCCGTCTACCCCCCTCGCCGGAGCTCGCCCATAACGCCCCACAAACCACCGTCACCCGCCTAACTGGGTCGAGGCAGTTTGCCCTCGACCCGTGAGTCTTTTGGTCTACTTTGCAGGAGCTTCCCAGCCCGTCTGAGGTGTTGGGCCATTCGGACCAGAAGGCTTCCTCCGCCGATCTCGCCGGAGCCCTCCTGGGCTCGGCTGGATCATCGGAGTTCACCAGCAGCTGCGGGCGTCATTGCGGAGCTTCTCCGACCTTCACGAGCAGCAGGGGAAGTCTACAGCGCACGCACTAGGCCGGCGAACTTCGCCGGCCAACGGTTATTCCGATACCTTCCCCGACCGTCCGATCATCCTCATCCTCCAGTTCGCATCTCGACCGTTCACTTGAGGAGGACCCGTCATCCTCAGATCCATCCACGAGGCGATCTGGACCGTCCGAGCTGAGAGGGATAGCCACCGATACCCTCAACCGCTAGATCAGACACGTGGCTACACCTTCGCCGTTGGATGCACCCGAGGAGCGCAGCGTTGGACCCCCAGTCGCCCACCACCGTCCGATCACACACGTGGCATCCATCATGCGGTCCGCGTTAATAAAGGGTAATTTACCCTTAGGCCCCCTTTGTTATTTTATTTCTCTTTTAGTCTTGTAAGTACCTAGCGTAGTTATTTAGTTTTTGGGATATTTGCATAAAGGACCTCGCGCTTAGTTTTATTTGCAGTTATGCCCCTGTGTGTATTGTGACACGTGCTTCGACACGTGCTTTCTGGTGTATTTGCATTACATGCCCTTGTAGTTCTGGTTGTTAATGAATGCATGAAAGTTTTTGTTTATTTGCATTTATACCCCTGTGCGTATTTTAATTGAACATGTGCGAATATTTTTGGGTTATTTACAGATAAGCCCCTGGGCTTTTGGTACATGTTACCAAATAGCCCTCGAAACTTATTTTCTTCACATTTGGGTCCCTGAGTGCCCTAGGCACGCGCGTAGCATGTGTTTCGCTGGGTTAATTGCACCAGACCTCCCAGACTTTCGGGTATTTGCACTTTGGTCCCTGTGCACTATGCCCCTTCTTTATTTTTGGATAAAATAGCAAAATACCTCCAAATCCAACGAAAATTGGATACATGGCTCCTGCCATAGTGTAAAATTTTCGAGGATTTTTGAGTACATTTTTATTTTCATTTGATATTTTTAAAAATTAAAAAACCTCCATTTTTGCTACTGTCTAACTTTTAAAACCATAAAAAAATATTAAATAGTGTCTAAAAATCACAAAAAAAATTGTCTACCGTCTATTTTGTTGTGTTTGATTTTCTAGCCAATGTTGGCTATTTTTCATTACTAAAAACCACTAAAAATTGAAAAACATTCAAAATTGTATAAAAATTCTAGTAAATCAATTAAAAATCCAAAAATAATAAATTAGGTGCCTAAATTTCCTTGTTTTATTCTCTTTACAGGAAAATTACCTCCCAGCTAATTTGGGGCCTTTAGATATTTTATCTAGGCTCTTTTAGCTCGGCTGGACAATACCTACTATTTTAGTCACTTTTAGATTTTTAGAAAATTAAATAAATATCAGAAAAATTCCAAAAATTCACCAAAAACACTAAAAATTATAAAACACATAAAAATATTTTTGTTAGAATTTTTGGTTGATTTTTAATGCTTTTAATAAATTGTTGAAGTGTGTGTTTCTTTGCTTGTCTTATTTTCTTAATAGATTAAAAATCCAAAAAAATATAAAATATTCAAAAACCACCAAAAATATTTCTTTTATTTTCTTTTATTCTCTTTTTGACTGCTTCGAGGCCAACACGTGCTCCTTGTGATCGACCCTGGTCGCTATACCAGGTTAAATTAATAGCAGGACCGCTTTTATGTGCTTGATTGATTTTCATCTATTTGGTGGTCTATTTTTCTTGATTGTTCGCATTTGATTGCTTGGGTCGCAACGATCGATTAGTACCCCTTATCCGAGTGGTCATTTTCGCGTACATCAGAATGGCGCCGTTGCCGGGGAGCACGGCTTAGTAGTTTTTGTTTTTGCTTTATTTTTATTTTCGTGGCTTTTCGCGGCTCTTTTAGAGCTCGCGGATTTTGTTTATATTTTATTTTTGTTTTATTTTGGTTTATTTTCTTTTCTTTTGTTTTTGTTTTTATTTTATTTTGAGTGTTTATTTTATTTTGCATTTTTGCATATATACCTTCATTTCATTTTCATTTATTTTTCTTATCACTATTATTTGATTATTTTGGTCTGACCACTTGTCTCTGTTTCTTGCGAGGGCCCGAGGACCGAGGCGGTCGATTTCGAGAGGCCGACGCAACCGAGGAACTTGGAGGCGGCTCCCTTCTGTACGGAGCCGCAGGAGAGCGTGAGAGGAGAGCTGAGTGGGAGAGGAGTAGATTAGGTTTTATTTTATTTTATTTGATCATTATTGTAATAATACAGGTACTCCGAGACTGGACTTTGGACTTGGTTGACTTAGCGGGTCTGTTTCGCCGAGCACCGGTGTGCTTGGGGGACCCTTAGGTGTTTTCACGATTTTCTCGCGGCTTTGTTTTCTTTTCTTTTTACTGCCTTTTCCGGTGTTTACACGGTTTTTGATCGAGCCCCTAGATTTAGGATTTTATACTTTCTTGTGCCATAATTAGTAGGGTCACAACACTTAATTATCTGCCTGTTCCTATAGTGCGCTTAATTGGACCTACTAATAATCAATTAATAAAAATAACTGCTTCATCTCCTTCGTAACCTACGTGTCGCAGCCTGCCCCGTAAAGTACTTTCTCCTACCCCCGATTTGTCGGGCAGAGGAGGGGTGGGCCAATACCGGACCCTTTGGCTTGGAGGTCGGTGACCAGTTAGACGGTTCTGCGAGTAGACTTGCTCATCTAGGACTCGATTTTCATCGCTGCATCATTTAGGTAGTTTATTTTCTGTCTTTACATTTATACGCGGATCATATTGCATGTAGAGTGCTGGAGACAGGTACACCTTTCTGACTTTGCATGCATCATTGATTTATCGTGCATCGGCTTTTTCATCTTCTCCCCCTGTTTTTGACTTAATAACCAGGAGAACCGAAAAATTCGTTAGGCCTTTTTTTATTGAAAATTATTAAAAAGAAAAATCATAAAATTGGGACTGCTAAGACTATTGACCCTAAAAGACACTTCACCTAAAAAATTGTCTTGGGGAGAGCAACCCCCTCATTGTTTGGTTTGCTTGCGCGAGAGAGTGACCCACACCCTAGGTAGAGCCCTCCGGTGCTATTTCCAGCTGACTACCGACTCTTCCGTGCAGGCCAGTCGGTTGGAGTAGCATCGGGTATCCCAACAGGTCACGTAAGCGCTCTGATAAATTGATTGTTCACCTAATAAAATTGGACAAGATAATTAGACCGAGCCTTCACGGTCTTCAGCTTGCGTTGCGTTGGTGAACAGAGGGGTTTGCATTCTGATCATAGTTTTTCCAGATCCCATCCGCACTACTGGACCAGATCACGATGATGGGTATACGCTCTCTTAGGCAGCCTCTGGCTGCACCGGTTTCGGGCACGTCTACCCAATCATCTCGGTTGGCCCGTGAGAGCCGAGACCAGTTCTCCGAGCCCGAGTACGATTCCGCCCTGTTCCCCCTCGACCCCTTTTCTTTCGGTTCTGAGAGATATGAGCCAGAGGAGAGAATAGCAGATTTGACAGCACCTGAGTATGGCACATTTGATTTTGCAGACGTCATGGCCGGTAGTTCAGAGGATCGCTCCAGGACAGAGCACATCGTGATGGACCAGGGAGCGATCAACTCCACCCTGATCGCCTCGTTAGAGACAGTGCAACAGCAGCTGAGGGATCAGGGAGCTTTCATGATTGAGATGAGGAGAGAGTTGGAGCGACTCAGAGCAAAGAGAGATCAGAGTGAGCCTGAGGACGGACCAGATGCAGAGGCACGAGCCGCAGCAGCAGCAGCAGCCGCCGCCGCCGCAGCGGCAGCCGCCGCGGCAGGAGGACCACCGAGACCGATGTGGGAGTTGCACAACCCCGGATCTACACTGATGCATCATTGGGTAGTGGTGCCTGCTATCGTGGGGGACTTTAAGTTCCCCCCGAACACCCTGCAGATGCTTCCCCGTTTTCACGGACTTGCCACCGAGGATCCCCATCTCCACCTCCAGGAGTTCTTGACCGCCATCTGCAGTACTGTCCACGACCGCCATGTGGACCAGGATACGATTCGGATGATCGCCTTCCCCTTTTCCCTAGCAGACAGAGCAGACACCTGGCTGAAGCATTTGGGGAAGTTTGTTTACACCTGGGAGCAGCTCCGCACCGAGTACTTGAACAAGTACTATCCACTTGGGCGGACCAATGCAGCGAGGGCCCTGATCAGCAACTTCTCCATGCTCCCCAACGAGCAATTCCATGAGGCATGGGAGAGGTTCCGAGAGCTCACAGACCGATGCCCGCACCATGATATCTCGAAGCCGAACCTTGTGCAGAGCTTCTTCAGCGGGCTGACACCAGAGCTCCAGGGCTTGGTGAACGCTTCTTGTGGTGGGTCCTATTTCGCCAAGGATCACGACCAAGTCTGGGCCATCTTCGAGGAGATGGCCGAGAACTATATGGTGATGTCCCAGACCCGGTTGTATACTCAGGGCAGACCCCAGCAGCAGCCAGGACCCGTGCAGTACCAGAGGATAGCACGGGTCGATGCCGGTCCATCCAGTTCATCCGCAGTTGCAGCAGCACAAGCAGAGTCGTCCGCTGCGGATATGGGTATCACCAGCGAGAAGTTGGACCGCATGGAGCTGATCGAGAAGAAGCAGTGTCAGGGCATCACTCAGATGGAGCAGATGGCACAGACTCTGAGCGACATGAAGACCCAGCTCATGTGTCTCCAGGAGGCACAGACGGCTTCCCAGCCCCGTCTTCAGTCGCGAGGCGATACCGGCGGCAGCAGCAGCTCGTCCCAGCGCTCCAGCTCCTTTCAGTAGCCTAGACAGGTTCACCTTGTACAGGCGGAGCCGTACCAGCCACAACAGCCCTCTTACCAGTCACCACCCTCTCCAGACCTGCAGATGGTGGTATACCAGCCGGATCAGCCTCTGACAGTACTCCCGCCAGCCCAGTACGATGCAGAGCCGTTGATGGATGTCAACGGGATTTGGTATGACCGTCCTCAGCCTGGGATCCGACGAGACCATCCCGGATTTAGGTGGGGGAATGGAGGTACCCAGCCCCAGCAGCAACCATCTGGCCAGGGAGGCCAGTATAGCCAGCAGAGGGATCACCAGCAGCAGCAGCCCCCAGCCTACCAGCCACACCAGCAGTCGTCCTTCGTTCCTCGTCCCTATCAGCAGCAGGACAGTCTTGGAGACGTGAGCAGCAGGCTCACCAGCCATACCAGCAGCAGCATCCGTCCTCCTACCCCTCTCAGCAGCAGCAGCATCAGTTCCAGCAGCCTCAACACCAGAGAGGCTACCCGTCGGGCTCCCATGAGAGCCCCGCCTTGGACGACATAGCCCGCCTCCTCACGGATCAGCAGGCTACCTTTAGACGGGAGATGGACGAGTTCCGCCAGGAGATGCGGGACCTGATGAGAGGGAAGGCCGCCATCCCTGCACAGATAGAGCCGAATCCCAATAGCCTCAAGAGGAAGTCTGAGCAGGTAGTTTACACTAAGCATGCCACTCCTAGTGACCCATTTGATGATATGTCTTCAGATCTGTTTGATGCTGATTTTGTTACACTTAGGAGCGGTAGAGCACCAGCAGGCGGCGCCTCGTCTGAGCGACGACACGAGGATCCATCCAGGGCGCTAGATGAGGAGGAGGAGAGCGGCACTGAGGCCGCTCATGATGATGATGGTGGTGCTGATGCCACCAAGGATGTTGATTTCACCGGCGGTACTGAGGCCGCCGCTTCACCAGTTCGAGGAGGTGGTACTGACGCCACCAGAGTAGCCGAGCCAGCCCGCGGTACTGAGGCCGCGAGACGTCTAGCAGAGCCAGCCCGAGGTGGTACTAAGGCCACCGGTGTTCGTTTTGATAGAGATGTTGTTTTTCCTTCTGTTGATGTACCTCAGAACACTGTTGTGAATAAAGGAAAAGGTTTAGTTTCTTCTGGTCCCACTGTGGTGATTGATGTATGTGCGGATCCGGCCATCGAGCCGTCTAGACCTTTTCCTAGTCCTTCATCTGAGAAGGACCCTGTGATCCCCTTCCCTAGAGCCCTTCAGATGGGGAAGGGGAAGAAAAGAGAAAAAGACCCAAAAAGAGAGAGCAGGAGGAGTTCAGCCAGAGCATGATCGACAGATTTCACATACAGCTGACCCTTCAGGAGGCTTTGCAGCACATTCCCCTTCTTCAGCGATCGTTGAGAGATAGGACTACAGTCAGGAGGAGGAGGAGGAACCACCATTCAGAGATACATGTGCTGATGAAAGCCACGTGCTTTGCGATCCAGAACCGTCTGCCGGCCAA
Organism: Ottelia alismoides; assembly: GCA_037367405.1. NCBI lineage: Eukaryota > Viridiplantae > Streptophyta > Magnoliopsida > Alismatales > Hydrocharitaceae > Ottelia > Ottelia alismoides. The sequence goes on along the minus strand of JAZKJV010000452.1, from coordinate 553,332 downwards.
GAGGCCAGATTCAGGAGCCCCGTATGTCAGATGCCAGATTAGTGAGCAGAGGTTCGACCGTACTCTATTGGATAGCGGATCGTCTATCAACCTCCTTCCGGCAGCCCTTCTCGACCGCTTCGAGTTGGGCACTCTTCGACAGAGCAGGACAGTCCTTCAATTTGCTGATAGATCTGTCAAGAGGCCGAAGGGGTTGTTGCGAGACGTTATCGTCACTATTCAGGGCCTGCAATTCCCCGTGGACTTCGTAGTGTTGGACATGGAGATCTCTGATTCAGTGGCTGATACCCCCATCATCCTCGGTCGTCCGTTCTTGGCCACAGCCAAGGCGGTGACTGATCATGATAGCGGGAAGGTATACTTTCGCGTCGAGGGCGAGAGTGTACAAATAGAGACGGTCGAGGACTACAGAGCCAGAGAGAGAGCATGCTCAGAGGCCAGCACTGACACAGAGCAGCTGACAGACGCCGGGTTAGACATCCACCATGACTGTGATTTTGTGATCATAGATGATGAGGCAGCATGGGCAGACCCTTCAACACAGGCCATCCTCTCATTTCCAGACACCACTGATGCAGAGATGACAGCAGAGGAGAGCTTGGAGAGCACAGCCCTGGTCCAGGATACTATAGAGGCAACAGAGCCGGTTCTTGACCGCGACACAGTTTCTAGTGATGGTGGTGCTGAAGCCACCTTGTGTGATGGTGGTACTGATGCCACCTTATTTGATGCAGATCCCTCGGATTCAGAGTCTGATTGGGCAGATTCTGATGACCAGATGCCAGACCTGAGTTCACCTGAGCCTACAGATGAGGAGGAGGTAGAGGCAGAGCAGATCAGGGACAACACAGTTGAGCAGCCTCCTCCAGATCCAATTTGCGAGAGCTCGTCTTCTTTCTCCCAGGCAGATTTGGCAGATTTAGCAGCATTCACACATCTTCTTTCGAAGCCAGATTTGCCAGAACCCAGCTGTCCAGAGCTGAAGCCGCTCCCTACTTCGCTGAAGTATCGGTTCCTTGCGGGCGAACCTGAGATGTACCCAGTCATCATCTCCGCCGATCTGACTGGAGAGCAAGAATCCCGTTTGATGGGGGTTCTTGAAAAGAACCGTAAGGCAATCGGATGGAGCGTAGCAGATCTCCATGGGATTAGTCCATCAGTGTGTTCCCACCATATTTATCTCGAGGAGGGGGCAAAGCCGTCGCGTGAATTCCAGCGGCGGCTGAACCCCAACCTGAGAGAGGTCGTGATGAAGGAAATATCAAAATGGTGGAGTGCAGATTTTATTTATCCCATTTCCAACTCCAAGTGGGTCAGCCCCTTGCATGTGGTGCCCAAGAAGACGGGCATCACGACTGTGATCAGTGAGTCGGGAGAGGAGATTGCTACACGAGTACCCACCTCTTGGAGGGTCTGTGTTGACTACAGGAGACTCAACCAGGCCACCAAGAAGGACCATTTCCCCCTGCCTTTTATTGACCAGATCATTGAGAGACTGGCAGGGAAGAGCCATTATTGCTTCCTGGATGGGTACTCGGGCTACAACCAGGTGGCCATCGCTCCTGAGGATCAGGAGAAGACCACCTTTACCTGTCCCTTCGGTACATATGCCTTTCGACGCATGCCATTTGGGCTATGCAACGCCCCTACGACTTTTCAGAGGTGCATGCTGTCGATCTTTTCGGACATGGTAGGGGAGTGTTTGGAGGTCTTCATGGACGATTTCTCGGTCTACGGCGACGGATTCGACTCCTGTCTTGACTGCCTAGACCGAGTACTCCAGCGATGTATTGAGTACCATTTGGTTCTATCTTGGGAGAAGAGTCACTTCATGGTGACTCAAGGGACGGTGCTTGGCCACATCATCTCCAACAGGGGCATGGAGGTTGATCCGTCCAAGGTTGATGTCATTAGAAAACTCGCACCACCGTCAAATTTGAGGCAGCTACGGTCATTCCTGGGGCACGTTGGATTTTATAGGAGATTTATTCAGGATTTCAGCATGATTGCCCGGCCGTTGACTGACCTCTTGACAAAAGACACCGAGTTCCTTGTCGATGACAAGTGTCTTTCATCCTTTGCGACTCTCCAGCAGTGTGTTATTGAGGCTCCTGTCCTCCAGCCGCCTGATTGGTCTCTCCCATTCGAGATCATGACGGATGCCTCCGATTTTGCCGTAGGGGCAGTGTTGGGACAGAGGAGGGATGGAGTCCCGTTTGCTATCCACTACGCTAGCCGCACATTGGATTCCGCGCAGCAGAATTACACGGTCACAGAGAAGGAGATGCTAGCCGTAGTGTTCGCCCTAGATAAGTTTCGATCTTATATCATTGGATCTAGAGTGACCCTGTACACAGATCACACCGCCATCAGGTACCTCATGGCAAAGAAGGATGCCAAGGCCAGATTGACTAGATGGATCCTTCTACTCCAGGAGTTCGACATTGAGATCAAGGATAAGCCTGGAGTCAAGAATGTGGTGGCGGATCATCTCTCCCGTTTAGAGCAGCCTGAGGAGTCTGAGCAGATTGATCCCATTCGAGATACCTTCCCAGATGAGGCGATCCTTGCTATCGCCTCACTCCCGTGGTATGCCGATATTGTGAACTTTCTCGTTGTTGGGAAAGTCCCACAAGATTGGCCCAGGCAGAGGCTTGAGACCTTCCTTGCGAAGGCCAAGTCCTACCATTGGGGGGATCCCATCCTTTACCACGAAGGAGGGGATAGCGTCTGGCGTCGGTGTATTCCTCAGGAGGAATACCATAGCGTCCTCACTTACTGCCACAAGCTTGAGGCAGAAGGACATCATTCTGGGAGGAGAACGACACAGAAAGTGCTCCAATCCGGCCTGTGGTGGCCTACCCTCTTCAAGGACTCTGATGAATTCGTGAAGAGGTGTACTGACTGTCAGAGGATGGGCACTTGTGGACAGCGTGATATGATGCCGATGCAGCCCATTCACTTCTGTGAGGTTTTTGACGCATGGGGCATCGATTTCATGGGTCCATTCCCTAAGAGTCAGGGATTTGAGTACATTCTGTTGGCCGTAGATTATGTTAGTCGTTGAGTTGAGGCTATCCCTGCCCGAGCCGCTGATGCGAGGACAGTTTGCAGATTTTTGAGGAAGCACATCATCACGCGGTTCGGAGTTCCACGAGTTCTGATTTCTGATGGGGGGTCTCATTTCATCAACGACCAGGTGAAGGCCCTTGCTAGCGAGTTCGGTATAGACCATCGTGTTGCTACACCTTACCATCCACAGACGAATGATCTAGCCGAGGTGTCGAATAGGGAGATCAAGACTATACTGCAGAAAGTCGTCCGCCCTGACCGAAAGGATTGGTCACAGCTTTTGGACTCGGTCTTGTGGGCATATAGGAAGTCTTTCAAGACACCATTGGGCACATCTCCCTTTCGCCTCGTATATGGCAAGCCATACCATTTGCCTGTTGAGTTGAGGCACATGTCACTTTGGGCAGTTACTGATATTCTTATGGATCCAGATGGTGTAGGAGACCAGAGGAGGGCAGAGTTAGTAGCCTTGGAGGAGATTAGAGATACAGCTTTCTCAAACATCCTACAGTATAAGGAGAGAATGAAGGAGTGGCATGATTCTCACATCAGCCACAAGCATTTTGAGATTGGACAGAGAGTATGGCTGTTTGATGCGAGGCTACGATTATTTCCAGGGAAGCTACAGAGCAAATGGAAGGGACCCTACTTGGTTAGAAAGGTACACGACAACGGTAGCATTGATATATCCAAGTTGTCTTCTGAGAGTACCTTTCGAGTGAACGGCCAGCGGCTCAAGCCATTTCTAGATCATGAGCCGTGGGTTGTTGATCTTGCCCCTATTCATTTTGCGTGAGATGTGGTCTTTGACTCACATCTAATGCATCTCACGCCTGAGTTTCACTGATCTTCCGCCTTGTATAGATCCAGATGTCCATATCATTACATTCTTTAGTCCCACATCCCTTCCTTCATCATGTGATTATGCTATACTTAGGGTGTACTTTACCCTAAGTATAGGGGGGATGTGAGACCTTTGGGTATTTCTTTTGTTTCTTTCTACCCCTGTTTTGCTGCCTATACTTAGGGATATTTCACCCTAAGTATGGGGGGGTAGATCCTGTACATTCTACACTCGATCTTTCCCTTAGTATACAGCCTGCTATACTTAGGATTACTTGATCCTAAGTATAGGGGGGAAGACCCGAGACCCTCTTGACTTTTCTATTTTCATCTTTGTATATAGCCTTCCTTTTCACTTCCTTATACCTAGCACGAGTTATGTCTTCTTCATCGCTCTTGACTCTGAGGACATCGTTCAAGCTAAGTATAGGGGGGTGTGTATATATTTCATATATACTTTAGCCATAAGTCGTACTTTGTGTGAGTGTGTTAATAAATAAAATGGCTAAAAATCACAAAAATTAAAAATTTTCATGTACATAAACTTCTTTTATTTGCACATAAATAGCTAGTGTACAAATTATTTTTGTAAAAATGATTTCAAAAATCTTTTGTGTAAAGCTTGTGTAAATATTTTCTTATCAAAATTATGTATATAGTACAAAATTTTTCCAAAATGTTTTGAAAATCAAAAGTTTGCAAAAATCTCGTGTAAATTTGTGTAAATATCTTTTTGCAAAACTTGCACTTCATGAATCATCCATTCACGATTTCAAAACATTTTTCAAAAATTTTGCATGATTGTGAAATTTGTGTACATAGCATCTTTTTGTATATATGTATATAGTTTTTCTGGATGATAGTTGACATTTAAACTAGCCTGGAATCAAATTGAGAAATGGAGCTTGATTAAGATCTTAATCCAACTAACTTCTAAGAGGAACCTTATAGGGCTTAGGTTTAAGGCTTTTCAGGTCCATGGTGACTTAATTCTTTGAGTCCACTAGGCTATGATCACATGTCATCTCAATGAGCCTAAGTAGAGCACTTAACAACAACACATGACTCATATAGACAATGGTTTTACTTGGACACCAGCACTATGCACCGAGCTCTCTACGAATGAGGTGGTGAGGAGGCAGTCTTCCTTGACTTGGGGTAGCATATGAGGGTAGTACTTCTAGGCGGAACCTCTCTTCTTCTTTTAGTGAAGGAAGTGCGTCTCAACTTGGTCTGGTTGCCATGAGGTCTAACGACGGGAGTTGTGGGTTGCAATAAAGCTTCAAAAGAGGGATAGTCTACTGGCTCAAGAGGAAAAACTCCTTGTATATATGTTGCACATGTATATGTTGTATAGATGCACTTGAAAAAAAATGTGCAAAAAGAAAATAACTCCAAAAAAGTGGTGGGTCTGAGAGAAAATGATAATCCCACTGGAGTATGTATATAGAGTGCAATAAGCAAAGCTTGGTTTCATGATCCACCTGATGTAGCTTGCAGCAGGGAGACTTGGCTACACTGGTCAAGCTCCCAAGGGTACTTGGCTACACTGGCCTTGACCCATTCTCTTCTTCCTCCTCTTCTTGAGCCGGTTGAACTTGAACTTAGAAGGGAATACCCCGCTCCTCGAGGAAAGAGTGGCCAGATTGAGGTCATAGAGTTACCTTGTTGGGGAGGATTGTCAAGTTGCCATTTCTGAGGTGGAGAGCTTAGACCTAACATTCACAGGACAAGAAAAGATTCATGGTCTTCAGGGTTTGTGATTAATGACTTGTTCTGATCTGGAGCATTGAGGAGTCTTGGTTATAGACTAGTGGAACTTAGAGGCTGTTGAGTTTTAGACTTAAGTCCAAATAAGGTTCCGACACATTAATAATCCAAAGATCTGATCGAGCTCCATACCTTAATTTAATAAAGGCAAGTTTAATAATCAGCCTTGATCCATGTACATTCTCTTTTTCTTTTTCTTTATTTCTTTTTCACTTCTTTTTCAAATAAGTGTTTGCTAAGGGACTAGCAAAGTTAAGTATAGGGGGGTGATGAATACTCATTCATCACTCTTTATTCTTATATTTTAGCTACAAAAACCTTTGCAAATGCATGTATATAGTTGTAAATAGAAATAATTACCAAAAGCATGCATTGTGTAAAAATCTATAATTAGCATAATTTTGTGTAAAAATAAAAGAATAAATATTAAAAAGAAAAAGAGGGAAATATTTAGAATAAATATTGAGCAACCTAACCCAAGGGAGGGCTCAGCATGGGCCTGACCGCATAAAAGCCAAAGTAGAGGGAGATAGGGGCTCATGTGTGTAAATACTTATGTAAATAAATAAAAGTATTTTCCTCACAAAAATAGACTCAAATTGGTTTGTAAATATTTATAATTATAAAAACAAGATAAAAATAGAAAAATCAAAAAGAACAAAAACACCACTTTCACATTGTACATAGAACCACCTTTATATTTATTTAGACTTATAAATAAATAAATATAATTTCCAAAATTTTTGTAAATATTCTACATGATATAATGTAAATAAATAAAATAAAAACAATTAAAACAAAAACAAAATAAAAATAGCAAAATTAAAAACACAAAAATATATTGTAAATATACCATGTATATAAATGTATATATGTATTTATTTTACCTATGTATATAAATAATTAAAATAAAATAAAAATATCTTTTTATTCCTTATTTTATAATGAAAATAAATAAAATATAAAATAGGAATAAAATTGTACAAAAATAAGAAATTAAAAATCAAAAATCAAAATCCTATATATTGTATATACACCTATATATGAACCTACTATGTAAATACATTATTTTTACTTTGAAAAATTAATTAAAAATCACTAAAAATAGAAAAAATAAAATAAAATATTTCATATTTTAACTTTTTGCAAATTCGGCCATTTGCTACCTTAATTTTCACCTTTAAAATCCAGCCACGTGGCCGCTTCCTACTGGTCCTGGGATTGTTGACCGCCCGGTCAACTACCCCCCCCCCCAGGACCACTTCCCACGGGTCCTTAGCGGGTATCCATCTTCTCGAATTTTTCCCCGCTAAACCCGATCATGACTTGCTCAAACCCCGGGTCCAAATTAATCTTGATATATCCATCACCCTCGCTTGAGTATTTGCCTTGGGATCCGCGCTCCAGATTGCCCTACCCGCGCGCTCCTTTCCGGACCCTCCAGCGTATATAACGCCAGCTCCGCCACCTTCATTGCCCATCTTTGGCCATTCGATTCCACCCCCTGTGAGCTCCAGCGTGCTCGTGAGAGTGACAGCTCGCGTCCTGTGCTGTTGAAGCGAGGAGAGGGAGCGTGACCACTGATCCGGCGAAGCTTCGCCGCCTTGCTCCGCCACCAGCAGGAGCTCGAGCCTCGGACGTCGGCACTCCGTGAGGCGAAGACCCAGAGCTGCGCAAGCTCGCCCACGGCCCATTCAGCCACCCAGGTAGCCCCTTAGCCTTCTCTTTTCCTTTAATTTCTAGTTATCCCCAAATCGCTGCTCCACCGTCCCCCATCGATTCCGATCGATTCCGACCACCATCCGACCATCGGGCTTCACCATCGCCCTCGCCTCCTTCCCGCGCATATTCTTCATATCCCCATTCAACCCAGCTCGCACAGGAGCTGGGATTCGAGCTCCTCCGTCTACCCCCCTCGCCGGAGCTCGCCCATAACGCCCCAGAGACCACCGTCACCCGCCTAACTGGGTCGAGGCAGTTTGCCCTCGACCCGTGAGTCTTTTGGTCTACTTTGCAGGAGCTTCCCAGCTTGTCTGAGGTGTTGGGCCATTCGGACCAGAAGCCTTCCTCCGCCGGTCTCGCCAGAGCCCTCCTGGGCTCGGCTGGATCATCGGAGTTCACCAGCAGCTGCGGGGCGTCATTGCGGAGCTTCTCCGACCTTCACGAGCAGCAGGGGAAGTCTACAGCGCACGCACTAGGCCGGCAAACTTCGCCGGCCAACGGTTCTTCCGATACCTTCCCCGACCGTCTGATCATCCTCACCCTCCAGTTCGCATCTCGACCGTTCACTTGAGGAGGACCTGTCATCGTCAGATCCATCCACGAGGCGATCTGGACCGTCCAAGCCGAGAGGGATAGCCACCGATACCCTCAACCGCTAGATCAGACACGTGGCTACACCTTCGTCGTTGGATGCACCCGAGGAGCGCAGCGTTGGACCCCCAGTCGCCCACCACCGTCCGATCACACACATGGCGTCCATCCTGCGGTCCGCGTTAATAAAGGGTAATTTACCCTTAGGCCCCCTTTGTTATTTTATTTCGCTTTTAGTCTTGTAAGTACCTAGCGTAGTTATTTAGTTTTTGGGATATTTGCATAAAGGACCTCGTGCTTAGTTTTATTTGCAGTTATGCCCCTGTGTGTATTGTGACACGTGCTTCGACACGTGCTTTCTGGTGTATTTGCATTACAGGCCCTTTGTAGTTCTGGTTGTTAATGAATGCATGAAAGTTTTTGTTTATTTGCATTTATACCTCTGTGCGTATTTTAATTGAACATGTGCGAATATTTTTGGGTTATTTGCAGATAAGCCCCTGGGCTTTTGGTACCTGTTACCAAATAGCCCTCGGAACTTATTTTCTTCACATTTGGGTCCCTGAGTGCCCCAGGCACGCGCGCACGTGTTTCGCTGGGTTAATTGCACCAGACCCCCCAGACTTTCGGGTATTTGCACTTTGGTCCCTATGCACTGTGCCCCTTCTTTATTTTTGGATAAAATAGCAAAATACCTCCAAATCCAACGAAAATTGGACACATGGCTCCTGCCATAGTGTAAAATTTTCGAGGATTTTTGAGGACATTTTTGTTTTCATTTGATATTTTTAAAAATTAAAAAACCTCCATTTTTGCTACTGTCTAACTTTTAAAACCACAAAAAAATATTAAATAGTGTCTAAAAATCACAAAAAATTGTCTATCGTCTATTTTGTTGTGTTTGATTTTCTAGCCAATTTTGGCTAGTTTTTATTACTAAAAACCACTAAAAATTGAAAAACACTCAAAATCTTATAAAAATTCTAGTAAATCAATTTAAAATCCAAAAATAATAAATTAGGTGCCTAAATTTTCCTTGTTTTATTCTCTTTACAGGAAAATTACCTCCCAGCTAATTTGGGGCTTTAGATATTTTATCTAGGCCCTTTTAGCTCGGCTGGACAGTACCTACTGTTTTAGTCACTTTTAGATTTTTAGAAAATTAAATAAATATCAGAAAATTCCAAAAATTCACCAAAAACACTAAAAATTATAAAACACATAAAAATATTTTTGTTAGAATTTTTGGTTGATTTTTAATGCTTTTAATAAATTGTTGAAGTGTGTGTTTCTTTGCTTGTCTTATTTTCTTAATAGATTAAAAATCCAAAAAAATATAAAATATTCAAAAACCACCAAAAATATTTCTTTTATTTTCTTTTATTCTCTTTTTGACTACTTCGTAGGCCGCGAGGCCAACCCGTGCTCCTTGTGATCGACCCTGGTCGCTATACCAGGTTAAATTAATAGCAGGACCGCTTTTATGTTCTTGATTGATTTTCATCTATTTGGTGGTCTATTTTTCTTGATTGTTCGCATTTGATTTCTTGGGTCGCAACGACCGATTAGCACCCCTTATCCGAGTGGTCATTTTTGCGTACATCATGCTGGCAGACCAGCTGACCGGTGGGTCAACCGAGGTCGCACACCCATTAGGCCACGTTAGCCCGCTACATGCCAAAATAGAAAAAAAAGAAAAATAGAAGAAAATAGAAAATGATTTTATTATTTTTCATAAAACAAAAAAAATATTTTTTACGTAGTATTTTAATCTGGTTTTTATTTTTTTTCGAGGTTAATTGTTTTATGTTACCTTTTTACAAATATAAATATAGGAATATTTACATATATTAGTTGTTTTAATTTTATTTTCTATTTTATATTTTATTATTTTATATATATATTTTATATATTTATAACTTATATAAATATATATAAATAAATATATTTTTATTGTATTTTTCTAGAGTTATATGTACACTTAGATAATTAGGTGTATTTATATACAAGTATATGTATGTATAATTCATATATATGTATTAGTGTACTTATTTATTTTAATGTATTTTAATAACTTTGCTTTAATCTAATTATCTACATATATTATAAATAGGGTAAAATGGGGATGCCCCCATGGGGGAGCTAACTTAATTTCCCTCACCCCATTCGACCTGATTTTTTTATTTTTTTTGAACTTTTCCGACATAGATTTTCGTTAATATATCCCTATATTATGTCATTAAAATTTCGTACGAAACAGAGACTCCTACGGTCTCCATCTAGACGGGTCATTTTTAGCAATTCTGTTACCGTTAAAAAATGCATGTCTGGATGGAGGCCGTAGGAGTCTCTTTTTCGCACAAAATTTTAATGATATAATATAGGGATATAGTGATGAAATTCCACGAAGAAATTTTCAAAAAAAATAAAAAAAATCGGGCAAATGGGGCGAGGGGAGCCAAGTTAGCTCCCCTAGGGGCAGCCCCATTTAATCGTTATAAATAATATTTACAAAATTATAAAAATATGAAAAGTATAAAGAATAAATAAAAATGATTATTTTATTCAGGTAAATTGCACAATAGGGGCTCAAAATCTAACTTTTACATCTTAATTCCAAATTGAATGAAACACATTCATTAAATAGATAATTAAATTTTACATACAATTGCAGGTGAATTTGGTCAATTTTTATATAGTAGGGAGAAGATACAGATATGTGAAGTTTGGATTTTAGCTTTTTATTTTGAATGTCTAGGGCACATTGTACATTACTTTTACATGAAATAAATTTTGTATTTTTCTATGTATTTTTATTTACAATTTTCATGTACAAAGTTTATTTATTGGTGATATAAATAATGAAGAATAAAATAGGTCCCAAATTAGCTTTATTGAAGAATAAAAAGTAGGGCTTTCATTGTATTTTTGGCCTTCATCTCCCTCTGCTTTATTCTTTATCGACCCAGTCATCATGATGCCTAGGTCTCTGGGTTTAGAGTCATTCAATACCTATGGTATTTCATTTCATTTTATTTTCTTTTTTATTTATTCTTTTATTTTGTCTTTAAATACAATATTTTATACATTATTTACACTGTAAATAATTGATGTTATTTTATGCAATATAATGCTATATACATGCATTTAGCTAGAGTTTAAAGGCCAAAATGAAAGAATAAAGATGATAAAATGGAGATTCATCATATAGAAACCTGCCAATCCCAATAAACTTCTGATTTTGGTTATTTATCTTCAGATGTTCCCAAATTAAAACTACTTCTACGTTAGTCGGATCCACAAAAATTCCATTTTCTGATACCATGTATCCAAGGAATGCAACTTCTCAACTAGAATTCACATTTGCTGAATTTTGCAAACAACTGGTGTGCTCGTAAGGTCCCAAAATAATTCGTAAGTGCTCTTCATGTTAGCATTAATCCTTAGAATAGATAAGCACATCGTCAATGAAAACCACGATGAATTGGTCTAAATAGGATTGAAAAACTTGATTCATCAAGTCCATGAAGCTTCCAGAGCATTAGTCAATCTAAATGACATCACCAAAAATTCATAATGTATGTAACGTGTTCGAAAAGCTATCGTGAATATATCTTATGACCTAACTCTCAATTGATGATACCCAGAGCGCAAGTCAATCATAGAAAAGACATATGCATCTTGCAACTGATCGAATAGATCATTAATGCGAGGCAACATGTACTTGTTCTTTATAGTTGCTTTGTCCAACTGATGATAATTGATGCATAACATGAGTGATCCATCCTTCTTCTTCACAAATAGGACAGGTGCACCACATAGAGAAGTATTGGGTCTAATGAACCCTTTATCAAACAGTTCTTGGAGTTCTCTTTAACTCTCACAATTCAGAGGGAGCCATATGATAAGGAGCAATTGATATTGGGTTGGTTCCATGAATTACATCAGTCATAAGTTCGATCTCTCAATTAGGAGGGAGTCCAGGTAATTCTTCCGTGAAGATATCTTGAAACTCATGAAATGACTGGAATGGTGCTTATAACCTTTTCATCTTTAGGTGGAAGAGTAACACGTGCTAGATATCCTTGACATCCACTATTTAGTAGTTTCTTTGATTGTAATGTTGTGATTCTACACAACAATTTATCTTCTAACATTCTTATGAATTCAAATATTGGTTCACTCAGAATGTTAAAGAACACTTTAACACTTTTTTTCTCACGACAGTCAAGGATCGCATGATGCTCCGATAACCAGTCCATTCCAAGGATCACATCAAAATCCACCATCCCAATAATCATTAAATTGACCCGTAGCTCTCATCCCCCAATTTTAATTGAACACTCTTTATAAATGGTGTCGATTATAAACAATTTTTTTCATGGAATGATATTAGGATGGTTCATTTGATAAGATTGGTCTGCATTGAATCTTAAATGCAAATTCAGGCAATATAAATAAATGTATAGCTCCTAAATCAAATAGGACATGAACCATAAATTCATTAACTAGAATCATAACTTGCACCACAAAATCTGATGCATTTAACTCTTTCATGGAGAGATTACAAGTTCGCCAAGTGATCCGATCTGCATTTGATCCAGCATAACTCCCAGACTGTTGAATATTTAGGTAATTTTTCTTTGGATGTCGCATCTACCCAGAGATGTAACATGTCATGTTCTTCCAGCATGCTCTGAAAATGTTGCTTCCCACATGATGGACATGTCGACTTCTTGGAACTTGTTCCCCTCGTAGACTTTTCATAACCTCCAAAAGGCTTGGCTAACTTCAGGTATGAATGTGATACATCCTCGGAATGTTGATTGATCGTTGATGTTGACCGCATGGGGTGAAAATGATGGTCTTTCCTAGACCGAGTCATATCCTTCTTGAAAGCATGACCCTTGTTTCTCGATTCCCTTCTGTGATGTAATTCATTTTGTTCTCGTTCATGAATCATTGCCCTATCAGCTACTTCTGAGACAATTTTTAACTTTAACCCTGCAACGAGGCTATGAATGGGTGACCTTAGATCTTGGTCAAAATGCCATTTCTTCTCTTTCTCAGTAGGCACAGATTCTGATGCAAAACAAGCCAATTCTAAGAACTTGCTTTTGTATTCATCGATCGTCATCAACCCTTTACGCAAGTTGAAAAACTCCAATGTCTTATCCTTCCTCCAAGTTTTAGGTTAGTATTGATCACTGAAGATCTTAAGAAATTCCTCCCAAGATATTTGGTGATCTTCCTCAGGATAAACCGATCTTCACCATCGCTCTGCATCCTCATCAAAATAAAAGGTGGAAAAAGAGATCCATGAGTATTTAGCCAATTCATGAATATGAATATCTTAGTTATCCCCTGAATCCATTTTCAACCAAAGTAGGATCACCATCCCTAGTGAAAAATGGTGGCTTCGACCATCGAAATGCCTCAAAGCGCTTGTCATGAATTTCATCTTTTCCATCATCCTCTTCATCCTCTTCATCATGTCCTATTGGTGAATCTAGAAGATCTTCCTCTTCATAGCTTTCATTGGCTTCCTCTTTAGCATCATATAAGATGTCTTGCGATTTCTGATCCCCTCTTCTAGGCTCTTTATGTCGGCCCTGGTTGGACTCTTCTGCATCTTGCTTGACATGTGCTTCCTCCTCTGTCTATCGGCTATAGCACAAGGAAGTCGAGACTCCAAGTCATAAAGCTTATTCATTATCGTCTCCATAAACTGTTGCATCAGAGTCCTCCTTCCAGGACGACTTCGTTTAGAATTCACATTTTGTGTTCTCCTGACGGTATTTTCTAAAAATTCAATTATCTGATTAGGATAATCTAAAAAAAATACAATACTATAAGACATAATCCTTTTTAGAGAATACAAGATCTTCATAACTTTATTTTATTCAAATTCCAATGTAAACTGGGGCAACCTTACTTTGATACCACTTTTGTCATGCCCCGATCCCCTATGCCCAATATGGTCGATCAGATTGACACATGATGATTATAACATGCTACCCAACAAATTTACCAATGAAAGAAATACAAGAATATTGCAACTAAGATTTCTAGCTTCTCAACCAAACCGTAAGGATATACAAAAATACATAAGGATAGATTTGTACAGCTGAATATATCCATGCACTTCCATGAAAATCTAAATTTTCCAACAAGTTTTCTTAGTTGTACAAAAATAAGTGTTTCCAAAAGTTAAGATAAACTAACTATTTGTGATACAAGTAATACAACTAAACTTTAGATCGACATCATAAGTTCATATTCATAATGAGTTACAAAAATTACGTCCCCACTTGTGGTCACAAAAATCAACAAAAAAATTCTTTCCAAAGTTATCATCTTTCATCATTATTCATCATGAGATGACTGGTGTCGGCGATGGTAACAGATCATAGCATGGACGAAGCCATGATTGTTAGCTCAGGGGGGCAAAATATGGTAGACAGATATTTTATAAAAATATACAGAATTTTTTTCTAACTTAAGATACAAAATTTATTCTAACTTCATATCATACCATTTTCAAAATTACTAAAGAATTATTGTTAAACGTATTACAATATTTTTTAAAATATGAAAAGAAAGACTTGAGTGTTAAAATTACCAACAAGCTTACTACACTTAAATATGACTTGGGTATTAATAGTTTGTCATATACAAATTATAAGTTTAAGCAACCGTTCCTCTTCTTTATAATTTAGAATTGTTCTTTAGAGAAATAATTAATCACGTTATAATTTTTTATAATAAAAAATAAAAGAGATCGAGCATACCTTTATATTAAGCTATCTAAAACGCAATCTCCTTGACTTTAAATAATACTTATCTATAATCGATTCTGTTGAAATATTTTCTGCAACTTCTTTCTTAATGTGTGCCAATAGACAATTTCTAAGAAAATCATCTTCGTATTAAAAAAATCAAATATCCATGTATTTAAAAAATTATGAGAAATTTATTTCTCGATGAAATCTTTTTTAAGGATATATCAATTTTAATATCCATCAAAATTCATATCTGCAGTTGTATTCGTATTCAATAATGAATAAGGATATGGCAACATCTACATATATATATTCGTATCTGTTGGTTTGCATCTGTACATGTAATGTTGATATGCAAGTTTACCGATGGAGATCATTTATACAAGTGTATATTTATCATTACAATTATAATCCAATCTAATTTATAATAAAAAAATACATGTATTTAGATATGGCAATATAATGTTTTCTTATAAATAGTTACATATTTTATTTTTACTAGTGATCAGTGGTTTCAACTAGTATATTTTGTTATAAAGAAAAAAAAGTACTACATTATAATGCATATGCTTAACTTGAATGAACCAATATGATAACATCATTTGTCAATTATAAATAGCATGTCAAAGTTCATAAGTAATATTTTTATACAGCTTTTTGGCAATATTATTGCTAGCAAATGGGAATTATGAAAAAAAATCTCCTTTTTATACTCACAAACTATGAGCATCATTATAACAATAGATTAACGACTAAAAGTATCATTTTATTATATCACTTTTTTTATTGTTTAGCAACAACTCTAACATCTACTCTAAAATCCATGACAACCACATGATATAGATAAAGTTATTGATAATTTAATGGTGTGCAAACTAAATAGGCACATCCGTGAGAGGTGATACGATTACCATCATAACAAACATCAATCTAATGTGATCAAGTTTTTCATATACATGTATTAATAATTTAATTTGCATCTATCATTAAATTAATTGAAAAAAAAATAAAATAAAAATATATTCAATGATGTTAAAACGTGCACACACTTCTTGCGAGCAACAAAGGAATGTTGAATTAAATCAATAGAAGTGAAGGTTGAGATGGTTTCCAAATGACTACATTGAAGTAATGACATAAGAAATTGCCAGAATATATTTCGTTCGTGCTGTCAAATTGAGAAATTAAAAGGAGGGAGAATAGGCATACTACATGCATTACTTATTCACATTATAGAAATAAACATTGACAATCTCAGGGGTAATCATGTCCTCTACTTGGGAAATAGTTAACATTAAATTTTCAATTTTTAGAATTGGAGTGTTGTTCTAGTAATTAGGGAGGAGGGAGCAACCCATGGGGGAGCCAATCTCATTTCTCCTAATTTTAGGGAGAGAGGTGTCTCGTCTAATTTTCCTTAAAATAAGAAAGGCAAGGTGCGAGGGGCAACTTTTCCCTAAAATTAAGAAGACATGGGGGGACCAACACATGATGGCAGGTAAACTTCTAAAATTAGCGAAGGGAAACCTGGAGGAACGGGGGGGTTTAACCCCCTCCCGCACCCCCTCCCTCCATCCCTGGATCATAGCTTCCAACCTCGAAGTGAGATTGGTCATCACAGTTATGATTTCCAAAAGCATGGCGTGGATCATATCTTCTTTCTCCTAGTTGTGGTACAAGGAGTTGATACTCGACTCACTATCCTCTCGAGGGGTCACGAACATGACGATGAGTGGAAGAGTTGGGTGTGTCGGTGTTGAACATGGATGGAGTTGGCGTCGAGGTGGTCAGGTGGACTTCCGCATGGTGATGCAAGTCTTGGCCATCACCTGAGTTGGGTTGTCAATTAAGATGTGAGCAAAAGCTCAACAAAGACATATAAAAAGACATAAATTAGGATGAAAAGTGGCAGTTTTATATTCTATGGGTGGTGAAAGTTTTCTTTTCTTTTTCATGTGTTTCCTTCTTTGGTATTTAATCATTCACCATCTATTTTTCTTTCATTACCAATCTTCATAATATTGGTTGTGATTGTTGTTATTATATCTATTGTGTAACTCATCTCGGGAACTCTCTAGTGGTTAAGATTACATGTATCTTACAAGTACCCCTAACCTACTAGTGGCCCCTTGATTTGTTAACCCTCGAGTGTATAGCACATGCCCATTACTTGGACAGAGTGAGAAGTTGTTACTTCTTGAGTGACTATCCCTAGAGTTACTCCTTCTCGCTTTCTTTCACCATATGTTTTTTCATCATCTTCCCAATGCTCTATCCTAAAATCAAATACATTTCCTAATGTAATTGATTCCCATGATTTTTTTCCAGTACACCCTAATATTAACTTAATACAAAGGTATCCACATGATCTAAAAATACAATCACTTAATAGACAACCAACTCAGCAAGAAGAATGGTAAAAATATTATCTACATCAACAAAATCCTCACCTCTTATATGAGCAATCTAGTTGTTCAAACTTGAGAACAACCCGTGCGAGTCTGACTTCGCTGCAAATATAAATATGATCACCTTATGATAGACTAAATTATTGAAAAACATGTAATTAAGGATTAACAACTCTATGTGGGATCTTTATCCATTGTCCTCGTCCGTTCATCTCTCATATTTTTTTCATTCACCTCACCAAGTATAACCAATATAATTTATGTAATACTCTTAACAATCCTCTCATTTTTCAAGATCTAATGCCATAATATTGAAAGTCCTCTAATATTAGATTTCTATTCTTCCCTACACTTAAAGTAAATTTGTCCTATAGTGGAAAAATCTTCAAATTTAAGATGATCCTCTTAAAATCCACACCTAAGAAAAACATAGGTTTTCATCATTACCCCCAAATTATTAGTTACCAATGTAACTACATATTTATACTTATCTCTTCCTTTTTTTCACATTCTCTATTTTTTGAGATAACCTTCACATGATGCTATCCATTAATCCTCTCCATTTGATTACACAAAAGAATCCATATATCCATTGTTATCTCTATTCTAATCACTAAAATCAGCACCCTTTAGCAACACAACTAAAATCAAGTATTATTGAAAGCATTCAACTATCAACATCCACCAAGTTAAGAATGTTAACATGTAATGGTAAATTAACATGTTGTCCACAATAAGTTGAATAGACATTTGATTACATTTTTTACAAGAAAAACTGAATCCAAATTCTAATACCATTCACCATATTGTTCCAACAATCAAATATCTCTTATAATAACATTAGACCCCCATAACCACCCACACTTTTTTTCAATAACCAAACCCTTACATAGATTTGTTGCGAAGGTAAAATCCAATGTTCTGCACAACCATTTCATCTCAACCGTAAAATCTTCACCAAAGATTTTGTTCCAAGTTCCATTCCTTCTCCACATATTTTTACATGTAAATAAGATCACATCCCCCTCTCGTAAACACCAAGCAAAAATCGAAAATTATATCCATATTTCATCACAACCCTAAAACAATATCAAAATCTAATTCCAATAACCCAAGTCGACAAGAAAATCAAAATGTAAAGGGAGATGAGATGACTTCCTCTTCTTCTCCTCTTCTTCCCTCCTCTTCTTCTCTTCTCATATTTTCCTCTTCTCTTCTTTTCTTTCACAGCTTTGGGCGGAAGGGAAAAGGGCACTGGAATGGGATTCTTGAGTCCCCTCCACCATTTTCTATTGTGAGGGAAAGTTGCAAGGATACCCTTGCAACTTTTCTATATTAATGTTATTTTTTTTAAAAAAATCAGCTGTAACAGTAGACCAGTCATTATCTCTACTACATTCTTGCTATCTGGTCAAATAGCCAATGAGTACTCTGTGAAGGGAGAAGCAACTTTAATTCTCAATTTTAAGGCACAGATCTCGGCCTCAAGGACTGAAGTAGCCTATGATAAAGTGCATATGATGAGGAGAATCTCTCCTTTGGAGTCGCAACAAATTGTTGAAATCGATGTTAAAGGGTTCATGAAGGAAGCATCCACCAAGATTGTGAGCTCTGTGTCACCTTTACATGATGTTAACTTGGCAGGAGCATTGGCCTTTGGGAGACTAATATTAGGTTCTTTAGCGTTATCTAGAGAAGTGCATATCTGGTTGACCTCTTTGATGGGATCTGACCTCGATTGTGTATGCGTTGATATGTAACGTTCCAAACATCTGATATTGAACGTTGCATACCATTACAAACTTCCAGAGTTGCTCGTATCTTAGGAAATCCAAGGAGGTCGTCACCATGTTTTCCAAGGTCGTGACTTTGTAGGAGAAAGCAAACCATACCACTTGCACATAGGGGCATGTGGCAAATAGATGAATCTCATCTTCTACAGCAGCCAAATAGTACGCACATACTGTATGTACTCTGAATTCTCTCTTTGATGTGATTGCCCGTATGAAGGCATTTTGGCAACATCTTCCACATGAAACGTTTTATCCCAGGGAAGAGTACCTTATGATTCCATATTTTCTTAATGCAGACTATATTATTCGGCACTGCAGTGCCTTTATCCCCAATTAATTACTAGTATGTAAGATCTGCATAGAACCATTCAGAAGGATGAGGCTTCCATATCAGGATGTCATTCTCCTTGCAGTTAGGATTGAACTTAATTATGTGGGAAATGTTATCACTAGGAAGATATTGCCTAATTATTTATAAGTTCCAATGCATATTAGGAATCAATTATGGCCTTCCATGACGGGGAAGATGGCATAAGTGTGAAAGCATCCCAAAAGTCTGCTGACATGAAATATTTTCCTTTAAGAATTTCCTTCCGAATACATGTGGGGCCTCCATAATCCACTAGGCCAACTTGAGAATTAAGGATTTGTTCATCAATTGGGCCTGCCTAATTTGATTTCCTCCCAAGTATTTTGTAAAGAAAATAACATCACAAGATTTGATATAGCAATGTCTCTTTTTATCCAGGAAGCACCACCAAAAATCCCTAAATGTCTCGTCTATCTACGTACATGTATCTATGGTAAGCAAGTTCGTGCTCATGAGGTATACATGTACTGTCAAGAGTGTCGGTTGACTAAAGTATTGTTCTACCTGCATGTGAGAGGGATTTGCTTTTCCAACCTGACAATTTGCTTTTCATTCTCTGGAGGATATGGTCATGCAGTGCTTTGTATGCATGCTTTCATGGCATCATGTAGCCCAAATACATTCCCTTTTCAAAGGAAAGCATGATCTTAAGCTCCTTTCTTATCTTTGTAGGTGCATGCTAGTATTTTACTAAAAGTGGGGCTAGATTTTGCATTATTCACTATCTGTCTAGAGAATCTCCCATAGGTATGTAAAAGATGGGATGTATTCTTGTTCTTTAGGATAGTGTCTTATCAAAAATGATAGTATCATCCGCATACATGAGGTGTGTAACATGCATCATTGATTTGGGAATGTTGTAGCTTTTGATGACCTTGGATCAAAATGCAGAGCTAAGTAGCCTTGAAAGGAACTTGGTACCAAGAAAGAATAAGAAGGATGAGAGAGGGTTGCCTTGCCTAATACCACTTAAGAGGGTAATAGTTTTTGATGGGATTCCATTTATTAACAAAGACAAAGTGAATGTAGAGATGCATCAATGAACTGGTCCAACAAATTGAGCTAGAAACGACAGTCAGTATAACATATTTATTATGTATCTCCATTTCATATGATTGATCGTTTTTCCATATCTGCTTTAATCGCCATGTGCTTTGCTTTGATTTGTTCTCTTCGCGTACTATGAAGAATTTCAAAGGCCCAAGAATGTTGTCAGAAATTTACCAAAACCAGGTTGATCGTGTGAGATGATATGTGTTTTAGCATGTTAACCAATTATCTTAGCAATCATCTTTTAGATGGTATTGGTAAGACTAGTAGGATGGCAGTCCCTAGGATACTAGGGAGAGTCCGATTTTGGGGCTAAGGTTATAAAAGTCTTATTGATATTTGTGTCAATATATCCCTTCCCTTCTGAAAGTACTTTTTTAGTCATATTCATTTAATAAGGAAAATATGAACATGTGGTAAAAGAATATAGGATATTTTACACTTGTGTCCCTCCAAGATTTTACGGTTACAATTATGCCCCTACTTTTTTGCAATAACCGCATATATTCTTACAAAATTCACAATATTACCCTTCCACCAATGTAATGTAGGGGCATAATTGTAATAATGAAAATGCAATACTGTAAATTTTGTCAGAAGTGCGAGGTCGCAAGTGTGATTGCAAAAAAGGTAAGGGCATAACTGTAATTTGCAATCTCAAAGGGGCTCAATTGTAAAAAAAATTCAAGAATATGTATACATAAAAAGAGAGAGAGTGTGTGTGGGCATGTGTGCATGTGCATCTGTGTGTATGTGTGTGTGTGTGTGCGTGTGTGTGCGTGCTTGCATGCGTGTGTGTGTGTGTGGAGAGAGCGAAAAAAGGAATATGCTCCCTGGAAGTATACAACTTACATGCTCTCACATTTTTTCTACATATTATTTATTTATTTATTTATTTTAAATATAATTAGGGAAATTTTAGATTATCATATATCATCATGGTGTCAATCCAACTTAATTCGGGACTTTGATCCCACTCATCAAGACTGTCAAATTTTAACGGTCGTCGAATTGCTGAAATTGACCCGTCCTGATGGACATGTTAGAAATGTCTGATTTCCAAAAAAATTGAAGTATATATTGTACTTGTTATTCTAAGGAAATCTCCTATGAGTTCTATTTCAAAAAAAATAAAAAAATGAGCAAAGAGTGGGGAGCATACTCTTAGAAGACTATGTCATAACCATTGATCTTTAAAAAAAATTGGTTGAGATCAAAAGTCGAAGGCTGCCTCGCAACCACCTTTTGCAATTCTCAAACTTAACTTTTGCTCTTTCTCTTCAAATAATTAATGTTTTTCCCCTCCCACTCTATGCGTTATAGTAGGTGTTGTAACAGCAGAAGATCCTCTCTGCTCACCGATGAGCAACGAGCTTTTCATTGTCGCATCTTGTGATGGAACAACACGTCCAGTCTTCTGTCGACTTGCCCCGTCGTCGATGTTCAGCCATGGTTTCTTGCAACTACCAGGAGGAGTTGTCGGCAGTGCCAACAATAGTATACCAGGGTGCCTACCCACACCTCGCGGCAGTAGTATTTTTTTAGGGTAAAGTATGAAATTAAGATGTTAAATGATAACACCGTACTTGGAACTTAATTGGCAAATTATGGAGGAACATATTGCGCACAATTTATCTATCTTTTGCAAAGATTGTACTTCAGCTAATATTATTTGAAAAATTAACTTTTTTACATTAAAATTTATTTTTTAATTTGAAGTAATGACTCAATTGAAAAATGCAAAATCAAAAACAAATATGTACATATATATTAATATAATAAATATAAAGGAAAATATGAGATCTATAATTTTTAATGTAATAAATATAATTATATCTTTAATAAATTTAACAATGTGACTTTCTTATAATATATTATATTTACAAAAAATATAAATGATTACATAATGATTTTTTACCCATACATTTACATTTATAGAAATACAAATTATTGCATAATATATTTTTAAAGACCACGCCGATCACTATTTCCAAACATCTGTTAGAAGACCGATATCACCAAGAAAAAATTATTTTTGACATAGTCACAAAGAATCTATAGCTTCTCCCCTGCAATCCCAATCCATCAAATTCAAATTCAAAATTGAAAGCATCAAATTGAAGCAACCATTCACATCAGAAGCACAATTAAACAAATATGTGAGATTTTCTGTTGCTTTCCACAATCCCAATACCACAAATCCAGTACACAGATAAACATAGAGTAACAGATAGCTCATCCATCACTTCCAATGGTGGAAATGAACAAAAATATATAACTTAAAATGTGTAAATTGCATGTAAAAGAAAATATTTTATGAATTTGCAAAATAGTCCAGATGAGTTGAAAAAAATCTTAGAATCTAAATTTACGGATTCACCCATAAAGTCGTGGGACTGTAGCGATGGTAAGGTTGGCGGTGGAAGACCACCGCCCACACACAGCGGGTCGAGAAAAGTCCCACCCCTACGGTAGTGGTCAACCGACAATGGAGGGATAGCTAGCGGGGGAATAGCTCCATTGATGAAGCTCGAAAAAGATGTGGTCGAGAGGCGGCAGAGACACCTCCTCACATAATGGAGAATAATTAAGGGAAGGAAATAGCAGTTATCCTCGCGGTGGAGCTCGACGGGAGAGGAGTAGCACTTCCTTTCTTGACGTTGAACCCTTCTCAAATGCAAAAATTCGATATAATCAGCCTCCTACAATATTATACATCTTAAAAGATCAATTGCTTCAATAACACTATATATCCAAAAAACTAAGACATGCCTTGGTAAGAGAAAAACAATTGTACTGCATTGCTTCCCCATACGTGCATCCGACCAACTCCGTGTACAAAGGCATCTGGATTTTGGGGAGGATCATACTGCAAAGAACAGAGAACAACATTGCAGTAAAACTTGCTCCTTGTATTATTACAGAGGTAATGCCCATATCTTCCGTTTTCTTTAACATTTTGTTTAATGCCTTGATGTTGGCTATTTATGAATAGCTCGTTTTTATTCTTTACAGTATTATTTTATACCTTCACTTATGCTTTTAGTTGAATGACTTATATAGGGCCTGAAGTCATCCAGAGCTTCAGGACGATGTTCGCCCTGGTTTTGTTATGGTTTGGTATCTCAGTTCCTCTTGTCTTTGTGGGCTTACCTTGGATTTTAGAAACCACATGTTGAGAACCCTATCAAGACAAAAAAAATTCCTAGGCAGATTCCCTGGAAAGCTTGTTATATAAACCCAATTTTCTTAATACTTATTGGGACATACTTCCATTTGGTGTTGTCTTCGTAGAACTATTTTTATCCTTACATCTATCTCATATCTGGCTTCACAAGTTCTACTACATATTTGTGTTCCTATTTATGGTGTTCAACATTCTCATCGTCATATAAGAAGAAATCCTCCACAATCTAACCTGGATTATCCTAATAACAAATGAGGGAGGGTCAGTTGTATGCATCCAGCAAGATAGCAAAGATATTGAACTGCGCATCCTTCACTTCAGATTGGAGAGAACAATAAGATGGACTCCTTGGAAGAGAGGATCGTCTGCTGCAGTCCAAAATACAGCAGATTCTGCAGTAGTCATGTGCATCTCTCGATCACGATCGAGCGGTTCGCACGATTTTGCACTTTTTGTGGGTCCGTACCATGCAAAATCATGTAAATCGCTCGATCAAGATCGAGTGGCTCACGCCATAACAATAGGGACAACACCACAACAGACGATCTCCCTCCCCTTGGATGAGCCATTCCTCCAACTTGGCCGCAATCGTCAAACCGGTATTAGTAATAACTTCACCATCCTCTTTAGGTAGAAGCGCTCAAGGTAGGTGATGTTAGTTGTAAGGTAAACCTTGTGGAAGAAGAACCATCTGGTTAAGAAGAACTTGCATAGCAGCCCCTCATCCGTGACCACTGCAAAGAGCAAGTGTAAAGTGAATCCAATCGAACATCCTTATAGAGGAAAAAATTTCCGTGTATGGAAATACATATAATGACTACATAATTCTTTTAGGGAAAAGGAGACCTGAAAGTAGAGATTGTTGATTAGGTGTGTGTTCGTTCTTAAGATTTTAGAAATCTTTCTCTGATGCAAGTATGAGTGGGGTGTGGTTTTAATGTGGTGAAGATCTCGGGCCCCTCCTCGATCTCCCCGTGCTCCGCCACCTCCGAAACTTCTCAACCACCAAGAACCACCTCATCCCCTCCTCGATTGATCGTTTTCCTCATTCATCATTCTCCAAAAGCATTGTTGCTGCACGGGGCATAGGATTTCACCGATGTCCCTCTCGAGGACGGGAATGGCCTGGTCGAACATCCCAAGGTTACAGTGGTAACGTGCAGGCTCATGGCGAGCTCGAGGGACCTGGGGGGTCGTCGACCTCGGTGGTGGCGACACTCGAAGGATCGATATTCGCAGACGGTGTTGGAAATGGCCTTCGGCGACCCTCGCCTGAGACGATGGTGTCACGGGCGAGCTTGTGGAAGAAGGGGTCGGGCTCGGGGTTATCGAGGGCGGCGGAGTCCTCGAGCGGAGGCTTGGGCTTGGGATTGACGTTCTTGTTGGGGCAGGAGGAGGGGAACTCGCGGGATGTTGGGATTTGGTGGGGTTGGTGGGAGGGGGCAGAGACTTGAGGGCCGAAAGGAGAGGGGGACATCATCGAGAAGGGAATCACACATGGTGAGGAGAAGGACGGCATCAAGGTCACGAGCGATGGGCGAGGAGGAGGGGAGAAGAGGGGGCAGTGGGTGGAGGCGAGGAGGTAGAGGGGGCGGAGAAAGAGGTAGGCGAAGAGGGAGGTCTTGGATGGAAGAGGGTGGTGCAGCCCCGCATTGTCCACAAGGCTGAAGAGGAGCTGGTGGCAGAGTCGGCGGAGAGGCCTGGGGAAGAGAAAGGTACTCGAGTGGAGAGAGAGAAAGGGAGAGAAGAGACGCAAGGAGAAAACGGGGAGAAGTCTCTCCACGTTATTCCACATGTCATTGCCAGGGCTAAAGCTGGGAGAACCCAGCTTTAATATAACTAGGATGCATTCATGCGCTTCGCGGCGTGAATAATTCTTCTTAATTAATTTTGGAAGAAAGTGTTAAAACTTAAATAATATATTTGGAGCATAATATGAGGAAATAAAATGGTAAAAACTGGTACAAAATTGAAGAATGGTGGAATTTAGTTTTAAAAACTATATATGTATGTTCTTGTAGTTAATGTTGGTGTTCATCAAACATTTCCTACTGCGAGAAAGCCTTTGTTCTTTTGGAAAAATGTTATGTTAGATAGGATGAAAGAAGAAATATTGATAATCGTGAAGAAGTTGTATGAATAAATATATTCAGCTAATGTTTATATTATATAATATTGGAAAAAGAATTGATATAGGACAGAAAATTGAATAAAAAGTCAGATGCAAATTTAGTCAAAAATGTGCATGTGGTCTTTTACTTAATATCGGTTGTATCGTAGTTGTCGTTCTTCAATTTTTTTAATGATGCAAGCCAGTCTATGTTTCAAAAAAAAATAAGAAAAATTATGTTACATAAGAGGAAAATGTTAACTTCTACGATATAATGGGATTTTTATCACTTGTACCCTTCTTAACTTCTACGATAAAAGTTATGTCCCTCTCTTTTTTGAAATATACGTTTTGCCAATACTTTTTTAGAGTAAGTTTCTAGAAGCAGCTATAAATAAATAATTACAATATTATATTTTTATATAATTCTAGGAAATGTGACTAACTTTTGTAGAGTTTTACTCGAAATACACAATCATGTTATTCCATTGAAAGATCGGACATTTTAAATGATTTTTTTATTGATATATAAATACATACTTATATATATGTATCCGGTTTTATCAGTTTAAAAAATAGGTTCGACCGGTCTGACCATTAAATTAAGCCCGGTCCGACCAATTTGGACCGATGGTCCTACCCGATTGGACCAACCCGAAGACAAATCGGTTCAATATCCGATCTATTTTCTAAATTCTTGGCCACGACTGTCACCAATGCCATAGAGGCGAGAGAAACATTTGCATATGAACCGTCAAAGAGAAGGAAAACTCAACTTCGTCGAAGGAATCCAACAATAGCAATCGATGGATGACACCTGGAGAAGCCAAACGCAGTAAACCTTGCAACATTTGACATATGGAGATAGATTTAGAGGGAGAACAACAATTGTTAGAAGGATTAGAGAACAGCTATCATGCTTTGGGCCCTCAACAAATAAAAAAACACTTTCCACCGACTTGAGGACAAAGCAAATCCAAGAGAAAAAGCTTCATTCGAGTGGGAAGTAAGCTCAAAAAGACTGATCGGAGACAGTATCCACGTGTCCATTAACTGAGCAAAAACTCAGCTTTATAATATGTAATAGATGTATAGATGTATAGATGTATAGATATCCACCATGTAGCTGATAGGATCCGCCATTGGATGGTGATTGTGCATTATTACTTGACAATGATCGCTTGTTCTGATCTTGGCAAAGGACACCACTTCATATCCCTTGAGCATAGTACTGTAAATATCGATTAAAATTCACCAACACGTAACCAGTTCCAGGTTTTAGCGTGGTGGTGATTGTGCACCATCCTTACACGCGAGCCCCCTTTTAGAATTCTCACTGATTTCAACATATTATTTTATTCGTTGTTTTAATTTTGGCTACGTCAATGTATTTGTTTGCCTTTTTTTAATACATATACGATTAAGTGTATTTTTTATTTTCTTTTCATATATGGATTGTAATTTTGGTTTCAATTCTTTGCATATACATGTACCTATATAGATATCTTTTCGATTTTTCATTGTATGGATACATATATTGTTGTATGTTATATTTGCATTTATCTCACATTATATCCATCTAAAAAATATGGACACAACATGATTTTAAAATTATATAATAAATATTCTTTAATACCGACGTATCCCTGTAAATTTGATCGTGGATAAAGTTTTAAACCCGTGTAAAGCATAGGTATTGTCGATCACGCCTAAGATTGAGGCACCAAGGGTCCGGTGTTCGATAAATTGGATCCGACAATCGCTATGCCAGCCACTCTCACGGTGCGTGGTACCCAATTCAGGTGAACCAACAACAATCAACTTGCAAAGATAAATAAGCAATACAAATGTGTGAGCTAAAATTTATTATAACTCTACTTAAATGTGTATAGTGACAAGCAATTTAGTGGTCGAACTCAGGGAGCAAACGATGTGTACGTTAAATATTATTAATTATTTCTATCTAATGATAATTATTTCTATGCATTTTCCTATTTTTTCTTAATTTTATATGGGTTTCTATATTTATTTTTTATGGATTCTTAATTATTTTATATTTTTTATATTTCTAAATTTTTAAATTTTATTTTCTTTTTAATTTTGCAAAATTTTAACTCCGTTTTAATTTTTAGAATAAAGTATATAATTATATATTATAATGGTATTATAAATAATATAAGTATTATATATTGTATATAATATATAAGACCTTATATTTTAAGATATATCAAAATATAATCAAAATATGGGAAATAGAATATTTTGTGATTTCTATATTTTTCTCTATTTTGGGTAATATTTATATTTTTTCTAATTTTTATATATTTTTAAAGTAATAAATATAGTCCAACAGTGAATAGATTAATTATTCGAGATTGTTTTAGGTTTAGTAATTATAATAAGTTCAAAATTAATTTAAAACTATTTTTAATATATGATATATATAGTAAAGAAAATTCACAAACACAAACTTATATTTTTTTGGATTTTTTCAATATTTTTTTGCAAATTTTTACAAGGTTTTGAGGGTTTTGTAATTTTAGATTTTCCGTTTTGTATTTTTAGTGATTTTTGGTTATATGGTAGATAATATATTAATATAAATAATACAGTTTTTTTGGAATTTTTGGCAGAGCTTTTCTCATTTTAAGGGTTCTAATATTTAAACGTGAGGAAATGCATGTTTTTTATTTTTAATAAATAGTAAAATTATCTAAAATGATAAATGGAAATTATGCGAGGACAATCATGATATCATACACTTAAGTTAATTTCCTACAATTTTTATAGCAACAAAAAGATTGATAATGATAAATATACACAAAAGTAAAAGGATACAGGTAGAGGGACATGATTACAATTTTTGTAAACTTTTAATACATTTAATAACATGTCTAGAAAATATAAGTGTTCACATGCAGTTTTTACCACGCCTCACGTGGTGCAACACATGAAGCTGGGGGATTAAAATGCAATAAAGTTAATTATAGTGTCCAAACTGCAATTTTCACTAAACATATTACACTTAATAAATTATTTACAGGTTCGAATAGAAATACAAAATAGTGCAAGGGCATGGGTGGAATATACCCAGTAGCAGGGCATATCGTGCACGAGTGGGCTGATCGACGACTCTTGAGCTGCCATATGCATACCACTTAAATTAGACGGCATGGAGAGGATGACGCTTTGTTTAATCTTCAATTATTCAGATTATATCTAGGTAGTAACTTCAATCTAACGGTCCTCAAGGTGGGAGGAAGAACATGGAAGAACAACTCCCCTTTCCTCCTTCTCTTCTTTGATTCCTCTTGACTCTATCATTCTCCAGCATTCCAGATTGGCTTAGTAGCCTCTTGGGACTGTTCTGCACTTGCAGGGTACCTTCAGCTGGTCCAGGCCTCGCTGGAGGAGGCCAAGCATGGTCTTCTTCTTCAGGCACCTGGGATATAAAGTCTTTAGTTAATTCCCCTTCCCAGGTGCGTATGTAGGGTTAGTTCCTGCACAAAAAAAAAGAGATAGGCTCGAGAGTTATGCTCTCGACCTAATTTGAAGCTGATTGCACAAAGGAGAGGTGGCAGTGAGATCTCCGATGATGTAAATTGAGGGAGATCGGATTTCTCAATCCGTGCAGAATCGAGGGTGAAAGGAATGATATGGATGATGGAAAAGCGAAGGGGAGTGAAGTGGGGTGATTTGGGAGTCGACAATGTGGTCGATTCATGGTGAACATGTGGGTAGAGTACTCGATCTGACGAACTATGAATTCTAATATCTACTTTAATTAACAGTAAATTGAGCTAAACTAAGATTAAACCTAAGCTAAAAAGTGAAAATTCAATTAAATTACTCTAATCTTATGCCTCAACATGGGTATACCTAGAAGTAGGGGACCATCATCAGAGGTGGTCTGACAAGGTGGATCTCTGCTATGGTTGCCCTTCTCCACGCTGACAGAGACTAAGATTCGCTTGTTGTCACTAAGGACTCAACTTAGAGGGGATCTTTGGGGTTATGTGTTGCCTAGAGAGTATTAAAAATCAAAAGGAAGTCGGAGGATCCTTATTTATATACATGAGATCGACGACTTTGGGATGGAGGTGGCATGAAGCTCAATGGTGGTTGGTGGGAGCTAGGTGATGGTCGAGCGAGAGGGATATGTGATCTACAGATTGGTGAGGGTCTCGAGAAGAATGTAGGTGAGGAGGTGGAGTAGAAAAATGGAGAAGATATGGGGTAGGTGGTTCAGATAATCGTCAGAATGAAGAGCGGACAATTGACTAGGTGGTCAATAAACTCTTGTGTCTCATTGGTCCACACTGGACGCTACAGGATAAAAGTGAATTAAAAAGAAAAGAAAATGTGAAATAAAATAAAAAATAATGTTATTATTTAAAACTCAAGCTTGAAAAATGTTTATAATTTAATAAACTATTTCCCGTGATTTTCATTTATTTTTACAACTGTATTTATTAGGTGTTAATTTTTTACAAGTATATACATATGTATAATTACCTATAATTTTGGTGGTTTATTTTTATTTTTATTTTGTATTTTATATTTTTATTATCATATGTACATATTTTATATATTTGTAATATAAATACATATTTATATTTTATTGTTATGATTTTATTTACATACTTAAATAAATATAGGTTCATACACTGTAGGTAATGACGTATATTATATTTATATATTTTATTATAATGTATTTTAATGGTTTTAATTTGTATTTATATTTTTAATATGTTTTAAATAATGTATACAATTATCTAAGAATGTAAGAAGATTAAAAATAAGAAGAATAAAATATATGAATAAAATATACAGATACATATCATAATGGGATCCTAGAAAGTCAGCTTCTGAATCTTAACTCTATTTTCAATGAAACCATCTTCATTAGATATCTATATATATTAATTTTATGTGAGTTTGGTTAATTTTAAGTTCATATGGAGAAGATATATATCAGTCTGTGAAGTTCAGTTTGAGGTTTTTTCATCTGTGTATCCCAGTTGCATAATGCATTACTTTTATATGCAATTATTGTTATAATTTTCTATATATTTTTATATACAAGTTTTGTGTAGATTATTTTGTTATTTTAGGTATATAAAATAAATAATAAAATGGTGTAAAAATGGATATTTTGGAGCAACCATTACAGTTTCGTATATGCAGTATTAGATCTTATCTCCTCCTACTTTATTCCTTGTCGACTCAGTCAATATTGACTTGGTCTCGAGGTTTAGGATCATTCAGTATCTTTGATACTTCAAAATAGCATGATATAAAACTAAGTTTTACGAAAGGACTTTTGGGTCCAAAACTAGTCATATAAATTTAAATTGCAATGCTCAAGGGAGAGAGTCGATATCTACGCCACCAGAAACCAGCATTAGTTTTCATTTATGGTGACCGAGCGAGGCCACAACCATGGGGTGCCAACAATTGGTGGCGTTGGCCACATTGGTGGCGATGGGAGCACTCTGAAGGTGAACCACCACCGTCCTTGCTATGGAGAGCAAATGAAGGTTGGTGGAGCTTAATGAATTGTGGGGTGTGACAGAACTTGAAGGTCGTTGCGGTGTCGCCTAGAGGAGATTGGAACTTGGGTGTCAATGAGGGGTTGCGATACGAGAATGGAATGCCACCGGCAATAGATAGAGTCCTTTAATTTTCTTTATTATTTTATTTTGAATTTAAATGCATGTATTTGTACGGTAATTAGAGACTAATAGCATATGAATAGTGAATGTCAATTTATATATAAGTTATTGATATTTATAGGTATTTTGATAGGGAATTAAAGACAAAAAGAAAGAATCAAGGTAGATGAATGGCTATTCATCACCCCCTATACTTACCTTTGATGGTCCCTAGCAAACACTTATTAAAAGAATACTTAATGCAAAAGAGAAAAATAAAGAAAAGGAAAATAAAGAGAGAATGATCATGATTTTTTAAACTTATTTTTAGAAAATCAAAGTTTGGAGTTCGATTAAAACCTTTAGATTGTTAGTTTGTTTGGAACCTTATTAAGAATATGATCTAAAACTTAACAGCTCTCAAGTTCTACAAGTCTATGTTCAGGTCTCCTCAATAGTCAGGTCAGATTAAGTCTATTCATAAGCAAAACCTTATGACTATGAGTATTACTTGTACGGTGTAAGTGTATGTAGCTCTTCTCATCGGAAATAACAAGGTGCAGTCTCCCTTAACAAGATAACCCTAATTCCCCAATCTAGCTATTCTTTTCTCGAGGATCGGGGTATTCCCTTCTAAGTTCAAGTGCAACCGTCCCAAGAAGAGAGGGTAGAGAGAAGAATGGATTTTGATCAGTGTAGTCACATATCCTATGGAGCTTGGCCAGTGTATCAAATCTCCTGTTGCAGGCAACCTTGATGGCTTTGAATTTTGAAGCATAATGCCTTGCTTATTTCACACATACACTGACAGGATTGAAGTTTTCTTTGACCTTTTCCCATCTACTCTTTTTAGAGTTTTTGATTTTGCATTTTGTGGTACTATATACAACAACATTTACATAAGGAATTTTCCTCTTGAGCCAGTAAACTATCCCTCTTTTGAAGCTTTATTGTAACCCACGATGTCCTATCTTTAAATGCCCGTGTCGCTAGATCGGGTTGGAGGGCATTGGCCACCTATGGTGACTATGTATGTTTCCACACGTGTGCTTCCTCAAGATAAAAAATCATGCCCTCACCGCCTCCTCAGAGTTGAGCTAAGTGCAAAGTGCGATGTTCAAATCAGGTCAATATTAGTAGGAGTCGTGTGTGCGCTTCGAAATACTCTACTTAGGCTAACCAAGATTAATGTGAACATAGTCTTGTGGACTCAAAGAATTAAGTCTCATGCTTATTTCCAATTCCTATAAGATTCCTATGAAACTAAGTGGATTGAGGTCTAGACCAAGCTCCAATCTTCAATTTTTACTTAGACTAGTTCAATTGTTAAAATCATTCAGAAAAATGCACAATGCAGGGAAACATTTATCAAACATATTGCTGGTTTTGAATATTTTATGGATTTTGAAAAAAGTTTTGCAATTCTTTATGAAAATGGAGGCTTGAAGTTGAGTGAATGGGGTGGAGGATAGAAAGCTCTAGGTCTGTGCAAGACCTTGAGGCAGAGCTAAATGGAGGAGGTCGTGGAGAAGAGGAGAGGTGATGGTGAGGAATTGGAGAAGATAGTTGCTTTTGTGAGGAGCTGATGCGAAACTCAGATGAGTCGAAGGTGATGTGATGAATGCAAAAAAATATAGGAAAAATAAATGGGGTGGATTTTAGAAAATGACATGTAAAAACACGTGAACCGGCGAGGTGCGAGACGGAGCGAAATAGAGGATGGAGGGTAGGGCGTACGGTGGATCAGTTTGGTCACATGGAAGAAGGAGCTAAAGCTCTGTGATCCTTGCTAAAGAGCCCCGACGAGGAGGAACTTAAGCTTTGCAGCTCATAGGAACCACTACATGTTCATAGAAAAGGCATCGATTCTCACCAAGTTTTCTGTCTCGTCGGCGGCGACGAGGATCTCCTTCGCGTGCTATCACCAGGAGGAGAGTCGGGCTGGAGGGTTTCAAATTTGTGGTTGGTGGATGAGTTTGTACAAAGGTGATAGTGGTGATTTTATAGGGCAAGATTGGAGGTTATTATGGCTAATGGAGAGGTGATTTGTTGGCTGGCGAAGGTGTTAGGTGTGCTAGAGTTACATGCAAGGAGGAATCAAGCCGAGTAATGGAGAGGGGCCAGTGGGATCCTATGGAGAAGATGTGGGTTTGGGAACTTGGAGATGTAATGGCTGGGAAGAGCCCCAGTTGATTGGGGTCAATTAGGGATGCTTACTCATTAGCAGCGGGGGAGCTGACTGTGCAGGAGAGTGAGGAGGTGTGAGATGGACGAAAGGGAGGCACCTTCTCCCGTTGTTTGTTGACCACTTAAGAAAAATAAAAGGAAAAAAATAAAAGAAATAGAAAAAGGAGATCAAATAAAAAAGTGGTCGACATGAAAGTTATTGGTCTCAATGATATCTACAACTTTCATGAAGGATCCAAAACCAAATAAATCATTTGTATGAAATGCATTTATAGGATAGGTATTAGTTACTAGTTAATCCCTATATTTTTATGTTTTATAATTTTTTTGTATTTTTATTAGGTTTTAATTGGTGGGTTAATTTATGTACAATATGTACAATGCTAATCTAAATTTTAAGGATTTTTTTCAAAGTTAGACAATAGTAAAATAAAGACACACAAGTTAATATAAGTACAATATATACATGTTTAAATCTTTTCATTTTCTTTTGGGTTTAAGATTTTTTGGGTCATATTTCTTGATGCCATGTTAGCTAACAACTCAAAGAAGGTAATGGAAAAAGAATTAAGATAAAAAGGTAATATTTTATACATAAAATGATAAGCTCAAGCTGGCTAAGAATTAGTGTTTATTCATACACAGATTTTAACCCTAGTTTACTGCACAATTAATAAAGTTAATTAAGCCAATTTAAGGGATTTGTTTGATGATTTATTAAGGATATTTTGCTAAGATCCTTATATAAAGTAGATGAATCATGGATTCATCAAGGGGCTGGGCATCACTTGATTTTTATCGCAACAAAGTCGTGGATACCTTGGATCTCGCCACGAGAGAGGTCTTCGCCAGCATGCCCTTTGGTTATTGTCACCACCCACATAGAATTGGCGCTCCCTCTCTCTCTCTCTCATTTGTTCTCGACTCGGTAGATGAAGGTCGGATGAAGGTGGATGCCTCTGCTCTTGGTTGATGGGGGTTTTGTAATAGAAGAGAGGAGATGAAAACGGAAGGTGGCTATCAATTATTCATCAATGGAGGGTGATTGGATTTATTGGTATTGTGATCTTCACAGGTTTATGATCATGTTGCGTGAGGCCTGAAAACCTCCCTTCAATACGTGGAACGTCGTATGCATCTATTGTTAAGCTTAATGTTAAAATATCTAAAGGTTGCCCTTCTTGACAAAGGACATCATCGATACCAACATGAGAAGCGTCACTCCTTTTAGGAGGATCGCAATGACTTTATAGATTGAACATATCCATTTTTTACAATGAGACAATTGGTTGTTCTTTGACTAGCTTCAAACTCAAATATTTTGGAGGAATCATAGAGTGCGATAAGAGGGCTTAAGTCAAAAGATTCTTAATGTGTTGGAAACTTTCCTCAACAACTAGAGCCCAAGAGAAGTATTTCCAAGTAAGCCATCATAATAGGTGTGATATTTGAGTTGAAGTTATGAAAAAGCACCTATAGGGAGAAACCAAGCCATAAAAACTTATGATCTTATCAATAGTTTTAGGCAACGATCAAGACTAGATTGTAATGATTTTCTTGGGATCAACTTTAATTTCATCGGTAGAAATAATGTACCCTAGATATATGATAGAATTAGTAAGGAAAATGAACTTCTTGAGTATAATATAGAGCATGTGTTCATTTCCCTAAAATGACTTCAAAGTATGCAAAACTTGTCTCTAGTGTGACAAATGGTCAAATGGTCTTGTGTTTTATATAGGTAAGTCATCTAAGTAAAGGATGGTAACTTTTCAATTGAAGGGTCGTTGGCTCATGAAGCACATAAAGGTACTCGGGGTGTTGGAAAGTCCAAAAGGCATAACCAACCATTCATACGATCCTTTGTGTCTTGAATGTAGTCTTCCTTTCTT
Source organism: Ottelia alismoides (assembly GCA_037367405.1). Classification (NCBI taxonomy): domain Eukaryota; kingdom Viridiplantae; phylum Streptophyta; class Magnoliopsida; order Alismatales; family Hydrocharitaceae; genus Ottelia; species Ottelia alismoides. The sequence goes on along the minus strand of JAZKJV010000452.1, from coordinate 517,901 downwards.
CACCTAACATAATGAAAAATTTCATGATAACCACTACGAAGATTCCTTTTGGAGGTACCGGTAGCATCATAAATCATGTCACACATATCAATAAGTCGATGAATTGGAAATCGATATTTTACAATGATTTTGTTAATGGTGTGGCTTTTAACACAAATACATCAATAGCCATTCTTCTTAAGGGTAAGAAGGACATGGAAAACCACAAGGCTTATACTCTCGCGTATGAAGGCCTTGTTTATTGGCTATAAGAATTGGCATTACATTTCAACATCCTCAATGGGACTCATTCAATAGTGGGGAAAGTGTGGAAGAGTGGCACCTAAGACCATGTCAATATGGTGTTGAATATCACAAAATGACGGTAAACCTGAAGTTAAGTCCTCGATCATGTCATCATCAAACTATGATAGCAAAGTTGTACCTTAAAGGGTGTATCAACATGGTCAAGAATGCCAACATGTTCTACTAACGAGGGCATAGTCCACTTATGCATCGTAGATAATATTCTCAAAAGGAATTGACTTAATGAGCATCACCAAGTTAGTGGTTGTTTTGCCATCAACATGTGTAGATGAGGTGTAGGACATAGTGAATGTGCCATTTGGCATGGGCTAAGAGCGCCGCGTTGAGGGTGAAGTGTGATCGGAGTCCTACCTAAGAGGAAGGAGTAGTTGTTTTGATGCCTTTTATGGGTAGTTCTCCATTAGACAGACATGGCCTACCAAAAAGGATATGACATGGAGGATATATGACATCAAACCTCATCGTTGTAAATAGGTCCGATAGGAAACTAGATGAGGTACCAGAGGACATGTATTGAAGCACCTCTTTGAACCATGTCATAGTATATGACTAGTCCAATGGTTTGGTTTGTGAGTTCTCGGATCGCGACACCATTAGGGGGGTGAATAGTGGTTCGAGACAGTTTGATTTTTTAACATAATTAATAATAAGTATGAAATATTCAATTAACGAAGGCAATCAACACAATGCACAATATGTTTACGTGGAAACCCACTTGGGTAAAACCGTGACCAAGTCACTCGACTCGAAATTTCCCGATTAGTCGAGCTAACCAACTACTTCACTACAAAAACCGAGATATTTATGTGAATATCTCAACCGTTTACAAAGCATAGAACTTCACAACCTTGGATCAAACACCAAACTCAACACTACATATCACACATCATAGGAACCAAAGAAGACTGACAAAACTTCATTTTCCTTTTACTTCTACTACAAAATGCAGAACCTAACAGTCCAAGTACTTCCCTGCAAACTTGAGGATCAAACACCATAAGTTCCTACAGTAGAGTAAGGATTGACAGGAACAATAACAATAACTTTTCATTTTTAATAACTTTTTTTCTTGAAATATTAAAAGAGAATATATATCTTGAATAATCTATAATATATAATTGCAAATATATTCTCAAATATAAGCACAACAATTATATAACATATACCACAACTTAATAAGCAATAATAATTCAGAGAATAAATATCATCGGGCTTGAGAAGGCTGCCAAAAGTATTCAAAGAAACTTCTGAACTTTGTCAAAATACAATGTAAATAATGCAAAAACTTTTTGAACAATTCAAATAAGCTTCTTAGCTTTTGCAACATCATCACTAATGTTTTCCTTGTAGAGCTTCTGATGTTGAAAAACTCCCTAGTTCTAAAATCACAATAAACAAGCGATCGGCTATGAAAATTGTGTGTGTCATCTTTAAAACAAAGAAGAAGAAAGGTTTTCATGTTCAATTTATGCATCAAGTCCTTAGAGACCAAACTATCGACACTTCCTTCATCAATAATCAACGAGCACCGTTTTCAATAAGAGGAGCAAGTTGTATAGAATATGTTGCATCACAACCAAAGATCTTTATTATCAACATGAGGAGTCAACATGATTTGCTTGATACTTTTCATAGGTCCACTAAGATCACCTAAGGTTTATTCATGATTAATGAGCACGAATGGATCAGAAGATTCTCCCATGACATCTACACAATCAAAATCCTCATATGGGTGTAATTACCCAACCACCATTGTGGGATGGTATCATTATCAAAAAAGTCAGAAGGAAGTTCAAGAGATTCTTCCTAAATTAAGTGGGCACTTGCTACACATGGACTAGGGCACTCAACTCGATGTCCATTTTAGTAGCATTGAAAGCAAGTATCAGATCTCATATTAGACATAGAGCCTAAATCTGCAGGAATGGTATGGGCAGGAAGAGAAGAGGGTTGTCCCATATGAAGGTTATAAGGGGAAGGAGCTTTAGGTGGGGAATGAGAGGTACTCCAAAGTTTCTAGGGAAGGTCAAAGAAGAAGGGGTTCCTGTGGGAGAAGAGTAGTGGTACCACATGCTTTTGAGTCGTAAGGCAAACTAATTTAGCTTCAACCTGCAAAAAATTACCACATGAAGCATCGATGATCTTATAATCATACATGTAGAGCTCATCTTCAATGTTGAATCTAAAAATGGAGACATCTGGGGACCAATTGAACATCACGCTCTCGTTAATTGTTCCTAGCCACTAAAGATTGAAATTCCTATGCATATTCTTATACACTACAAGTACATTGTCCAAGGTTATACAAATGAGTATACAAGTTTTGATGGTATTCTTATTGGAAGAATTTCTCCTTAAACTTCTTTTGCTTCTTTGACTACAATCAAATTTTGTTATGACAATGTGACGATGCTCATCTTCTTTGTGTTTCCACCAAGGTAAAATATAACCCTTCAGTTAACATGGTAAATTGAACTTTCTGTTCACCAGGTAAAATTTTCCAAATGAAGAAGGTGGTTCATCCGACTGAGGAAGACACGAGGATCGTGACATCCATTAGAATTTTGAATGTCAATGCGAATGTCGCAATCCCATCCATCTTCTTGTCTAGGAGGAAGGTTGTCATCTTCTTCTTGTAATCCATACCATAATGGATTGGGTTCCGCATTAGCGACATAGTTGTTAGATTTGGCATGACATGAAGAAAGGGGGTGGTAGTGACGTTGATTCGACGAGAATGACTACTCGATGACCTACTAGACCTACAAACCCTATCTACAAGGATGTTTATCCGGCCTCTCAAAATGTTGATAATCTCTCTATTCTATTCACGTGGTTTGATTGACCTCAGTTTTATATATAACAAAAGTACATAAAATGTTGCAGAACTGTCTTTTTCTTTTACAAATTCGGAGAAGACCGTCAATGTAATTTGTGAAACAAAGACATGTGGCCAAAAATGCAAGTAATGATTTTTTTAAATCACATGAAATCAGAGAGCAACAACTTTTTTGAACACCATGCATAGAAAGGCAAAACAATGTTAAATAACATATTTTTTCTTTCAGATACTCAATGAACAGAGCATATTCAACAATAAAAAAGACTAACATTTCACATTGACAACAACGGGTAAATAATGACAATGTTTTCTGTTTTAAAGAACAAATGCATGCTACATTTTTAAAAATAAGAAAGTAAGATGCATCATTGCACAAAAACATTCTATCCACAATAGGTTTTGACTTTGATACCACATGTTTTACTCTAGATACACAAAAACTTTATAGTTGGTTGGGAATTTGTTAAACTAATAGTCCATTTAAATATGTGTAATTTATTGGAACAATAGAGTTTTAATGTTTAAACACAAGTTATAAATAAAAAAAAATGCAAAAATTATGTATTAAATAGCTCTTGTGTTGACCTAATTAAATATTTCATAGGGAAACTTGTTAGAGTAATGGGACTTTGCAAAACACTAATGAGAAAAAAACATAAACAACTTACACGAGTTCGTAAAAAGCTTTGAACAATAATAGCCTGCAACGATGCTCGAAATATACAGTAATAGTAGATCGACTTGTCGCAGGAGGGGGTCGGAAAGATGTAACAACTGTAAGGTTGGCATGGTTGTAGGGACTTCGACAGTGATGGAGTGGTTGAACGAGTGTTAATGGGAATGGATTTCTTTAGAGCCCGTTCGATAGGAGAATAAACAGGAATAAGGATGGGGAATAAGGAGAATAAGGGTATATTCTCCGTTCGACTGGAGGATAAGAATAAGGTGAATAAGGTAAAATAAATGTAGGTAAGGTGGGATAAAGATAGGAATAGGGCCGACCCTGGGCATAGTTTTGAAGTGCAATTGCCTAGGGCCCATTAGCTTTAGGGGCCCAACATTATATGTGATATGATTTTAATTTATGAATAAAATAACATCTATCTTAGTGGATCCTTATAAAATCGATTTTTCAGTGAAACAACTGACTGAAAAATGGCTCCTTATAGATTTGAATTTTCGGTGAACAACTCAATATTAAAATTAAACATTTGATGAGATTATATAAGGATCGATTGTTCTCCAAAAATAGAATCTTTCATTTTATAAACACACTAGGGACAATTTGCTCTTAGTAAAAAAATTGTAAGGGCCCCCTTTTTTCTTTTGTCTAGGGCCCATCAAATGTGAGGGACGACACTGGATAGGAATAAGAGTGAAATAAGATGGAATAATGGGGAATAGTCGTACCACTGGGAACTGTATCGGGAGGAGAATTGACCCCTTATTCCAGAGCCTATTCTCCAACCAAACAGGGCCTTATAGCGGGGCATCGGAGAAGGGAGGAGAAATATATTAGAGGGGAAAAGAGAAGAGGAAAGGGATGATGAGAAAAGATGACAAAAGAAATAAGAGAAGGGAAACGAGAGAGAGATAGTTAGTGGGGGTGAATGGAGAAGGGAAAAGAAGTTAAGTGGATATGGTGGTTGTTGGGATGAGGAGAGAGAATGGATGGGAGTATTTGGTGGGGAGAATTAATTGAGAGAATTAGAGAGATAGGGATAGAAGATGTAAGGGAGATTTTCATTCAATATATGTTTGCTTTCAAATACACCGTTTCCCCTTTTTTATAAGAAAAATCACATATCTTTTCATACATAAATAAAAATAATAAAAGTTGAAATTAAAATATATCATTTGAAAATATATGATGCTAACAAAAGTCATAAATGCATTGCACAATTGAATCCAAAATGAAAAATAATTAAAAAGAACTTCTCTAAACATGCAGATTGCATCACATGCGTAGAGCTCATTGTGATTCCCTATTAAGAGCTCAATCATGCAGTTGCAGACCCATGCTTTTGGGTTAGAAGAGACACTTCAATATGTAAGACAAGGTGCTAAAAAAAGAAATACATAAGTTATTATATTGATTAGATATAAACAAGATATATCACGTATAAAAATTGGGCAATAAAAAATTGTTATAACATGATGATCATTCATTATCTTTTCTTTATGTGTGCATCAGTTATTGCTAATTTAGCAAATGATAGGATGAAACTTTCCTTAAAGATATCCCCAATGAGAGAGAAGAAACAATGAAATTGAGATTTATCCGTTCATTATAACAAATTAGCCCAAGGTAATAAATCGTTCAGTATTCGTTGTCGTATCTTCCGCAGTTAAATACATTGCTTAATTCTATTACTGCATAACAAATATTGCATTCATCGAATATATTCCTAGTAATAAAACAAATAACAAATATTGTTCATTGACTTTTTCTTATAATCATCATCAAATTTAACACTGACTAATGCAAATTTTAACAAATAAGTCAATAGAAAAATCATCGTTGTACATACCTTTAACAGACAGATATAACATTCATTGCTAATCACAAGAACAAAATATATTTTCATCACACATACTATTCCTTGTTGTATATTTAATATCAGAATATTGGGAACAAATATTTAAACTATTCGTCATCTCAAGTCAATTTTATTGCAGTGATTGTTCTTGTTTGGTTGGTTTGAGTGATAAAGAAGAGATAAATACCAAAGATAAAGACATAATGGATGATGTAATCACAATGCGACAGCTTATCTTGGAATAATATATCATGTAATGAAGTCTTCTTATTTCAGTAAAATGGATGTTAATCGCACATCCAAATATGACATAAAAATCAACAGGTAACCATTATGTTATGATTCATTACTTTTAATATAATAACATGTATTATATTTGTTGTCGATTTTAAGAATTAAAAATAATTTTAGGGTATCAGTTTTTATTGCTATATGTTTAACACAAGAAATTTATACTAATACTCAAATTATTCACGAATGTCATGGAGTGCACATTCTTGTTCTTTTAGTTTCTACGATACATATGGTTCAATTTATAATGTAATTGGTGGAAATGTGTGGGAAATGTAGCCCAGCCTCAAGCTTATATAAATCCAGTTACACAATAATTTATGTTCTTTTAAGGATTGAACGTACAATAGGAGGAGTAATAACTTTTTCCATTGATATAACACGATTTATGATTTTTTTAGATTAGTATGGTAAAACGAAACGAAAGGCAAAAAGGAATTGGGTTGGGAGTCATCAAAAGTAGAATTAAAACTCGATTTGGAACTCTTCAGCGAGAATTGTAGAAATGCGCCAGACGGGGACACTTTCTCGAGGGAGATAGACGATCTCGGAGCTCCAGCCATGGAGACGACGACGAGAGAGCAGCAGCCGCCGCCGCCGCCACAGCAGGAGGAAGAAGGAGACGAGGAGAGCCAGCTCCTCCGCCCTCGCAGGCCCACCATCCGCCTCCGCTCCACCCCCAATCCGTGGCCGACTATCGACGGTCCCCTGGGCCTCACTGTCGAGGAATCGGAGGGCTGCGCTCGCAGGTTCTTCCTGTGGGGTTGGTGCCTCCTCCCCCTCCTCTGGGCCGTCAACTGCCTCTACTTCTGGCCCGTCCTCCGCACCTCCCGCCCCTTCTCCTCCTCCTCCTCCTCCTCCTCTCCCTCCGCACATCATCCCTTCGATCCCATCCGCAAATGTGAGTTACTGGATTCTTCCTTTTCTTTTTTGCTTTGGTCTCTTGATTTGGGTTATTATTGCGAGCAATGGTTTTTTTTCTGTGGTTTTGAGATTTGGGTACGGAGAAAAATGGTTACTTGCCTTCTTATAATGCAAATCAACACTCCAGGGTCAGTGTTAAGGTGCTAATGATTGAGACGGGTGTTGTTCTTGAAAGATGTATTGTATTAGGTGGATTTCACGATTTGGGTAGCGAGGAAGGTGGCTTTTTTCGCGGTTTAGCATCTGAGGGCCTTTGCTTCGGACAAGCTGTGGATAATAGAGCTGCTTTAAGGTAGAGCTCAAATGTTCTGCAAGAATGCAGATCGACAATCCAGGTTCAACCTTTAGGTGTCAGTGATTGAGATTGGAGGAGCATATGACGGGTTGATTTGGGTTGCTCTTGAAAGTTGTGTTCTTTTTGACTGTTTATGAGATTTGGGTAGCGAAAGATGGCTCCTTTTGGCGTTAGATCTTTCATTTGGATGATCGTTCACGGCAACATCTGATTCAAGGTAGAGCTTGATTATTTTGCAAAGAAAAACAGATTAACATTCAAGGTTCGTCTTATGGTGACGACCATTAGGATTGGTATAATTAAAAATTATATTGTTTTTTTTTTTTTTTGGGGGGGGGGGGGGGGGTTAAGATAAGACTTTGGGCACACGAGTAACCATCACCATCACGGAAGCACAAATTAAAGGAAGATACACGATAGAGCTGTGGTTGATACCCCTTGCTACCACCAAGAAAAGAAATCTTTTTGAAGAATAAGGCAATCACAACATTCTCTTTTGCAGTTGCTCTTTGTCTCTCTTTTCTCAAACTTTCTATTGGTGTCAAGGAATTCTACAACTCAAGTCCAAATAGAGCACCTCAAATCAAACTCATAGTCAGGATTTTGATATAGAGTAAAACTCTATACTCAAACTGGGAATACAGCTCTTTATTCTTGACATTGTGCATGGAGAAATGGCTCATTTGGGGGGTGGGGGGTGGGGGGGTTCTTCAACTTGGATCTATGGACATGGTGGCACTGCTGTAGATTGACAAGTCAGTGGATTTAACAGTTGGGTTGGGGTGTTTTATAAATATACTAAGTCCAGTGCCAAGGTGCTTATTATTGAGTTGAGACTCGAGACGATGCAAAACTGGAAGCAAGTAGAACTACTTTATGGCTTGGACTAAAGTGGTTTAAGTCCATCTTTTCTCATGCCAGAAAATCCATTAGGTCATGTGGTTGATTAACTTTGGATTTAGGCATGTAGCATTTAGCTGATTTGGTTTCCCTTGTGTGCTTGATGTTGCACGTGCCACTTTTCACTTTGGAGGAGTGTATCTATGTTGCACAGTGTAGTATCAGGGAGTAAGTTTCTCCACCTAGGATGGGAGATTAGGCTGAAGAAGTTATCCACTATGTTGGACAAATGTTTGGTTTTCCTCCTGAAAGAATTACATTAGAAGATAACATATAATTGAAGAGCCAAACAAAATTTGAGAGCTTATCGAATGTTGAGCTAGGGCCTTTTAGGATTGGTTTGCCTAGAGTTGAATTATGGCTGCAAAAGGGAACCCACATGCTGTTGTAGCAAATCTTTCTCCCACTATATGTAGGGTCGGTTACATGGATTCTTGCTCAAATCCATGTTGAAAGATTTGGATATTTTTTTATGCTGGTTGCTACAACAGCATGTTTTGTTTTCCTCCCGAAAGAACCACATTAGAAGATAACATATAATTGAAGAGCCAAACAAAATTTGAGAGCTTATCGAATGTTGAGCTAGGGCCTTTTAGGATTGGTTTGCCTAGAGTTGAATTATGGCTGCAAAAGGGAACCCACATGCTGTTGTAGCAAATCTTTCACCCACTATATGTAGGGTCGGTTACATGGATTCTTGCTCAAATCCATGTTGAAAGATTTGGATATTTTTTTACGCTTGTGGTTGACTACTTAACGCAACCCCTACAAGAGGGGATTTGAATCGAATCCCGGTCTTTTGGGTGGTAGGCACACTACACTACCACCAGACCATTTAAGTAGGTACAATCGGCAAGCTGTTGTACCAATCAAAATAGTTTGCATTGGAAACAATCGGGCTTTAGGAGTTACTCTATTGGCATGGCTGAGAAACAATGTTCGATACTTCTGTTTCTTTTTATTGTTCAGCAGTGTAGTTGTATCAGATCAATGCTATTCATACGTTGGACAGCATATAGTTATTGATTCCTTTAAAAAAGAACTTATAGCTATCGACTATATGACTAGCAAGCCTAACGGTAAAGTTAATGTCAGGTCTGGTAACAATCAAATACAAGAGTTTCTTAACAATACTCTTGTATCATCTGGTAATGTCCTTAGAAGGTAGATCATTAGTTAACATTGACCTTGTAGAAGCATCAATAGGAATGGATGTGAGTTTAGATACCAACATGAATACATCTATAAGTATCTTAAAGATATCTAAAAGTAATGGAGCTGACCAAGTTCCTTTGTTAGCCTTTGTATTAATTAGAATTATGCCATCAACATAAATGACAAAAATCATGCTTACACTCTGTCTTCCAAATGAAGATAAGGTATACAATAGATGTAGATAACTAATCTAGATGCCAAGCTTTGTGACTCTATTTAATCAGAAAAATAGCTTTTTCTTAAACTTAGAAACATACACCCTCTCAACCATTTAGATAAAAGGTTGACTACAGAATTTTCATTTGCAAAGTCATCGCAAATAAAAGCATTCTTGATGTCAAACTGGTAAAGTAGCCAATTCTTCTTTATTATAGCGGAAATGATAAATCCCAACTGAACTTAATTGGGCCACATGCGAGCAAGTTTGAAAACAATGCACTAAATAAAACCTAAGATGAGCCTTCAAATGCTTGATTGAACCATCAAGATGCTATTTAACAATTTATATCAATGACATGCTACAACATTGACGTCAACATGATGATGAATATGTTTCCACATCACTTTAGAAATAAGTGCTCCTATCCCATTATCTATAACATGTTTTCAACTGGATCCTTCAAAGCTTCTAAATAATGTTTGAGAATGACAATACTCACCAAGGTCAAGGAGAAATTGCATAAGTTAGGACAACCTATCAATATAACTATTGTTTGATATGGGATGAAGAGTGCATGATCTCACAAACTTGTGTAGTGTTATAAGTCGGTCATTGACCATACAACCGATGCTCATGAAATCGGCCGCATATGCGGTCGCATATGCCCTTGCGGCATGCAGATTGAACTGACTTCATGAATCGGTGCATTATTCGCCTCTCCGCATATGCGGTCCGCATATGCCCCGCATACTACTCCAACATCTCCAACTTCCCAATTCTCTCATTAAGTTGCTTACTTCCATAGATCTGCCTCTTCCTCCATTCAATTGTAAGAATATGACATGCATGTATATACAATTGCAATGCATTATACCATTATATAAGCAATATTTTATGTTTATCTCATGCATTATTTTCATGAGTATATGCAATGTATCATCAAATATTGTAATATATGTTGATTGAGGTTTTGCTCATTTAGTGCATGCATGTGTAATGAAGTTTTGTTATTATTGCATCATCTAATATGTGAAGGCTTTTGGCTAAATGTTTTTTTGTGATTAAATGTTAGGCAATTAAAAGCATATATTCAACCATCTAATATGAACCGTTTTTCTTAGTTCTTTAACTCCACTTAGATACATAAATTTAATAGTAGTGTTATTCATAGATATTTATTTATTTTTAAATTAGAAATTAGAAAACCACGTAGAAGCGCATCACATGTAGAAGACTGGATCATGTGGACAACTGCTACATCTCTGAAAGAGCTGAACTGAAGAGTCATGGAGGCATCCTCGTCGGAGTCCATGATCGATGGAGAATGGAGTATGAAAAAGTCTCCTCGTCGGAGAACTGGGTCTCTCCCATACTGGCTCAGAGAATGGGATCTCTACTCTGGAGTCCATGTGAAACCACATGAAAACCCTAGCCCACATGACATAAGGAACGAGATCTTTACTCTGGAGTCCTTATGGAACACATGAAAACTCTGACCAAAAACAAAAGATGGGGACCACACAAACTTGATGATGGCAAACATGTGCACATCAAACCAAAGACTCGAAATCTGATCGTCAAGTCTGAATAACTTTAGAGTCTTGAAAATCTGGCCTGGAGAATCTGAATCTGACATGGAATCTGAGGAATCTGAATCATGGCCGAAGAACTCTACACCGTACTCCCCCTTTCTCCCATACTTGTCGGAATACAATGACATCGACAAAGTTGGGAGAAGACAAGAAAATAGGGGAAAAACATCACCTAAGACGTCACATTTTCTCGGCTTTTCTCAATCATCTTTTTTTTTCTAATCATTTTTTTCTTCGGCTTTTTCATTCATTTTTTAAAATAGCCTTCACATTTTTTTAAATAAGCTGTCCATTCATTATTTCAATTTTTTTGGCTTTCTCCTTTTTAAAAAAACGTATGGCTTTTTTGTACGCGCCTCTTTTCAAAAAAAAATTCTTCCTCTTTTTTTTTTCAAATGAGGCCACCTTTTTTTTCTCTCTCGATCACTTTCACCCCTTTTTTACCAGCCCACCTTTTGGTTTTTTTTCTACACAACCCCACTTGGGCTTGGAATATGCAACAACCTTTTTTCTTCATTTTCGGCCCACTTGGGGCTAACTCTATTTAGGCTTCCCACTTGGGAACCCACTCTCAAAGGACTGCCACCCCCCGAGGTTTCTTCTCATGCTGCCATCGCCGAGGATTCAAGGGGAAGGGATACTGTGCCTTCGAGGATTTCACGCATGGAGAAGGTGGGTGGCGTGCTGGAGATGAAGCTCGAGAGCATCTCGTGTTGCGTTGCCTGCGCGAGATCCGAGAGGAGAGGAGGAGCGTCGCCTCCGCCTGCGGCAGTGAGCTGGAGAGGTTTCGCCTGGAGGGATCTCCGCCTAGAGGGTGCGCGCAAGGGGGCGATGCCTGGAGATTGGACTGCGTCGCTGGCGAGATGAAGGGTGCGCGTGATGGGGCAGCACTTGGAGGCTAGACAACACTGCTGGAGAGATGAAGGATACGCACGAGGGGGCGACGCTTGGAGTTGGGAAGAGGCGGATGCTGGGTGCTTTTCTTGGTAATGCATGGAGCCCTTTGTAACATGTCCTGGAGTTATAAAGGGCTCAAAGGGCGTTCTGGGCTTGAGTTGCCTTATAATGCGGAAGAGAACATCAGAGAAAAGAATAAAACATGAAAGAACTCGGGATTTTACGTGGAACACTACTCCCTAAAGAGCGGGATGAAACCACGGGAGAATGCCTCAAAGGGCTATATGTTTCCATTGAAATTTCTCACTGGATATATGAAGTATGGGACTTCTTATATAGCCTCCATAGACCCTCCAAGTCCCACCACTGGTAGATGTGTGACTAAATACTGGGATGTGGTAAATGGATTTTGGAGTGATCCATTTACCCATCTACACAATAAGTGACACATAACACATATACTCCAACATATATTGTTAGATTGCAATATGTTTCAACCAGGTGAAACTGACTTCGGCTAGTATTTCATTATGCTACATCATTCATTTAAATGTATTTTGCAAACTTCATATAAAGACATATATGTGATGTCTTAAATTTAAAAATTTGGAAAAAACTATTAAGGCAATAACTAACGAGCAGGATTGATAACTTTTTACTTCTCACGGTGTGATGATGATAATTTCTTCTTGGCTCAGAGGCATCATTTGTTGTTGGAGGGGGAATGACATCATATACAATGGAGGAAGGGAGAGACAACACAAGAAGGCTGAGGCAAATGTTGGATAATCGACTCGTCCACTCTTTTAGTCAAGAGTAGAATCGATGGAAACTTTCCTTACAAAACTTAGGAAGGGGAAGAGACTTAGATTGGGGGAAATATAGAAAGGAAGAGTAAAAAAGGATTGCCATATGTGGAGTTGGGTTGGGAGTAGAATATGAATAATATTTTATGCCGAGAGAAAAAGAATGAAAATTGTTTATTCATGAAGCTCTAGGGTTCTCTTATATAGGAGAGTAACTTGTTGGACAAATTACATAAGACAAAAGAAATAAGTATGAGGTTTCAATAATTTTTTGTGCAATTCTTGGGTTAAACTATTGAATCAATTGATTCGGTTCGATATTCTAAACCTTGATTCTGACACCTTTTTGTATTCTCTTGGAGGGTACTCCTAAGCAGAGCCTGTCTCTTCAAGCAGGGACTACCCCTTCGTCAGGGACTACCCTCCAGCAGGGACTTCAAGGCATGAGGTGGATAATCGAACGAATGAGGGTACAAGATTGGTGTTCAAGATAGTGTTTGGGAGGGTTTGCATCAAACCCTAGGTTACTGATCAATGAGAGGGGGTTAATGGTTATGGTGGAATCTCCTCTATGTGAGTGGGGCCCATTGTACTTGACAATGGTGGAAGGGCGGACTTATTCTTGGAAACGTCGGGTGAAAGGTATGTTTAGCAATCTTGATGTGCCACGAGAGAGACCTGAGGTAGAAGAGGATTTGGAGCGTGCATGAACAATGTGCCGCGACAATGCACTTGGGATTCTGTTTATGAGATGCATGAACAACGTGCTGCTGATATCCTCTGCTAATTAATGACATGTATTTATGGAGTTCATACAGACCCGAGAACCTTTATGGTGGACATGATCTTCTATGACATGGATTTATGGAATTTATTTCTTTCTAGAAAGGTATTACTTTGATGATTTTGGACTCGCTTCAATGCATAGTTGGGAGCATGGTCTTAGATATCAATTTCGCTAGCATATCGTTGACTTGGCGAAACGACATGTCAGTGAAATATCGCCGAAATGGGGCCTCAAATTAACACAGTGAGCAATGACAAGGAAGATACATCGGGCGAATTTCGCTATATCGGAGTCTTTTCGCCACCTCGATGGGGCGAAATTTGTCGACATTTCGAGCCATGGTTGGGAGTGATCTTCCCTTCAGATTGTGGAAGGATAATTGGTTCGAACACAACACACTTTATGATATGACGGATTAGTGGTCTGTATTATCGTTAGATTTTCTGAGCAGAGGCTCTAAGAATCTGCTTACTTGGGGAAGGCAACTTTTCTATTGTTAAAAAGGTCATTGGAGCTTTTATAAGCTTACTGATCTTAGTAATCGTGTAATGCTGAACATTATAAATATATAAAAAGTTAGGACGCACACCTTATAATTATAAGTGATTGCCATTTTTTCTTTCAAAATGGTGCATAGGTCTTGGAGGATGACACCAATAGGATCATGATTTGGTAGAAGATTGCAAGCTGATTACGATGGTGTGTATGTGTTTGGTTAAGACTTAGGAGAGGCAAAATTACGGCTAGGTCCTGTTGAGCACGATTTATCGAGGGTAGATGGATATTTAGAGATAATGTGAATATTGAGCATCTCCTTTTTTGTTGTGACTGTTTTTGAGATGCATGAACAAGGTGCTGCTGATATCCTCTTCTAATTAATGACATGGATTTGTGGAGTTCATACTGCCCCAAAGCCTCTACGATGGACATATCTTCGTCAAATTTCTAGAAAGGTATTACTTCGGTGATTCTGGACGTTGCCCAATTGCTTCATGATGTAGTTGGGAGCATTGCGTTAAATATCGATTTCGTCAGCATATCTTTGACCTGGCGAAATGACATGTCGGCGAAATATTGCCGAAATCGGGGCCCAAAATTAACACAGTGAGCAACGAGAAAGGAAGTTACATCGATGAATTTCGCCATATCGGTGCCATTTCACCACCTCGGCGAAACTGATATTTCGGCGAAATGTCGGTGAAATTCATGGACAGTTCAAGCCATGGTTGGGAGTTATCTTTCCTTCAAATTGTGGAAGGATGATTGGTCCGAGCACGATGCACATAAACAACGTTGACATTTTGCCATTGTTATGGACAAGTAGGTGTTCTTCACAGATTATTGGTATGTATTAACATTAGATTGTCTGAGCAGAGGTTCTAAGAATCCACTTGCTTTTTGGATGAACTACAACAAAAAGATTGCCCTTCACGGGGGCAAGGAAACTGCTGATGTTAGGGGGAAGGCAACTTTTCCATTTTTAAAAATGTCCTTGTAGTTTTTATAATCTTACTAAAAATGGCTAAGCCTTCTCCCACTTTTAAGTAGGGTCGGCTACATGGATTCTTGTTCAAATCCATCTTGAAAAATCTGACTGTTTTTTACGCTGGTTTCCGGCTACCTAACACAACCCCCACAAGGAGGGATTTGAACCCTGATCTTTTGTAACCTTACTGATCTTTGTAATCGTGTAAAGCCTAGCATTACGAATATATTGAAAATTAGGACATGCACCTTATAATTATAGGAGATTGCCATTTTCTCCTTTTTTAAAGAGGTGTATATGTCTTGGGAGGATATGACATCAATAGGATCGCGATTTGATAGAAGATCACAAGCTGATTAGGATGGTGAGCTCTAAGGGTGTGTTTGGTTAAGAGTTAAGACGCAGGAGAGGCAAAGTCACAGCCGGGTTCCTTTGAGCATGATTTATCGAGGGGAGATGGATATTCACTGCCCAATTTGTAGAGAGAAGGTGAATATTGAGCATCCCTTTTTTTGTTGTGTAGAATATATTTGAAGAAGGGCAGTTATTTATTTACAGTTTGCATTTGGTCTGGATTACTTATGGAGGGATGCATTTTTCAGTTCTCATGTTGAGATGGCGAGGACTCTTGTTTATGTGTGGGTCATTTGGCTTGCTAGAAACGCCTTTTCTTTCACGTGGTATTGCTTTTATGTTGCGAATGTTTGTGCGCATGCCTCTTTTCTTTTGAAGACTTGGTCAATTTACTTATAAATGCTTTCTTATCAATGAAGTTTTATTAGTAGCCACCTTTTAGGAGGTCACCGTTTTTGTTTGAAATGCTGATTTTGACTGTGGATGACAGTTCTGTCATTCAGGAGACTAAGGACTTCCTACATGAGATGTTAGACAAAATGGGAGAAGAATAAAGAAATTATTTTTTAAATACGAGTACTGCTGGGAAACTCTTATACCGGGACGTTGCCAGACCTGATATCATTTTTTGCTGTTAGCTATGCTAGTTAAGGTGTGGAAAAGCCTTGCTATAGTCTTTGGCAGGATGTTTGCCTTTTTCTCAAATATCTAAAAGGCTCCCAGGAAAATAGTTTCCCTTGAGAATAATGTACACGCAGATCTCTCGAGGATAGGAGATGTATTATTGGTTTTGGCAACTCCTTAGGCATGACACAACAAGAAGTAATCCATGCTTTCTAGTTCTGATGCTAAATGTGTAGTGCCTCCTCGCAGCTCCCAAATTTATTATGGTCCATGTCAAAAGAGACAAAAGAAGACTTTTGACTATAACCCTCGAAATTATGCTGAAAGGGACATGCTACACACCTGTTGAGTTGATCCCTTTATGAAGGTCACGTAATCCTCATTCTGTAGAATGGAGACCTTAGTTAAATGCGTCCCTTTCATGGGAAATCTAGAAATCAGGCCCGTTTCTCGAGCTTGGATATCTCTTGCTGTTGTCAGGACTTTCTCGGCCTGCATAAACAGCATATGAACTAAAAGATATGCGTGAGGTACTGCTCTTCTGAGATGTACACCCACCGTCAGGCATTTTATTTACCAAAATGCAACTAGAGGCTGCGGTTACACAACTCTTCATCCAGGATATCTGAAGATGTTTGTTCGTACATGTTTGCTCTGTCGTGGGAAAAGATCACACATTTTGGTCTGTCATGGTAGACTAATATATGCCTCCACTTCAAGGTTTTGGGATTCTCTCACAAGGGCATATATATTATTCTCTTATACATCAAAGGAGGGATTCCCGTGCACGGCTTGTATAAAAAGTTCCCCCATAACCGTGTGTTGGGTGATTAAGTTGTAATGTCTCAAAACAGTGTTTATGGTATTTTGAATAATAATTCTCTCCTCTCTGAAAAGAAATATTTTCGCAGATTGTGATCTAGGGAGCCGTAAATAGAGTATATTGGGATGTATTTTTTAGTAGGGATTTTTACCCAGCAGACCCTATAAACGTTTTAAAATGCCTCTACGACCTTTTGCACAACGTAATTATCCCATCGACCTTGTAAATTACCCCAAGAACCCCCATAGGCTTAAAACATATTACCCGGAGCGTTCATGGGGTAAGAGTTGGCAAGTTTAGGGGGTCGAGGGGGGAATTAGGTTGTTTCAAAGGTCGTGGAGGTGATTGGCAAAGTTTATAGGGTCTGTCGGGTAAAAATCCCTTTTTAGTACCAACAGATTGCCTCGGGAATATGGCGGTTTCTTTACAGAAAATGATCCAATTATTGAACATAGAACTAAGAAAATGTACATAGTGGATCAAGAGATGGAACATGATTGTCCAGTCTGAAAAATATGGTACAATGTTCTCAATGGCCATCCATTGATTATAAAGGGGTAAGATTTGAAGAAATTTCTTATCTTATTTTTTGCCGATGATTTTCTTTTTAGATTATGGAAGAGGGAAGTTTGGAAGGCTAAGAATATGAATTAACAATATTATCATGTGTGCAAAGCATTATCCATAGTTCAGTATAGTTTCCATTGTTCAAAAGACTCATGAATGCATCCATACCTGCAACGATACACATAAGTTTGCATCTTCCAGCATCTTTATCCATTTGTTCAGTTCTGTTCTTCACGCAGTAAACCTCTTTAATGTCTTTACGTCTTCAATGCTTTTAAACATCTTGCAGATGTTGTTCGTTCTGCCATAGGATTCATGGTAGCAGCCGTGCTCGTTTCTTCATGGTCTCTCACATTTGCCATTGGGGGGAGGCGTCTGTTTGGGCCGCTTTGGGACAATCTCCTTGTGTACAACGTGGCAGATAAGCTTGGCTTGACGGATTGGAATAGCATGTGAACTTTGTTCCATGGCCAAATCTGAACCATCTGACGTTCTTTAGCTGAGCTAGAAGTCCAGTACAGATTGAGAAGATTGGCTAATGTTTATATACATGATTCATCATTTCTGTTTTTTACAAGTAAAGATGGATTTATCTATTTCTCATGCCGCAGTTATTGACCCAGCATTTGTTTGTTGTGAAAGCTTCTTTATGCATTTTCAAGATTTGCTATAGCCCGCAACTGTCTAAGAAGTTCTGTTCTCTGTAAATCGTTCACCTGAATCCGGTTTAGGATTAGTAATGAACTGGTTGGTCATTGTTGTTGGCTGGAAGGCTATTGTTCTCACATCAAACTTGTTTGTCATGTTGAAGCCACAAAAGTGAAAAGATCTGCACGGAAGAGTTCAATCGCATCATCAGCATTTTTTGACATTGTAGTGGCATGTTATTGTTTATGACTTCTACAATGCCTATGGGTTCTTTACTTTGAGTTTGCCTATCTGCGGGTTTCATTGTTTTCTCTAGTAGCTTAATTTGTGTAGGTTTCTGTTATCATCGAAAGAAAAGAAGCAGGTAGACTCAAGGAAAATTTGCCCAGGTCGTATGCGTCGAAACTTATTCATTGCGTACGATGCATTTTATTTTATTTAGTAAAGTACCATAAGGAAGCCGCCTTTTCAAGAGGTGGCTTTAGTTCTAGCTAAAGCTGTCTCTTGAAAAGGCGGCTCATGTTGAATATGTACTAATACCCCCGCCTGCCCCTGACCTCCCCACACTCCAGCTTTTGTTTGAAATACACTGTCTCTAGCGAGCACCCTGCCTGTGCCCACCTCCTCAAATCCCTCCTCCCCTTCGTCGCCCATGGATGTCGTCGTTGACGCCTCTTACACGGGGGCCTCTTGCGACGCTCCCTCTCCGATGCTGCCGTCGACACCTTCTTCAATGACGTAAGGTGCGGTTTTGTAGGTCTTCACCCATGGCATTTGCTTAGGGCTAGATATTTTACTGTGACAGTTGATTGGTTGTTCCATATTTTGTGATATGAGTATATTTTGAGATTATTGTTTGCTTTGGCATGTCGTTACCTTGTTCGTGGTTGTTGTATATGATGTGATTGCGTCTCGATATTTATAGGATGCATGTGGAAATACTATGTTTTTGTCACTTGGTAGGGATGATCGCACAATCCGAGAATAGTGCCACTTATCAAGGTGGTCGTATGAACCATTAAAGTTAGTTTCGAACATGAAGTTTGTTCTTAGTTGAGAAGATCATGTTATTCTGCATCTATCATGCGAAGTGTGGAGAAGTGCAGTTATATTACAAATTGGATGGGAATAATCGAAATTTTCATTTGGCGAATGTAGAATACGATAAGGATGTACAAGACGACGTCGAATATGTAGAAATGATGAGTTCATCATACCGTCCAATTTTGCATGGAACCATCCGAGAGGAGGCATCACTAAATGTCACCTGAGCCTCTTCACTTGTAACTCGAGCACCTATTGTTTATAGTTTTGATAAGAACGATGTAGTTGCTTATGAAGTTGATCGGGTGAGCATTGATGAGAACATGGAGATGAATGCCATGGAAGATGAAATGGGGAATGATGAAGAATTTGAGATACACATTGTGTCCGATTAGCATTTTACAATGCGTGCGGCGTCGATGGCTATATCAAAAATTAGGGCACATTCGGTGACAGAGAGGGACTCAATATTGCAGAGAGCTGAGGAACGAGGTGACATTTAATTCGAAGGTTGACTTAGCCTACTCTGTGAAGATGTTCCACATCAAGTAGCATTACAATTTTCATGTGCATGAGTCAGTTAGGTCGGTTTGGGTTGTCTATTGTAGCGAGAAAGGGAGATGTTGTAAGTGGCGCTTGCGAGGTCATAGGCGACCACTAGACGACCACTTTGTAACTTCTAAGGTTGATGCACCCACACTTGCTTGCATCTAGTAGCTAATCGATATCTTCCACAACTTTATTGTAATTTTATGTCCACAACTTGATTGTAATTTTGTGGCTCTGAAGTTTCTCAACCAGATAAAGATTTCCCCATCTGTAAGCATTTCAGTTTTGCAGGGCATGATTTTAGAAGATTACGGCTACATGGTTAGCCAAAGAAGGGTCTGGGATGCAAGACGAAAGGGTGTAGAGATTGTCTACGGGGACTGGGCCAACGGCCAAGTCATACAATGAATTGCCATACTTGTTTAAAGCATTTGGAACTTCCATTCCAGGTATAGTTATAGATCTGATGACAACTCATGTCAATGAGGGCATAGTATTGACGAACCGAAAATCCGGCCTCTTAATAAGTCGTTTTAATGCGTTGTAGTTGGTCGAATCGGATGCGTCAAAGAAACATTTAATTAATATAATCAACTAAATCAAATGGTCCATTTATATTTTACTTGGACAAGCCCAAGGTCGAACTCAGGGACACGAGCCTCTTTTGTAATATTTAGACTCTTATTAATGTTATTAAGTGCTGGATTAACGAATCATAGGTCAAAGACACATATGAAGACCAGACAACAATATGCATTAAGTAAACATGAAACATGCATTTTTTATTTGATTTTTTTAATCATGCAAATAGATGCGATGAAATGAATGCAAATAAAACAAAGTATGCCCTAATCATCGACAAACTTGAATCATTTAATCATAGGTCAAATCAGGATCAATTAATGAAGCTATCTCCATTTATGTAAAAATAAGGCATGTGAAGCATTACACACAAGACACTTAGCTAATAAAATAATACATCAAAACTTATAGTGTCAAATCTGAAATATAAGCACGCCATCAAGAAGACAATGAAACGAGCTTCAAAACGCCACTGAAATAAACTTAATCGGAGCTAGGATGCTCAAGATATGCATGCGTTAAGCCAGAGGCATAAATGTAAGAAAACATGAAAGATAAATAACAACAGGTCCCTAGGAGGGACTAAAATGCAAATAAAACAAAGTTAGGGACCTTCCCTGTAAATAGCCCACACGCACGGGGTATTTTTGCAATTATTAAAACTTGTGAGGGTACCAGGTGCAAATACCCCAGGCGCACGTGGTATGCACGTGACCTCTGGACCTGAATGCAAATGTAGAAACTTCCGAGGGCCTCCTTCCAATTTGCCCAGATCGCACGTAAGGAGCACGTTGTCCTAGGCTCGGATGACTCTGAGGCTCGGGGGAGGCTCGGAACTGCTTCGGCGAGGCTCGGCCAGCGATGAAGGCTCGATACAGGCTCGGAGTGGGGCTCCGCTTCGGAGGAAGGCTTGGCACTGGTTCGGGAGACTCATACCTAATGGGTCGGAGGTTGAGGCTCAGGTCTGGCCTGCACTTGACACATGGACGTCCATGGACCGTTGGATCTTGAGGATCCAACGGTAGCTGTACCCTGCAATGCTGAACACATGGCTGCTTCTACGCCGTTGGATGGGCTCCGGGGAGGAGCATCCAACGGTGCCTATAAACTCTGGATCCTTTTCCTCCGCCACGGGGCTGGTGGCTCGATTATATCTCCGGCGACACCTCCTAGGCTCTGCCTCCCTTGCTAGGCCACGATGAATCTCCCGGAGCCTCCTGAGTGGTTGTTGATGAAGTCGGAGGTCCAGGCGAGCTGCGGCGCGGTCTGGAGAAATTGGTCGGCACTGGAGCGCCGGAGATGGAGCTTGCGAGTTCTTCTCCAATGAACTTCCGGTCATTGCACATTCGAGTACCTGGAAAGTTAGTGCAATAGCCGAGGCCTTGTGCGTGGAGTGACATGCGTGAGATGGTCGACCATGAGGGGATGAAGAAGGCGGTGGCCGGCGATCTTCTCCGGCGAGCTCGGAGAAGGGGGTCGGAGTGGTTCGAGGTTATGGAAGGCAAGAAGAGTAATCAGAGATGAGCGCGTGAATGGGGGTGGTGTGGTGAAGCTGACGTAGTGATCAATGGAGAGCGAAGGTGTGTGTAGAGAGCTAATTAATTAAGAGAAATATGAAGAATAAACAAGGGAGATCGATGGAACTTACCTGGGAAGAAGGCAGACGCATTGGTTGTGCTCGAGCTCCGGCGAGGGGCTCTGGTCGTCGTTGAATCTCCTCGACAACTGGAGACAGCTCAAGCGGAGGCGGAGCCACCGAATCGCCGTCATGGACGACGGAGGGTCTCACCGGAGACGTAGGTCATCTTCGCTCAATCCTGCAACCTCCCCCTGTCACAGGGAGGTGGAGGAGGGCTGGGCCTCGCCCCTCGTGAAGGTGGACGAAGGTGAAATGGGGCAGAGGCAATGTATTTAACGCTTGACGGAGGCAGTTACGATGACGATGGGCATGCTTTGCGGGGAGGATATGGAGCAAGCGAGAGGGACTTATGGAGATAGTGTAAGCCCGTGAGTAAGAAGGATGACCGGGTGACGTCGTGGAGGTTTCGGGAAGTGGAGATGGTGGACGAGGACTCAGAGGAAAAAAGGAAGGGGCATGTGACTGTGTGAGCTGGGGATCGTGGGAAAGAGAGAGAGATGGAGGAAGATAACGGGTTCTTGGCCGTTGGATCTCACATCCAACGACCAAGATCAAGGCGCTAGTGACTGACCTGGATTAGATCGGGGATGCGAGATCGAAGGGCGTAGAATGCGCCACATGGTGTGATCGTAAGAAGGTGGTAGCCGATGGTTGGGATGGAGTCTGAAGGTGGATCGAATGGTGAGGATGGGAGCGGAGATGGGCGACCAGGATGGAAGCATCTTGAAGGGGATTGAGTGGCTACGGGGATGACGCATGGCGCTTTGAGAGCGCAATGCTAACGGATGGACGAGACTGATTCAGGAGCTGGATCGAAGGGTTGTCATGGGTTGCGGGAAAGCACAGCTGGGATTGAAGATTCCAGATCACATCCAATGGCTGATGGACCAGGGTACGTGGCGTGAAGAGATGCGGCTACGTGGCTCAACCAGAAAGAGCCGCGTGGCCTAATTAGATTATTGCAATGAAGAAAGTGATTTATGTGGGGATAGATGGCCGAATTTGGAAAAACTCAAAACATAAAAGTTTTAGACCTCGATGAGATCTACAAGTTTTGTGTTGATCAAAAATGGAGATGAGGTCAAACAAAGGCCAAAAATATTTTTGTGAGCATTTTTAAGGGTAAAAACACTGTTAATTTAGTTTTGCCATTTTTGGTAATTTTTAATTTATTCAATGACTCTGATATTTACAGGGATTGTTTGGTTCTTATTGACACTTAGTTCAAGATAAGGGGTTAATTTCAACGAATTACGAGAGTGAGACATGGTTTCATCAACCCCATATACTTAAATTATGCTCGTCCCCGAGCATCAAAGAAAATGCATGAACTAGATTAACCCCCTTGTTCATGTGCGTACAGGATCTGATCTATTCAAGTCCTCTCAAATTTAGAGATCCAAAATGTTAGAGCTCAACTCAGCCTTAATCAAGAGGAGTCCAATTCCTCTAATTTTCCTAGACTCTCTCTGATATACATATAAACTAAGGGTATGACATTTAGTGTTGACTGTGCTCACGAGAGTAGAGCCAAAACGTCACCTAAGGTCCTGGTCCAAGGAATTCTCCTAAGGACCCAATCCTCAACTCTAGGGAATAAATCAGATATTGCGTCCAATCCACCGTCTCTTTAGTTGTCAGACTTAGAGTGTATATGGCAGGCCAGATGATGGAGGGGTTTAGGATTGTATCAGTTCTTCTCTCCCTCTCAATGGAACAAGGATTCTCTCTAGTGCCTTATTACGCAACACGTATTTTTAGTGTTGATCATCAAGAGAAGTTGGAGTCGTCTGCACTTGTTTTCCTGGGAATACACCAGGGTGTGTCTTTTTTGAGTACCTATCGTACCTTCTACACCCAGACTCGTAGCATTTACGATGCATAGCCCTTTTTTGGTGCAAGCTCGACTCCTGATACTAATAGTGGTGGTCCAAGTGGACACTTTGAAAATGTTGGGAGCGCTCGCCTTTGGTGGAAGCTCTTTGATATTGACTTTGTATGGAATGAGAGCTTTTCTTTGACATTTCATTGCTTTGTAATATTTTTTTGGCTAGCTCCATTACTTTTACCAAGAGTTGGCGCACACGGATCAACATTTTTATTTATTTCATACCCTGGAACTTAGGTTAATGTCAAGAGATTAGTATAAGAACTAAGTTCTCATACTGACTAAAATTGCTGACACTCAGGTTTCATGAAGCCTTCAGAGATTTTACCCCATCCTCGAGCATCATTAGATCAAGTCCAGACTTGAACCCCTCATCCCGGTTCTTCAAGTGAAATTCCAACTCATCTCATCGAAACCGTAGTCGTGCATGTTGTGTGCTGATCATATTCTTATGGTTGGAGACTAAGCATGCAATATAGCACGTAAATCTAAAAATCTAGGGAAATGTGGATGATTAATTCTAAGACCCTGATGGCTAAGGTTGGTTAACCTAAAATCTTAAGACCTCATAAACCAAGTTTCCTTGAACATTTCTGATCCTGGGTGGAAGTGAAAAGGTAGGGGATTTAATCCAACTCCTTCAACAACTGATTTTTTTAATTTTAAAAACTTTAAGAGACATCATGACTGCCTAAACTCAATTAAGTAGATGCATATGCATTCAGCCAGTATGGGTGTAAGTATAGGCGCCCGTTGCTTGAGGACGGAGCTTTACACGATGTCCTCTAAATCACCCACTTTGCTAAGGGTGAACCCTCAGAACGCGGCTACTTATTTGGGTTTAGTAGTTAATTTGACTCTAAAAGGTTTTTGATTTTTTTTCATTTTTATGGAGTTTTGATTAAAGGTTAGAACACAGATTAGATTCAACTTTCCTTGAAATTAAACAAAATTTTCAACACCATGTCACACAAATAAAGATTTTCAAAACATTTTCAGAAGATTTTTTCAAAACAAGAAAAACTCATTTTTCAAATCATTTTCAAAATTTTTTTCTCTTGAAATAGTGTAACATAATATAAAAAAGTTTGAAATCAATGTTGCCCACTTAGTTCAAAAGATATTACATTAGACAAAAAGTTTTAAATTTTTCAAATTTTTTAGAATATAGCTAAAGTACATATACTGTATATACGGTATACCCCCCTATACTTAAACTTTGCTATGTCCTCATAACACTAAATAATACAAGTCCATAGGTCCATTTAAATATAGAAAAATATACGGGAACCGAGGTAGGCTCCCACTATACTTAGGTTAGAAATAACCTAAGTGTCGAGGCAAGGAAAGATGAGCAGAATAATCACGGGGACTCAGGTCTCCCCTATACTTAAGCTGAGAGTAGCCTAAGTATAAAGATGGAGAATTGATGTTGGGAGAGATCTGAGGTGAACGAAGAAAAGTCAGATGAATATACAGATGAACGGATTAATCTTCCGAGATAAATGGAGTACCTAGGGTCTAAGGGAGGGTTTCGGAGCATTCATGGCTCAAACAAGCATGCAACACCCTTTTATTTCACCAACTCACACGTGAAACCAACAAATGTTGGTTGATTATCTTGTTAGTTTTATTGGTGAGTAAAAACATTCTAGTTTACGCGGGAAAAAATGTCAGATAAAACCAACTACGTAAACACGGGTGTTGCTCTCCCAAAATAAGATTTTACTCCATTTTTAGGTTGACTTGCAATTAACAATCCCAATTATTTATCTTAAAGTTATCACTGGTTAAAAGTGAGCACATAAACCAAGCAATCATCGTCTACTGCTCATTCTCATTTTTCATTAACCTAGGTGATCAAGCTAGGAGGAGGAGTCGAGAAAAGCCATGCAATCGATAAAAACCATGATCTAGGCTAAACGAGAAAACATGCAATGCCTTTAGCAGAAAGCGTGAAAACTTGGACTGCTTTGAAAACCAAAATAATATGTATGCAAGTCGGTTAAAAAACCGCACCTAACATGTTTTTATTAGCAAGGCAGAACATCTTTTAATTTTGGCTAAGTTAGGCGATGCTTATGTGCGTTTATTATTTAGAGTGTGTCCTACCTACAAGCAAGCACATAAAATTAAAATGTGAAAAAAAGCTCGAAGAGTCGCGTGCCTGGTCCTAGGTCGATACTCAAGTGGGAACGATCTCCACACAACCACATATATGTCGTTCATTTACAAGCGTGAGTCTTCAATCGAAGACCGCTGTAAAGACGATTATTACATGCATATGAAATGAAATAAAATGCAAGACACACAAATTTTTTTTCTCAAATCATCTCCAAAATTGCTCTGCGGCTCCTCGCAGCAGGGAAGTACATGCTCCTTGCCTCCTTGAACATCAAGGGCCCTGCCATAAAAGCAAAGGTTAGATATCAATCGATTTTTTTATGATGCAAGACAAATGAACACGTTGACCTACGTAAAGGAAACACTTAATTAAATAAATAAAAATCCAAACAAGACAAAAGATGAGCCCCTTCCCCGGCATCGGTGCCATTTGACGAACCAAAAATCGGGCCTCTTAATAAGTCATTTTAATGCGTTGTAGTTGGCCGAATTGTATGCATCAAAGAATCGTTTAATCAATATAATCAACTAAATCAAATGGTCTATTTATATTTAACTTGGGCAAGCCCAAGGTCGAACTCAGGGACATGAGCCTCTTTCGTAATATTTAGACTCTTATTAATGTTATTAAGTATTGGATAAAGAATCATAGGTCAAAGACACACATGAAGACAAGACAACAATATGCATTAAGTAAACATGAAAAATGCATTTTTTTATTTGATTTTTTAATCATGCAAATAGATGTGATGAAATGCAATGCAAATAAAACAAAGTATGCCTGAATCATCGACAAACTTGAGTCATTTAATCATAGGTCAAATCAGGGTCAATTAATGAAGCTATCTTCATTTATGTAAAAATCAGGCATGTGAAGCATTACACACAAAACACTTAGCTAATAAAATAATACATCAAAACTCACAATGTCAAAACTGAAATATAACCATGCCATCAAGAAGAAAATGAAACAAGCTTCAAAACGCCACTGAAATCGACTCAATCAGAGCTAGGATGCTCAAGATATGCACGAGTGAAGCTCGAGGCATAAATACGAGAAAACATGAAAGATAAATAGCAAACCGGTCCCTGGGAGGGACTGAAATGCAAATAAAACAAAGTTAGGGACCTTCCCTATAAATAGCTCACGCGTACGAGTGTATTTTTGCAATTATTAAAACCCACAAGGGTACCGGGTGCAAAATACCCCAGGCGCACGTGGTATGCACGTGACCTCTGGACCTGAATGCAAATGTAGAAACTTACGAGGGCCTCCTTGTAATTTGCCAAGATCGCACGTGAGGAGCACGTGGTCCAAGGCTCGGATGACTCTGAGGCTCGGGGGAGGCTCGAAACTGCTTCGGCGAGGCTCGGCCAGCGATGAAGGCTCAATGCAGGCTCGGAGTGGGGCTCCGCTTTGGAGGAAGGCTTGGCACTGGTTCGGCAGACTCAGACCTAAAGGCTTAGAGGTTGAGGCTCGGGTCCGCCCTGCACTTGACACATGAACATCCATGGACCATTGGATCTTGAGGATCCAACGGTAGTTGTACCATGCGCTGCTGAACACGTGGCTACTTCTGCACCGTTGGATGGGCTCCAGGGAGGAGCATCCAACGGTGCCTATAAACTCTGGATCCTTCTCCTCCGCCGCAGGGCTGGTGGCTCGATTAGATCTTCGGTGACACCTCCTGGGCTTTTCCTCCCTTGCTAGGCCACGATGAATCTCCCCGGAGCCTCCTGAGCGGTTGTCGATGAAGTCGGAGGTCCGGGCGAGCTGCGACACGGTCTGGAGAAGATGGTCAACACTGGAGCACCGGAGATGGAGCTTGCGAGTTCTTCTCCGATGAACTTCCGATCATTGCACATTCAAGTACCTAGAAAGTTAGCGCAACAGCCAAGGCCTTGTGCGTGGAGTGACATGCATGAGATGGTTGGCCGTGAGGGGATGAAGAAGGCTGCGGCCGGCGATCTTCTCCGGCGATCTCGGAGAAGGGGGGTCGGAGTGGTTCGAGGTTATGGAAGGCAAGAAGAGTGATCGGAGATGAGCACGTGAATGGGGGTGGTGTGGTGAAGTTGACGAAGTGATCAATGGAGAGCGAAGGTATGTGTAGAGAGCTAATTAATTAAGAGAATTATGAAGAATAAACAAGGGAGATCGAGGGAACTTACCTGGGAAGAAGGATGACGCATTACCTGTGCTCGAGCTCCGGCGAGGGGCTCTGGTCATCGCTGAATCTCCTCAACAACTGGAGACAGCTCAAGCGGAGGTGGATACACCGCATCGTCGCCATGGACGATGGCGAGTCTCACCGGAGATGTAGGTCATCTTCGCTTGATCCTACCACCTCCCCCTATCACAGGGAGGTGGATGAGGGACGGACCTCGCCCCTCATGAAGGTGGATGAAGGTGAAATGGGGCGGGGGCGTGTATTTAATGCTTGACGGAGGCGGCTACGATGACGATGGGCGTGCTTTGGGGGGGAGGATATGGAGCGAGCGAGAGGGAGTTATGGAGAGAGTGTAAGCCCGTGAGTAAGAAGGATGACCCGGTGACGTCGTGGAGGTGTCGGGAAGTGGAGATGGTGGACGAGGACTCAGAGGAAAAAGGAATGGGCATGTGATTGTGCGAGCTGGGGATCGTGGGAAAGAGAGAGAGCTGGAGGAAGACGAGGGGTCTTGGCCGTTGGGATATCACGATCCAACATCCAAGATCAAGGTGCTACTGATTGGCCTGGATTAGATCGGGGATGCGAGATCGAAGGGTAGAAGGCGTCGCGTGGTCTGATCGTAAGAAGGTGGAAGCGGATGGTTGGGATGGAGTCTGAAGGTGGATTGGATGGTGAGGATGGGAGCGGAGATGGGCGACCAGGATGGAAGCATCTTGAAGGGGATCGAGTGGCTATGGGGATGATGCGCGCCGCTTTGAGAGCGTGGCGCTAATGGACAGACAAGATTGATTCAGGAGCTGGATCGAAGGGTTGCCATGGGTTACGAGAAAGCACGACTGGGATTGAAGATTCCAGACCGCCATCCAATGGCTGATGGACCAGGGCACGTGGCGCGAAGAGGTGCGGCCACGTGGCTCAACCAGAAAGAGCCACGTGGCCCAATCAGATTATTGCGATGAAGAAAGTGATTTATGAGGGGATAGATGGCTGAATTTGGAAAAACTCATTTTAATTTATTCAATGACTATGATATTTACAGGGATTTGTCTGGTTCTTATTGACACTTAATCCAAGCTAGGGGGTTAATTTCAAGGAATTACGAGCATGAAACATGGTTTCATCAAGTATTCAAGTAGGCCTTCCGGGTCTTTGGACCTTGTATTAATGCTTTCAGGCATTGCAAGCCTGTAGTTAGTGTTGATGGGATCCTCATATATGGAAGATACAAGGAAAAAAATCTTATTGCATTTGATTGTGATGCTGCCAATCACAATGTCCCCTTGGCTTTTGCATTTATTTGTTGAAGACCTAGTATAATTGTATTGGTTACTTCTACGAACGACATGATGAAGCATTGGCTATGATTGGAAGAGGGGACCTCTTTACAAAATTTCCATGGATAAGTTGAAGGTATGGGTGGACCATATTAACAGTCGTCGCATTACACGTATTAGAGGTGCTCCACTCCACCTATACGAGGTCATCACATGCCAAAGATTATTACAATTTAGTTTGAAAGGAGGAAAGAAGAACACAATCCTACTTAGTGACCTTTCTTACACATGTCAAAAATGGTAGGTATACATGATTCACTGCTCCCATGCTTGCGCTGTCATATTGTATTTGAATGTGGACGAGGAAGAGTATGTGGGACCATGGTACTCATGGAGTGTCCAAAAAGAAATTTACGATGTCATTTTCTTTCCGATTGACGATAAGGATAAGTGGCCCGAATTCCATCATGAGAATGTAATTCCCAATCCGACAAGATTGAGGGAAAAAGTAGTCCGAAGTCAAAATGCATCTACAATGAGATGGATCTGAGAGAGCTAGTTGTTCATCCACAATGTGGTTCATGTCACATAAAGGGTCATAATGTCAGAAATCACATACTCCACTAATAACACAAATAAGTGTGGTTTATGCATGTGAGATGGTCACAATAGGAGGAAATGTCCAAACAGAAATTTACATGGTACGTTTTTTGAAATGAGATTAGGAGATATAAATTTTATGTCCTACCTTTTTGAGTACTTTCACATCTTGTTGTAATTATTTAACTATTGATATTTTTATATAGATGGAGCTGAGCCTAGTTGACCATTCACTTCTTCGCCTGCAACGCGAGCACCGTTCATGCGTTGTGTAGTTTGGGGATGTAAGTATCGAAACCATTTCTGAATAATACTTGTTAGAGGTTTGAAAAAATACATGTTACCTATTTGCATACTAAAAAAATTGTTTCCCATTGTTTTCATACATGTGTCTAGGTGGCTACATTGCACGAGACGAGAATGTACACTACATCACTCAAAGATAGATGAGATATTGGTGGAGCACATATACACTGTGGGATTTTTTGTGGTGCTGCAACTTCAGTTTTTTTTCCTTAGATTACCATTTGGTGACTGCATTGGAAGGGAGGTTGAGACTGGAAACACAAACATTCCATATATGCCATAGGGAGATGACCGTTACTTTCTAGGACATTGCAATCTTGTTGGGATTGCAGATAGATGGGGGTGTTGTGATTGCTCAGATGGCTTCACCAAAATAGGCGGATCTTTATAAGAGACTATTAGACTTGCGGCCTGATGAATCCCCATTCATCACTCTTTATTCTTTTATTTTAGCTACAAAACCATTGCAAAACACCATGCAGATACCTGTAAATAGAATAAATTACCAAACTGCATGCATTGTGTAAATATTAATAATTAGCATATTTTTGTGCAAAAATAAAAGAATAAAGAAACAAAGAAAAAGAAGGAGATATTAGAATAAATATCGAGTGACCTGAAACTAAGGGAGGGCCAAGCATTGGCCTTACCGCAAAAGAACCCAAGTAGAGAGAGATAGGGCCATTCCCCATAAAAATACTCCTTCATGTACATATTTTATTTTATTAAAATAAAATAAAAATAAAAATGGGTTTTTACTATTTTGTATATATTTATAGAAATAAAATAAAAATGGGGAAAATAGAATAAAAATAAAAATAAATAAATTCTATCTCATCATTGTACATATACCATGTATATAAAATAAAAGACCTATTTATTTTTCCTTTGTAAATAATTAATAAAAATCCAATAAAAATCTTTTTATATTCCATATTTCATGGTGTAAATAAATAAAATATAAAATTTGAATATTTATACATAAATAAAATAATAAAAATAAAATCCAAAAATACATAGGTATATATACATGTATATAATAATAATATAATGTAAATACTTAATTTATTTTTCAAAAAAATAATAAAAATCACTAAAATTACTTTTAAAATAAATAAACATTTTTCATGTTGAAAATATTTTCAAATAAAATCATTTTCGATTTTAAAATGAATTTACAAATAATTAATAAAAGGAATAATCTGATTGGTCCACGGGGGATTGTTGATCCCCGGTCAACTCTCCCCCGCGAACCTCTTCTTCGCGGACCCGGTCACCGACCCAATTTCTCGGATTTTTCCCGGATCGGTCCACCACCCATTCCCTCGAACCCCGGGCTCCGACTATCGACGATCAATCCGTGATTCATGCCTGACATCTTTCCTAGGGATCTGAGCTCCGATTTGCTTGCCCGACTCCCATCTTTTCGGACCCCTCACCATATAAATTTTGACCTTCTGTCGCGCTTTCACGCATCCTTAGACACCCCCTCGCTGCCGATGAGCTCCTCTTCATCACCTGAGTGACAACTGCGTGAGGGAGAGTTGCAGGGAGGATGCGAGCGCCGGGAACCATCGATCCGGCGATTATAATCGACGTGCTCCACCGCAAGGTGAGACCGAGCCTCTGGTCCCATCGAACCATCGAGGCAACGACCCCGGAGGTCCCCGACCTCCATCCTAGATGAATGCACCCATCCTTTAGGTCAGATTCCTCTTAGTTTCTTCTAATTTTAGATTTTTCAGATTTGCGTCATCGGTCTTCGCCGACCAATCCCCGTAGCTCTGATCACCATTTCACCCCTCTGACCACTCCATCACCTCCGTCAAACTTCGCTCCACCTTCTCCACCCTTCCATTCCCCCTGACTCGCCCCGGAGCAGGACCCTCGCTTTCCTCCATCGTCGCTTCGCCGGAGAGCGCCGCCACGACTTGCCCACGCACCATCTTCGCACGTAACTAGGTCGAGGCATTTTTCCCTCGACCCCTCTTTCTTTCTGTGCAGGAATGAAGGTATAAAGACCTCATTTGGAGGTCTAAACACTCGAGCACAGGTGCTCCAGGAGCTTCACACCGCCGAGGATCCTCCGACGTCCTTGGGCCCATCTGAGCACGCCATCAGCTGCGGACGACGTCAGGCTTCCTTTCCCCTCTCAGAGCAGCACCAGAGGAGGTCTTCAGCACGTGTATTGGGCCGACGAAGCTCGCCGGTGAGCTGTTCTTCGAGGATCTTCCTCCGCCGTTGGATCGAGCTCCCGCTCCATTTTTTATCGTGGCCATCAGTTCGCGAGAGATCTTCACCGTCGGATCCATCTGGATTCGATCCAGGACATCCATCAGCGAAGGGGCGTCGTTAGCTCTCCACCATAAAATCGTCCACGTGGCACCCCTTCAGCCATGGATCATTAATAACGAGGGTAATTTGCACTTAGGCCCTCCTCAGTTTTTATATTTTAGTTTAGTCCTATAAATATTTTTTAGTCGTTGTTTTTAATTTGGAACATTTGCATCTGGGACCTGGTGTTTTTTTATTTGCAAATTAGTCCCTGTGAATGTAGTGCACGTGTGTCGACACGTGATCTGTGGAACTTTTACATCTTTTACCATGTGGTTTTGAGTGGTTGTTGTTTATATCTTTTTAAATAGGAATGACACTTATACCCTTCTGTGCCTGAATCACGTGTTGCACGCGTGTTGTGGTGGGACTTTTACAAAAGGGCCCCTGAGCTTCTTAGGCTTGTTAATGTTTGGCCCCTGAACTAAGTTTCTTTGCACTTAGGTCCATGTGTGCTGTGTGTCTTGTATTGGTCGAATAAAATATCAAATTTATTCCAAATCATGTGAAATTTGGATACGTAGCTCCTGTCATTGTGTAAAAATTTCACTAAATTTTTGGAACATTTTGGTTGTTTTTTGCTATTTTAAAAAATCAAAAACCTTCATTTTTGTTACTATTTGCATTATAAAATCAACTAAAAATCTAAAAATTCATCTAAAAATTCTAAAAAAAATAGGACTTATTTGCTTTGTTGTTTATGAGCTTCTATCCAATTTTTAGCCTTTTTGGACTTATAAACCCCATAAAAATTAAAAAACCCTAAAAGTCTTATAAAAATTATTAAAAATTAAATAAAAAATGCAATTTCAGTTTTCGTAGTTTAGTTTTTATTTTTACTTTTCATAAAAATTGCTCTCAGATTTTTATAGGCTAATTCTTTATTTTTAATTAGCCTTTCAATTCTGATTGCACAATACTTCACTTTTTTTTTCTTTTGATTTTTATAAAATCAACTAAAAATTTTAAAATTCTAAAAAAATCACAAAAAACACTTAAAAATATAAACAACACAAATATAATTTTATTTGATTTTTTTGAGCATTTATTGTGTGTTTAATAAATTGTTGAATTTGTCCTTTTTAGCCCTTTTCTTATATTTCCTTTATAACTAAAAATACAAAAAAATTTCAAAAATATATAAAAATCCATCAAAAATATCTCTTTTTATTTTATTCCATTTTAGACTAATTCGTAGGCTGATCCGGCCAATCCATGCTCCTTGAGTTCGACCCTGGTCTCTATACCAATAAATAGCGATGACCGCTCTTTGATTTTATTGATTATTTCGCTTTATTTTGTGGTCTATGATTTTCTTGATTGACCGAGTCTCTCGATCCGGGTCGCAACGACCCTTTGAGTGTTTTTACATCCTCACCCGGATTTGTGAGAGATTTTCTCGGTCATTAGAATGGCACCATTGCCGAGGAGCACGACTTAGTAGTCTTGTAACTTTTCCCGCGGCTTTTCTTTTGTTTGCGGCTTTTCGCAGCTTTTTCACTTTCTTTTATTTTCTTTTTATTTTTCTTTTCTTTTCTTTTATTTTATTTTCTTTTATTTTGTTTTTATCTATTTTTATTTTGTCTATTTATTTCCCTTTTTGCATATATTTTCTTTTATTACTTTTCTTTTATTATTATAATAATATGGTCTGATACACCTTTGTTTGCTTGCAAGGGCCCGAGGACCGAGGCAGCTTTTCTCAGAAAGCCGATGCAACCGCGGCATTCAGAGGTGGCTCCCTTTTGTACGAAGCCGCAGGAGAGTACGAGGAGGCAAGTAGGAGTGCGGGAGCTGTAGTTTAGCATAGATAGTTGTAATAATACAGGTACCAGGACTTTCATAGACGTGGACTTTTTGGGGTCTGTTTCACCAAGCACCGGTGTGCTCGGGGGACCCTGCTGTTTTTGGTTTTCTCGCTTTTCTTTTCTTTGATTTCACATGTATTTCTATGCTTGAGCCCCTAGATCTAGGTTTTTATTTCATTGAGCCAGGTAGCATTAGGTCCATAGCCCTAATAAGAATATGTGTTCCTATAAATCACGCTTGGACTTAGGCAAATAAACTGGTGCTTCACGATAATAGAAGCTTATGTTTAGGACGGTTCTCGCCTTTGCATCCATATAGTTAGTTTACATTTATGCGTGGACTCAGGTACACCTTCTATCTCGTGCATGCATCATTGATTTTATCGCGCATCGGCTTTTCCGTTTTCCTCCCCCCGTTTTTCTGGACTTAGGAATAAAAAGGAAATCGAAAAATTCATTAGACGATTCTTGAAAAATACCTAAAAACAAAAACAATAAAATTGGGACTGCTAATCGCACTTGACCTTAAAAGACACATCACTTAAAAATCTGTCTTGGAGAGAATAACCCCCTCCTTGTTTGGTTTGGATGAGCGAGAGAGTGACCCGCATCCTAGGCGAGAGCCATATCCGATTTCTTGAAAGACTACCGGCCTTTTATTCGGGACAGTCTGTTATGAATATTGGATTCCTATCAGCTCAGGTAATCACTCTGAAAGACTGACTTGATCACCTAAATAAAATTGATAAGATAATTGACTGATCCCTTATGGTCTTCAAATCAGTGTTGAGTAGGTGAATCGAGGGTTTGCTTTCTCATCTTGTTTGTTTCCAGATCCCTCATGCCTTCCCATCTATCTTCTCCTCCATCTATTCATCTATTTTCTCCCCCCACCCTCCCTTCAATCTTCTACTTCTTCCTCTTCTTTATCCCTGGATGATGGACCCCCCTCACTTCTTGCCGACTCTTACGGCTTCTTCACCTTCTTTCCATCAGTCCAGTCCACCTTCGAGGGAGGTCGGATCTATGACCAACCTCCCTTTCCCTCCCTCCCATCCCTTTCATTCTTCTGGGCATGTTGCGCTACGCATCCGTGGAGATTAGAGTGAGCAGATGCGAGACCCGGACGATGCCATTGCTAAGTTGAGAGTGCACTCCGTTCGCGATCATAGAGATCAGATGCGAGTATCACATGCCTCCTATGCCAGCATGGTGGATGAGCAGATAGGACAGGGAGCTGAGTCAGTTTCTACATTAGGTCCATTCATTCTGGATTTGGAGTTTATTCAGAGACTACCGACATTCTCGAGAGAGGTGCACAAGGAGCTCTATCTTCACCTATCCGACTTTGAGGATTTTTGTAGGACACAGATCTATTCAGACATTACTGCAGAGGAGCTGATGCTGAAGACCTTCCCATTCACACTTCATGATAGAGCCATGAGATGATACCGACGATTGGGAAGGAGATTCGCTACGTGGGGAGAGCTACACCAAGAGTTTCTACAGAGATACTTTCCCCAATGTAGAGCAGATATAGTGCGGTCTATTATCACAGAGTTTTTAGTAGACCCCCAGGAGCCACTGCATGAGGCATGGCCGAGGTTTCTTGACCTCTTGAGGAGATTTCCTGACCGCAGACTTTCACTGACAGTCCTTATCGAGATCTCCATGCGGGGGATGACCGTGGATCAGATAGAAGTGATTACCTCGTGTGGCGGTTCACACCGTAGTTCCGACATTGACTTACTAGATACCATATCGAGGTTACTTTCACAGAGACCATCTTTACGAGATGCCGTAGTCGGGACAACACATGAGGATGTTGCAGTACCAGTAGGGTGTGTCGTACTACAGGAGGATACAATTTCTACACACCATCCCGAGGACTTGGATTCTGCAGCACCACAGAGTACAGAAGACATGACTGCTACAGTGGAGGTTTTGACCCAGAGACTACTCGAGTTCCCGTTGGTCTTCCAGCCAGAACTCGAGTCAGCCCCAGAGTTTCCAGTTGATGATTCTTGGATATCAGATCTTCTGATACTCTAGGAGACGGAGGAGCCCCCACTACTACAGCCATTGACCCAGCCATTCCATATTCCAGTCTCGGATGATTCAACTTCTTTTCTGCAGAGACACTTCTTGGAGTCAAACAGATACCATGACTTAGCCCAGCAGCCACAACTCGATATGGGACACCACTTTGAGAGACCAGACATAGAGAGTCTCGTATTCGAGCCTTTTGTCCTCCACTTTGATGAGACAGATACACTTGCTGAGGACCAGATGACAACCAGCATTGCCGCAGAGCGAGGATCAGCCACAGCCACATTGCCAGTCTTAGCGGTGTTGACCAGTACCTTCTCCTGCTTCCAGATTGCCGAGAGCCAGACTTCATATGATGACACACCCTGGTGCACAGAGTGGATGCTTGACAGCAGCACAGATGCCCATATAGATCTTGATCCTCCATTTCTCACCGATGATCTCGCATTCCTCCCCAAGGGTTATCTGCAGGAGAATGCCATACACGATGAGTACTCGGTTTCACCTTCTGAGAGTGTATCCGATCTGGCAGATCACGAAATCGAGTCTTCCGATCATTCTGATTCTGAGTCATCTCACCTCGACGACCCTCGCAAGGATGAGCCGATCCTTGAGATATTCGATGATCTGTCTGATTTGTCTCCATTGTATGCATTGGATATCAGTTTTCTTAGAGAGTCTCATGATCTTCACTTTCCATCCCTTTTTGAGACACTGATCAACGTGGAAGATTTTATGACTGATCCATCCTTCTCCACATTTGATTTCTTTGGATCTACACTTCCATTCCAGTCTGATCTTGAGCCGACGATTTCTTTTGTGCTACCGGATCCCGATCACATCTTCCCATATCCTTGGCCGGTAGCAGACACCCGTCTGATTGCCTACCTGGGTGTCTTTCTTTACACTATTGATTTCGTCGTTGTTCTCATACCGAGACTGCGACGACAGTACGACATTCGCCTTACAGATGTCGTCCTGAACCTTGACACAACGTTATCCTAGCATTTGCGCCCAGCTAGGGGCGTAAAACCTAGCGCTTGTTGAGAGGCACCTCAACATTGTACCCTTTTGTATATACGTGTTTCGTCGTGATTTGATCTTTTTTTCTTCCGTGTTTGTTTTCACCCCAGGTCTCGTATAGGATTATCTTTGCTATACTTAGGATATACCTCATCCTAAGTATAGGGGGGTGGAAACACCGAGTTGTTCTATTCGTTCTGTTTCATTACTCCTGTCCTTGTCTATACTTAAGGATTCTTCACCTTAAGTATAGGGGGAGTAATGCCCCTCCATCTTGTAGATATTTGTCTTTATTTCTATTATTTTGTCTCGTTCTCTGCCTCTGTTTTGTTGCCTATACTTAGGTATATTTTACCCTTAGTATAGGGGAGGTAGACCATGTACATTCTCACTCGGATTTCCCTTCGTGTACAGCCTGCTATACTTAGGATTATTTGATCCTAAGTATAGGGGAAAACCCCCGAGATCTCTTGCATTTCTATTCTTTCATTCGTCTTTGTATATAGCCTTCCTTTTCACTTCCCTACACTAAGCACGAGTTATGTCTTCTTCATCGCTCTTGACTCTGAGGACATCGTTCGAGCTAAGTATAGGAGGGTGTGTATATATTTCATATATACTTTAGCCATAACTCGTACTTTGTGTGAGTGTGTTAATAAATAAAAAATGGCTAGAACCTAAAAATCCATAAAAATTAAAAATTTTTCCTTGTAAATAAAATTCTTTTATTGCACATACATAGCTAGGGTACAAATTATTTTTGTAAAAATGTTTGTAAAAATCTTTTGTGTAAATAGTTTGTAAATATTTTGATATCAAAATTATGTATATAGTACAAAATTTTCGTAAAATGTTTTGAAAATCAAAAGCTTGCAAAAACATTGTGTAAATTTGTGTAAATATTTTGCAAAACTTGCATTCATGCATACATCCATGTTTTCAAAACATTTTTCAAAAATTTTGCACATGTGTAAATATTTTGTAAATTGCATCTTTGTAAATACTTGTATAGTTTTTCCTGGATCATAGTTGACATTTAAACTAGCCTGGAATTAAATTGAAAAATGGAGCTTGGTTAAGATCTTAATCTACCTAATTCTAAGAGGAACCTTATAGGGCTTAGGGTTGAGACTTTTCAGGTCAATGGTGACTTAATTCTTTGAGTCCACTAGGCTATGATCATATGTCATCTCGATGAGCCTAAGTAAAGCACTTAACAACACACACATGACTCATATAGACAATGACTTTACTTGGACCCGTACTTTACACCGAGATCTCTACGGATGAGGTGGTAAGGAGGCAATCTTCCTTGACTTGGGATAGCATATGAGGGTAGTACTTCTAGGCGGAACCTCTCTTCTTTTTATAGTGAAGGAAGTGCGTCTCAACTTGGTCTGGTTGCCATGAGGTTTAACGACAGGAGTCGTGGGTTGCAATAATGCTTCAAAAGAGGGATAGTCTACTGGCTCAAGAGGAAAAACTCTTTATGTACATATGATGCACTTTGTAGATATGTTGTATATATGCACATCAAAAAATACAAAAAGAAAAGAACTCCAAAAAAGTGGTGGGTCTGACAAAAAATGATAATCCCACCGGAGTGTTTATAGTGCAATAAGCAAAGCTTGATATCCATGTTCCATCTTATGAAGCTTGCGACAGGGAGACTTAGCTACACTGGTTGAGCTCCCAGGGATACATGGCTACACTGGCCATGGTCCATTCTCTTCTTCCCCCACTTCTTGAGCCGGTTGAACTTGAACTTAGAAGGGAATACCTCTCTCCTCGAGGAAAGAGTGGCCAGACTAGGGTCTTAGAGTTACCTTGTTGGGGAGGGTTGTCATTTTGCTACTTATGAGGTGGAGAGCTATACCTCACCTATACTGTACAAGGAAAGATTCATGGTCTTCAGGGTTTGTGTATGTAGACTTGTTCTGATCTGAATTATAGAGGAGTCTTGACTATAGATTAGTGGAACTTAGAGGATGTTAAGTTTTAAACCTAAGTCCAAATAAGGTTCTGACACATTAATAATCCAAAGATCTGACTGAGCTCCATACTTTAATTTAATGAAGGTAAGTTTAATAATCAGCATTGATTCATTCATTTTTTTCCTGCTTTTTCTTTTTCTTTTCTTTTTCACTTATTTTTCAAATAAGTGTTTGCTAAGGGACTAGCAAAGTTAAGTATAGGGGGGTGATGAATCCCCATTCATCACTCTTTATTCTTTTATTTTAGCTACAAAACCTTTGCAAAACACCATGTATATACCTGTAAATAGAATAAATTACCAAAATGCATGCATTGTGTAAATATTAATAATTAGCATGTTTTTGTATAAAAATAAAAGAATAAAGAAATAAAGAAAAAGAAGGAGATATTTAGAATAAATATCGAGTGACCCGAAACCAAGGGAGGGCCAAGCATTGGCTTGACCGCAAAAGAACCCAAGTAGAGATAGAAAGGGACATTCCCCATAAAAATACTCCTTCATGTACATATTTTATTTTATTAAAATAAAACAAAAATAAAAATTGGTTTTTACTATTTTGTATATATTTATAGAAATAAAATAAAAATGGGAAAAATAAAAGAAAAATAAAAATAATTAAATTCTATCTCATCATTGTACATATACCATGTATATAAAATAAAAGACCTATTTATTTTTCCTTTGTAAATAATTAATAAAAATCCAATAAAAATCTTTTTATATTCCATATTTCATGATGTAAATAAATAAAATATAAAATTGGAATATTTGTACATAAATAAAATAATAAAAATAAAATCCAAAAATACATAGGTGTATATACCTGTATATAATAATAATATAATGTAAATACATAATTTATTTTTTAAAAAAAATAAATAAAAATCGCCAAAAAGTACTTTGAAAATAAATAAACATTTTTCATGTTGAAAATATTTTCAAATAAAATCGTTTTCTATTTTAAAATGAATTTACAAATAATAACTAAAAGGAATAATTTGATTGGTCCACGGGGGATTGTTGACCCCCGGTCAACTCTCACCCGTGGACCTCTTCTTCGCAGACCCGGTCACCGACCCGATTTCTCCGATTTTTCCCGGATCGGTCCGCCACCCATTCTCTCGAACCCCGGGCTCCGACTATCGACGATCAATCTGTGATTCACGCCCGGCATCTTTCCTAGGAATCCGTGCTCCGATTTGCTTGCCTGACTCCCATCTTCTCGGACCCCTCACCATATAAATTTGGATCTTCCGCCACGCTTTCACGCATCTTTGGCCATTCCCCTCGCTGTCGATGATCTCCTCTTCATCACCTGAGTGACAGCTGCGTGAGGGAGAGTTGCAGGGAGGACGCGAGCGTCGGGAACCATCGATCCGGCGATTATCACCGCCGTGCTCTGCCGCAAGGTGAGCCCGAGCCTCTGGTCCCGTCGCACCATCGAGGCGACGACCCCGACGGTCCCCGACCTCCAGCCTAGATGAATGCACCCATCCTTTAGGTCAGATTCCTCTTAGTTTCTTCTAATTTTAGATTTTTCAGATCTGCACTGCCGGCCTTTGCCGGCCAATCCCCGTAGCTCCGATCACCATTTCACCCCTCCGACCACTCCATCACCTCCGTCAGACTTTGCTCCACCTTCTCCACCCTTCCATTCCCCCTGACTCGCCCCGGAGCAGGACCCTCGCTTTCCTCCGCCGTCGCTTCGCCGGAGAGCGCCGCCCCGACTCGCCCACGCACCATCTTCGCACGTAACCGGGTCGAGGCATTTTGCCCTTGACCCCTCTTTCTTTCTGTGCAGGAATGAAGGCATGAAGACCTCATCTGGAGGTCTAAACACTCGAGCACAGGTGCTCCAGGAGCATCACGCCGCCGAAGATCCTCCGACGTCCTTGGCCCCATCTGAGCACGCCATCAGCTGCAGACGACATCAGGCTTCCTTTCCCCTCTCAGAGCAGCACCGGAGGAGGTCTTCAGCATGCGTATTGGGCCGACGAAGCTCGCCGATGAGCTGTTCTTCAAGGATCTTCCTCTGCCGTTGGATCGAGCTCTCGCTCCAGTTTTGATCGTGGCCATCAGTTCGCGAGAGATCTTCACCATCCGATCCATCTGGGATTCGATCCAGGACGTCCATCAGCGAAGGGGTGTCGTCGGCTCTCCACTGTCAGATCGTCCACGTGGCACCCCATCAGCCATGGATCATTAATAATGAGGGTAATTTGCACTTAGGCCCTCCTCAGTTTTTATATTTCAGTTTAGTCTTGTAAATAATTTTAGTCGTTGTTTTTAATTTGGAACATTTACATCTGGGACCCGGTGTTTGTTTTATTTGCAAATTAGTCCATGTGAATGTAGTGCACGTGTGTCGACACGTGATCTGTGGAACTTTTACATCTTTTACCCTGTGGTTTTGAGTGGTTGTTGTTTATATCTTTTTACATAGGAATGACACTTATACCCTTCCGTGCCTGAATCACGTGTTGCGCGCGTGTTGTGGTGGGACTTTTGCAAAAGGGCCCCTGGGCTTTTTAGGCTTGTTAATGTTTGGCCCCTGAACTAAGTTTCTTTGCACTTAGGTCTCTGTGTGTTGTGTGTCTAGTATTGGTCGAATAAAATATCAAATTAAATCCAAATCACGTGAAATTTGGATACATGGCTCCTGCCATTGTGTAAAAATTTCATTAAATTTTTGGAACATTTTGGTTGCTTTTTGCTATTTTTAAAAAATCAAAAACCTTCATTTTTATTACTGTTTGCTTTATAAAATCAATTAAAAGTCTAAAAATTCATCTAAAAATTAGGACTTGTTTGTTTTGTTGTTTTTGAGCTTCTCTCCAATTTTTAGCCTTTTTGGACTTATAAAACCCATAAAAATTAAAAAAACCCTAAAAGTCTAATAAAAATTATTAAAAAATATATAAAAATAAAAAAAATGCAAATTCAGTTTCTATAGTTTAGTTTTTATTTTTACTTTTCATAAAAATTACCTTCAGATTTTTATAGGCTAATTCTTTATTTTTAATTACCTTTCAAATCTGATTGCACATTACTTCACTATTTTTGTTTCTTTCGATTTTTATAAAATCAACTAAAAACTATAAAATTCTGAAAAATCATCAAAAACACTTAAAAATATAAAAAAACACAATAATAATTTTATTTGAATTTTCTGAGCATTTATTGAGTGTTTAATAAATTGTTGAATTTGTCCTTTTTAGCCCTTTTCTTATATTTCCTTTATAATTAAAAATACAAAAAAATGTAAAAATATATAAAAATCCACCAAAAATATCTCTTTTTTTATTCTATT
The DNA here is from genome assembly GCA_037367405.1 of Ottelia alismoides. Lineage (NCBI taxonomy): Eukaryota > Viridiplantae > Streptophyta > Magnoliopsida > Alismatales > Hydrocharitaceae > Ottelia > Ottelia alismoides. The sequence goes on along the minus strand of JAZKJV010000452.1, from coordinate 475,150 downwards.
TTAGACTACTTCGTAGGCCGATCCGGCCAACCCGTGCTCCTTGAGTTCGACCCTGGTCGTTATACCAGGTTAAATAAATAGCGAGGTCTGCTCTTTGATTTTATTGATTATTTCGCTTTATTTGGCGGTCTCTGATTTTCTTGATTAACCGAGTCTCTCGATTCGGGTCACAATGACCCTTTGAGTGTTTTTACATCCTCACCCGGATTTGTGAGAGATTTTCTCGGTCATCACGGCCACATAAGCTAGAGATTGATGGTGCTCGCCTGGAGATGACATGGCTTGGGGAGCATTTCTTTGTACCCCCTGTGGATGCATGCACATATATGGTTATTAGACATGCACGAGCTTACATTTTGTAGTTGATGGGAGGGATTGTTTTTTTACAAGTCAGAAAATGAGGTGTCCATGATTTACTTACCACTGTTGGAGGATCTAGAGGCATGTGGATCTTATAGCTGGGGATCTGTGTCTTTAGCTTACCAATATAAGCACCTGAGTGTGGCATCCAGGGCAGACACAATCAAGATTGGTGGCTCGCTTATCCTACTACAACTATGAGCTTAGGAGAGATTTCCTCACATCGCAGTAATGGTACATAGACGTCCATTGTGGCACGATAATCCCCTAGATGGTCACTGGCATGTAGAGTTCGAAGTTAAATTCGAGCCTACCCATATTGTGCAGCCTTACAACGATGCCTTTGATCTCTAGACTCCTGATTCGATGGCAAATTAACTAGTCTTTAAAATCCCATTTATTTTTTGCGTGACACTACCTACATAACAGGTTATATGGGAACCATACCCACCAAGATCGTCGACTCTCTCCCTCCATATTGCCTACAAGGCCGGGAAATCTACATTGTTAGGGTACCATCAATCCATTTTTGCATCGTGGAGTTGCATTGCCCAAAAGAGTCTCGTGTTAGTTCGGTGCAGTTCAAGGGATCCAAGTACAATGCGATACATCTACACATCTTCACAGCATTGATCTCTGAGGGAAGACGTCTGTCGACTGGGTACAATACCGTGCAAAATATGTATAGATGTGGAACATTTGACAGGATTACGTGTTGGCTACCACACCCATTGGCCATGAAGGTGAAGATGTATCTGGGGATTATATGGCATGGTACCATCGCATCAGACGGTGATTTATAGGGAGGCATGGATGTGTGCTCGACATAGTGGTATGTCAATGTAAATACAGTAAACCTCTCATTTTTCTTTATTAGAGATCTTGACATATTTTTCCCATCTTTCAGGTTATACGATTAGATGAGGTTGTTCTCATGGTGGGACCAAAATAGGGTGAACTCCATGTGGTGAGAGACACTCGACGCCTTGTGGAGGACTAGATCAATGACAATTCAGGGATGGACCCCATGAGGATGAGGATGATGAGAAGGGGCGAATGACTGAGGGTACATCTTCACAGAGACATAGGCGTGGTAGAGGATGTGGACGCATGCGCATACCACAGAGAGGACGAATGCAGAGCCAACCCCACGACACAAACTTGCATGTTTTAGGGGTTGAATGTCAGATCCTATTGTTGAATGTGAGCCTGAGAGGATACAACAAACTCCACCTGCACCGATGAGAGAAAGGCCACAAAGTGAGCCTAGACCATCGCATAACCATTCACCATTGCCTTCTTTGAACTTTGAGGGAATCTCCCAAATTTCACACATTGATCATGACAATAATTATCTTCCTTCCCGATGGAGCCAGTTATGACACTTCTTCAAGAGACGGCTGCAAAGCGCCAATACATCAAAGGAGGAGACACACTTCATACGATTAGTTGTGTTGTATGGATGACTTGGGATTGTTTTTTGCGGTACATATGATGTACAGTGTTCATGTAAACCTTATAACTCTTAAACTTAATTATGGTTAATGAATGATAAATTTTTGTGTGCCATTATTTTCTTGACCATTTAATATATAGACATTAAATTTTGTGTGATCCAAAGGTGGCATACACACATGATGAACCATCATGTCAAAGCTTTGTGGCATGTCTAGACGGGAAGCCGTCTTTTGAAGAGGCGGCTTTAGGAGATGTGACATGAGCCGCCTTTTCAAGAGAGATGAGGCTTCCTTACTGTACTTAAATAAAAAATAAAGTGCACCATATGCGGTGAATAAATTTAGATGCATATAACCTGGGCGAATTTTCCCCGGGTAGACTCTTTTCAAAGGAGGACTACGATAATCGGATCTTGATATAATGGTCGAATGAACGAGTGGAATGCATTTCAGAGTTAATAAGAAAGGAACTGCAGAAAGTAGGAGATAAAAGATCAGGTTGTTCTAAGTGAGCCTTTAAGCGATGGCATTCATCTCCATAGCTGGATGTTGATGAGGAATGAGATTTAGAAGTGAAGGCAGCTCCCATTAGTAGAATTTCGACCCTTGAGTCAAAAGCAGGATATTATTGCTATATTTTGGTGCTGACTTCGTTGTCTCGAGCCCCAACTGACTATGGAAGCACAATAAAGTTTGGGTTTGTTCTCCGTCTCCGCCTCTATGGCTTCGTTTGGTAACCTGATTTACCCCCCTCTTTTCATGGAATTGAATTCTATCACAAATCATAGTGACATCACATCACATTCTTTATTCCAACTCTCTCCAACCCTCATAATCATCCCAAACAGCTATTATTCCATTCAGGTTACCCCTGTCCAGCCCAACCCACCCCAACCCAGCAACCAAACGAAGCCTATGGGTTTATATATCTTCATCGTATTCTACTATATCATTTTCATATTCCTAATTTCCGATACGTTTTTTGAAATATTATATGTCGGTTCGTAGTTACAGTTGTAATTTGGTTTTTTACACTTGCGTTCCTCTGAAATTCTGCAATTACAATTATGCCCCCAGCTTTTTTACAGTAACACATGTACTCCTATAGTTTTTTTTACTAAATTCAGTCATGTCCTTTCGTTACTACACTTATCTCATGGTATTACCTTAACATAAGGATAAAACTGTCAATTTTGTAAGAATATTGGGGCACACTTATTATTGCAAAAAGTAGAGGCATAACTGTAATTGCAAAATCTTAAAGGGGCACATATGTAAAAAGTTATTGGTAATTTTAAATCTATCTGAACTATTTAAATATGATTATCGATTAAACAAGTATATATAGAGAGAGATGGTGAGGGATGGATAGAGAAACATATATAGAGAGAGAGGGAGGGAGAGTGAGGGGAGAGAGGGAGTACCAATAAAACCTCCCTAAAATCACTTATTGAAAAATAATATCTCAATAAAAATGGAATTAACGGAAATCAAAAATATATTGATAAAAATAGAATTAACGGATTCTCATTTTACTTGCAAATTATTATTTCCCTAATAAAATCATCATCCCATTTCCCTCTCTCTAAAAAAACGCATCATAAACCCCATCTTGCAGGAGAATGATTCCATGATCATCAAAACTGCTAAATCTGACATCTCTTGCAGTTCACAAGATCAGAAAAACGCATTGATATGCGAGATCATATTTCTAGTATTTTCGATTTGAAAATCTGGATGAAGAACTAGAAGCAGAGGTGTGAATTTCTTATTGCATTTTTTTCATCTCATCTATCTGTTGTTTCGATTTGAAAATCAGGATGTAGAACTGGATCTTTTTTGCAATTTATGCTATAAATCATCATCAAGTACTAACATTTTAGTCCCTTTTTTATGCAAAATAGATGGGTACGTATCAAATGTCTAGAGAGCGAGAGGAATTTGAAGTCTTCATCGATGGAGGTATATATCACATTTAGTTGTTTAATGTCGTTGGATAAATACAAAGATCTTCTATCCATATACATTTTTGTTAATAATTTACAAAATTATATCATATATCGCAATTTATATATGAAAAACCGAACCACAAAGTTTGCAAACATTTTAATTAGCCTGTTTAAGTAGTTATAAAAGCACATGGTATAATACAATATCTAGTAATTATACTTTCTGATCAATAAACCATTTACTAATTTCAAAGCAAATACAATAATACAAATTTGTCGTGAAGATCTACTTATATTGATTACAATTTACAAAGCTCTCAAATATTTTAAGTAGTTTGTTAATTAGTTACAAAAGTTCATGATATAACACAATTTCCTATATTAATATTTCTGATCCCTAAACAATGTAGCCATTTCAAATTAGGAAAAATAATACAAATTTATTGTGATAATCTACTTGATTACCATTTGCAAATTTATATAGTTCAATACGTTGATCTTCAAAGAACGCACAATTTTAGCCTTATAAATTAAATACATTTTCATTTGATAGTCTACTCATAATTTTTACAGTCTACTAAAGTATACCATATAGTACAGTACGTACTATCAATTGTGGTTAAATCATATAATATCTTACGTAGTAAAAATCAAGATTCAGGAAAGTGGTATGCGTATGCGTTCGGACATGTCATTGAATAACGATTAAGCGGTATGCGGGGGCATATGCGGGGTATAAGCGGTTCTAAGCGGTTTTCTATTTTTATTTAAAAATAAATAAATATCTACAAAAGTGAATACGACGAACTGAATTTATGAATAAATACAGTCCAACAAAAGATCTAAGAAAAATGGTTTTCAAGTAGAGCTCAAAATAGTACAACTAAATATCAAAATCATCAAAGATAGTATAACATAATATGATTTAATATATAAAATCAAAATAATACAAGATCCAGATCTTAAGATCCGACTTCGATTACCCAAATGGACCTTAAGCGGACGCACGGAGCGCATATGCGCTCACACAGCCTGCATATGCGGGCCATATATGTGCAAAATGGCACATAAAGTGGGGCTTCAGGTAATCGGTGCGTTGAGGAGACCGTTTAGGCATATGTGGCGGCATATGCGGCCGCACGGACCACTTTCATGAAAAGAGGTAAAGATCTTACATTTTAGTTATTTTTTTGTTGTAGCTACATTCTAGATTCTATGACTGTATACAGGGACGGAGCCAGAATATAATTTAGGAGGGGGCACAGTCTTCATGCATCTAGCCATTTCATGAAATACCGTTGGAATCATTGTTATTATTATCTTACGATCAAGGATATTTGAGTTTTTTTGCTTATATGAGTAATTGAATGCTTCCATGTTGGGATTAGTTAGTAGTTAGCATTTAGATAATTACAGTACAAATAAACTTTATGATGTGACTTTTTCTAAAATTACCATATTAAATTTGTCCTAAAAGAAATTTAAATTTTGAAATTGTTGAATGATTCTTCATTCTTGACATTAGTAAACACATCTTTTCGTTGTCATATATTCTGCAATTAATATATAACAACAAATATTATTTGTTGCATACTTATCTTCGACTTTTTCATTTTGTAGTAATTATCATATATGTTGCTATATTACTAGAATCGAATCATATAACAATGATTACCTGTTAAAATTTTCATATAGTTATTACAAAATCAGCGATGATTAGTGTGAATTTTAACCAAAAAGCTAACAGATAATCGATGCTATATGAACATTAATTAACAAATGTATATTTGTTGCATACTACATGAATAAAAGGTAATTTGACTATGAATAATATTCATTGTATAAATTTAACTTCAAAAGATATGTTAATGGATAATGTGTATATTTGTCATCATATACCAATTTTATTGTCCGCCTCTTCTCCATCTCTCCTCTCTTTTTGTTTTGACGGAATCATTCTGAAGTTGTAACTCCGATCTCCATCAATTAATCATTTTCAGTTTATTAATACCATTCATAGCTTTACATGGCAATACATAATCTTCTCAACCATTCCTACAATTCCTTCACGCAAGGAAAGTCTTCATTTCATAGTTGTAACTATGATAATACTTTTCGGACTGATAACCATAATCCTTGCATTTAATAAAAGATATGTAGAAAATATATCTATTTTGCCTATGAAAAGAGGTCCATTTGAATATTTTGGTCCATGAAGAGGGAGCATTCTTGGATTCTATTTTTAGAATCCAACTAAAGTTATGGGGGCAAACAATGAAATTTAATGAGATTTTTTTCTTAGACATGAGAGTGGTTATATGTTTTTCCCCTAAAATGTGGGGTGAGGGCATGTGCCCCTCCTTGCCCCTATACAAATGATTCGAACCAATGATGCAGATACGGAAGACAATTGCATAACACTTGTTATAGAAGAAGAATGCGATACATCGATTGTCCTCGAGGAATGTATGACATTTGGTTCAATAGATGTTGTATGTAAATTTTACGAAATATATGCAACAAGGATTGGTTTTAATGCGAGAAACATTGGTACCCGGCATGGAATTGATCATAATACATAGAAAAATATTATTATATATAAAAGATTTCTATATTGGAAAGATTGTTGGACAATAGCAAATGGTAAGGGAAGAACAAAGGATTCAGATTACAACGACGACAATGAAAGATATATATTTGATATGGAAGAAAGAAGAGTTGGTCTGATAGGAACTGATTGCATGTCATCATTGGAAATAAGTTTACACCAAAATAGAGCCTGATTGGATTGTTGTGAAATTTCAAGACATGAATATCATGAGTTGGTATCTCCAAACAAATGCAAATATATGAAGGCTAATGGAAGATTTACAAATGCAATAAAGATGCTTATTAAGTCGATGTCAGTTGTCAATATATCGGCATTGAAACACTCATCATTTTTTGATAATGAATGTATCACCAATAATCAAGCTGGTGGTATAGTAAGGGATATTTATAATCTTAAAAGAGATGATAAGAAACGCAAGCATGGATTAGATGCGCAATTGTTATTAGATCATTTTGCAAATGCCAAAAGATGATCATTGACTTTTTCTACTCATTTAAAGTAGTTGAGGACAACTGTTTCACTCACTGTCTCTGGATTGACTTGATTTCAAAGCAAGGTTACTCCTTATTTAATGATATGTTATCCTTCGATGCAATAGATAGAACAAATGAGTATAAGTTAATTTTTGGTTCATTTTGTGGTGTTAAGCACCATGGAAAAATAAATTCTTTTGGTAACGCCTTTTGAACATGGAAACCACGGAATCACTTGTGAGTTTTTAATAAATTCATGGAGGCCATGTGAAAGCATCCAATCTCAATTATTACAGACGAAGATGCATCAATTTGTGCCGCAATTTCTATATATTTTCCAAGTATAGTCCATAAATTCTTACATGACATATTATGGCAAAGATGACGGCAAAGATCGGATGGATCAAAGATATTGATAAAGCACTAAAGTCTATAAGAAAATTGGTATGGGATGGAAAAAGTGTAGAATATTATGAAAGTACATGGACTTCAATGCTTGAGGAATTGGAGCTATTAGAAAATAAATGGCCATTTAAAAATTTTGCAATAAGACATAAATGGATAGATATTTACTCGAAGGGCACATTCTTTACTGGAATGAGAAGTACTCCACGAAGTGAAAGCATGAATTCTCTCTTGTAAGGCCAAGTTACCAAGTAGAATTCCCTTCCAGGTTCCATGCATCACTACAAAGAATTAGGAAAAGGGAGAATGACATGAATAGTGATACAATGAATGGAAGACCAAAGTTGAAGTAATGTGGAAATCAGAGAAGCAGATATCTTTGATAAATACAAAAAAAAGATTTTTTTATCTCTTTCAAAGAAAGTTAAATTTTAGTTTAATGTAGAATGCAAACATAGCCATTATTGGAGATGAAACAATTGAATACTATGTATCTTTAGTTGGAGAAATTGAGAATAGGAACGAAGATTTTTTCTGAATCATACTTCAAAACTAACTTGCAGTTGTAAAAAGATCGAAAGATCGAATTCCTAGGAATCCCATGCAATCATATAATAGCTATTCTAAAGACAAAAAGTTTTCAGTATTTAAGAGAAGAATAAGAGAAGAATATATTTTGAAACGACGGACATGAAACATAAAGAACTCCAGCATATATCTAATTTATGGAAGAAGTGTGCAGCATGATTGAGATGATATGTTGAATAGAGTTTGCATGAGTTTAATTGCTAGATCAATAGATAATGATACTATATTTTTATTTGTAAAAAGAGAATTAGAAAGCCTTTATAAAGAAATTTAGAAAATGCAAGTTTCAAATCAAGATGATTGCAGAGAAGACAGAAGTACATCCCAAATAGCTTTGAATGCAGAGAATGTAGTCATAGATATCAAAATAGCAAAAGCAAAGGGCACCGATCGAGGCGGCTGACGTAAAGGCATCATGAATAGAATTTTGAACGTCACTGAATCTAAATGCAATAAGGGTAGGCAATGCAAATCTTGCAAAAAATTTCAACGTGGGACACGACTCAAGGAACCGCCCAAACAACAAAGTTAGATCAAGCTCATATAGGTATATATTGTTTAGGGTTGTTAATACTACTATGAACTAAACTATTTACACCCATAACCTTGAGTAATTTCATAATTACTTACATGATCCTGCGTAATCACGAATTACACTATGAACCCTGAATAGTCACTCCGTCTCACGTCCATAACCCTCCGTTAGATCTATCTGTTAACCCAACTATAGCATTGGGTTAATCTAACCCATGGCTATCTAACGATTATTATATTTAAAAAAATAAAAATACCCCTCCCCCTTCTTCCTCCAACGACCCACCCTGCTCCTCCCCGACCTCCTCCTCCTCCGCTAGGTCCTCCCATTGCCACCCTCCTCCTCCAGGTCCTTCAGCCGCTACCCTCCTCCTCCCAGACCTGCTCCTCCTCCAGATCCTCCAGTCATTGCCCTCCTCCTCCTCAACCTACTCCTCCTTCTCCTTCAGGTCCTCCCATCATCTCCCACCTCCTCCCCTGACCTCATCCTCCTTCGCAGGTCCTCCATTGTCACCCTCCTCCTCCCTCGACCTCCTCCTCCTTCTCAGGTCCTCCGATGTCGCCCTCCTTCTCCCCTGACCTCCTCCTTCCCAAGTTCTCTGCCATCGCCTACCTCCTCCCCCGACCTCTTCCTTCCCAGGTCATCCGCCATCACCCACCTTCTCCCCTGATCTCCTCCTCCTTACTAGGTCCTCCATTGTCGCCCACCTCCTCCCCTGACCTCCTCCTCCTTCTCATGTCCCCCTTCGTTGCCCACCTCCTCTCTGATGGTGATGGGTTTCTATGGAATAGAAGAAAGGAGAAGAGAAGGAATGGGAGGGGTAGGATTTGTAATTATCTTGAACATAAAGTGGGAAAATGGTCGGATTCCATCAAAGTTAATGCAAAAACGGATGGGTGTTAACTCATCAGGGTTCCTGGTGTAATTCACGATTACGTAGAGTTTTGTACATAATTACGAAATCAATCATGATTATGAGTGTAAATATCTCATTCTTTTATGATGTTTGTTTCTTTACATTTTTAACGAGAGATGCGTCAAGTATGGACAATACATATAATTCTTAGAGATTGTTTTAAGAGCATTAAGGGTCATTCTCCATGTACTTGAACCAATTGTGTTGTTGCTTTATCAATTCTTAGAGGCAGATGCATGGATATGACTCAATGAACTTTTTTATAATGTTTCTTTTATCAATTGTGCAGGTACTTGAATCAAGGGTCTTTCTTTTTTTTTGATGAAAAATAGGGTGAGCTCCCAAGTTGAGAGTCACCGCACAACGTTTATATCATATCAAAAGAAGTAATACAACATATTTTACTTGACATCCATAAACACAAGAGAGCCTTACAATGGGAAACACCATTTTCAGCATAAAACATCTGATTTTTAAAAATGACTTCATTCCTCGCCTGCCAAATAGCCCATAGTGCTGCAAAAAGGTTTTGCCACATCATCAGAGGAACTGCCTCCTACTTTCCTCACCCCTTCCCAGAAGCTCGGAAGACCACTCAAATCCACCCATGGAATAGCCAATTCTCTCCAGACGTACGATGAAGAACGACTAGTCGCACTAGTTGTTCTATGCAGCAGAATTTAAAATTTTTCATGCGACGAAACCACATGATCCAAGAACACTTCTCGGATCATTTCCTCTAAACCACAAACAAGTAATAGGATTACCTCTTGAAGCGTGGTTGCGATCGAGTCTCTAAACGAAGAGACCTCCTGTCTCACGTCCGATCCGACGGAGGAGACGCTTGTGAGCACTGGGATGAATCGCGTGCTTCTCGCAATCCATGTTGATGATCCAAGCAGTGGATCTCTTGATCTCGACATACAAGATCCGATGTCTTCTTCACGAACGAGGCGCACCAAAGGAGACGGAGATCTACGAGCTGCCAATCGGGCAGCATAACGACGATGCTGCAGCGATGGAGAACCTCTTTAGGGCATCCATGGTGGACGGCCATGAGAGGGAGAGAAAGTAGGCGTGTAGAGAGAAATAGAGAGAGAGAGAGACTTATGTTCTCTTGGTGTAAAGAAGAGCAAAGGGGTGCCTCTCCTTTTATAATATTTTGGGATCCATGGATCTCAATCCATGGACAACACAAATCCAATGGCTCTCATTGATTGTGTTTCTTTTAAACGTCAAGATTTGTGTTGGTAAAAATCAACAACAATTAATTTAATTTAGATTATATATATATATATATATTGATAAATCAATATAATTCAATCACCAAATTAAATCAACTAACATTGGAGATAATGGAAAGGAGGCTCCTCCCTTCCATATAGGAAGAGTGGATGGCCAACCTTTCCTTTAGGGATTGGTGGCCGTCCCCCCTCTCCTATTAGGAAAGGGAGACTCCAATGCAATCTCCAAGATTGCATATATCTCCAATATTTACAGCAACAATTGTTGTAAATTATTCTACAAAAATAATTCATAATTATTTTGTAGACATTGCAATCTTGCAATTGAAAAATTTGTGAATCATATTCACCACCCAAAATAAAATGTAAATTACATTTTTCAATTTATTGTCCAATGTGAATCCAATTCACATCAACATTTAATTAATGAATGTAAATTACAAATAGCTCTCTCTTATATATTATAAACCACATTTATAATTATATGATTAATGTGGACAGTGCTATCCACATTATTCATATCTATGACAATTAAATCACATTTAATCATCTTGGATCTCTATTCTCATGTGTCCAAATAATGTGAATCACATTCACATTATTTACATCTTTGATAATCAAATCACATTTAATTATCTAAGATAACTCTCTTTATAATATGAATCAAATTCACATTATTCATGATAATTAAATCACATTTAATTATCCATATTCTCAATGCTCGGATACATATATCAACAATAGAATTATCCATTAACTCTTTCAAGGATAATGTGCTTTCTCCGCGAATACTTGGAGATAAGGACAGGGCGATTGTATTGTTCCACGTATAGTGACTTGGATATTGAGATCACATCTCAAATCCAGATCTCGGGCCTCCCATAGATGATTGATTAAATCAAGACCGCAAAGCTAATCTTCTCATTGCATCTGAATCACATTCAGAGCAATGTCCAACATTAGGACCAAGATCAGATTACTTCTCTACTGAGAGGAGTCACTAAAATCCAGACCCGTTTCATCAATCCCTAGGAATGGAAGCGTCATGGTTATACAACCGTTTATGATCACATCACCCTCAGGTATTCCCAATACATGTACATCATGCATACTGGAAGACCTAGAATAATCCCGAAGTATTAGATCAATTCTACACTGTCTACTTTAGGGATTTATTATTAAGTTTCTCATTCGATCATTGGGAGTTGGTATCGATCATATACTTTCCAAAAGCATATATCATACCCAGGTGTTGATCATATACTTTCCAAAAGTATATATCAAACCTACAAATTCAGTCAATCTTCCAAAGCGAGACGACCGTGCACGGAATTTGATCTCCCAACCATCTCATGAGTGAGCTCATGTCTTCCGATTCAGTAATGAACCTGTATGATCCCTTTGAGAGATCGTATTATTCATATACCCTTATATGCACACCAGCGCGCCGGTGTATAGACCTTGGTTAGGTCATCAACCTATTGGTCTGCCAAATGTACATACTCAGACACATCTGTCTCCAGTCAGAGGATGTGTGCCTATATCATGACAGTATATGATATAGGACTTTGGTTATCTCGATCTCGTTAAGTCAACTCTTTAACCTAACTAATCTGACACCTCCAAATCTCTATTCCTATGCAGAGGACCTGCATCAAGAGGCCGGTCAGATATCAGCCTAACTGAGAAAGGATTGCCATCTCCTACTCAGGATGGAGATCATCTCTTAACAATCATTTGATGGTGCTTGATGAGTTCTCAATCTAACTCATTAGATGTTCATCCAAGCACCAGCCTCTATGATTCAATATTTAAATCAACAGCTATATGATCATCAAGATAGCCATGGTACATAACCCTAATTGTACTAAGAGACCTGTTATGCAAATTATTTATTCTTTATTTCAGATCAGGGAATGATATTCGCAATAATATTTATTGCATAATGGCTCGTCGTGGGCTCGCATGTCCAACAATTACTGTAATTTTCACATAGGCGGAAGAACTTATCTGGAATATCAAAGAACTGGAGGAAAAACGCCACAATTTTTCCAATCATGTGCGTAGAACACGTGATTTTTCTAGGCTCGGGTATTGAGGATCAGTCCACGTGGTGTTGTCTGATGCTTCGGCTGAAGGTTCGGCCTCTCCAAGGCTGCAGGCTCGGTAGCTGGCTTAGTCTGAATTTGTGGCTACAATTGGGCCGTCATATCATCCCCAAATTTGGACGATCCGACGGTAACTGTGCGTCCTCCCCAGAAGAACATCGTCGTGTGCGATGGCGAGAAGACGGGGCTCCGGCAAGATAGATAACGCTCCTATGTGCTTCTCTTCACTACCTGAAGGTCTAACGACCTTCGTTGAAGCTCCACAAAGGTGATTGATGCCTGAAAAAGACAATTATCCGGATAGTTCCGTCGATGAAGTTTCACCAGAGAAGAAATGGTAGATCGGTGATGAGCTTCAAAATCCGATCATTGAAGCCTTCTAATATCCTGCATGGTTAGTACATAGCCGAAGCACTTTTAGAATCTATTGGGATGTCAAAGACACGGAGAGGCTCAATGAGGTGTGAAGGATCTGAACCCTAATGGGTTGTCTCCTTCATGCAGAAGAAGACAATGGCATGGGGCGATTTACATGATGGAGAAATGGATTGATCACGAGGGAAGATACGCGTGAGTCATGGATCAAATGTGGAGGTGATGGATTATTCTGATATTAGACTTGTGAAGTGACAAAGATATGATAAATATGAGAACAATAACAAACACTAATGATCAGAATTTACCTGGAATTGAAGGTTGAAGATGATGTACTTGGAGTTTAATCTTAAGCTGATGAACAAAGCTAGAAGCGGTGTCGTCTTCGCTTAAAGTTCTTGGCTAAAGAACTAATCTCGAACAACCTTAGATTAGGTTGTAACTTGGTATAGGAACCAAGGATCTCACCGGAGCTCAAACCCTATCTTCGCTCGATCTCGGTCTCTCTCTCTCTGTCACATAAGAGGCAAGATAGCTCAGGGAAAACACTCGCAAGGGCAGACAACCAGAGCTTGAGGTTGGTGAAGGCTTTTTAAAGAAGAGGAACGATGGAGGTTGCTGACTTCAGGCAGTGGTTTCAACCACCGCCTCTTAGTGTGGGAGTTAGGGTTAGGGATAGTGGTTGGCTGGCATGGATGAGGATTGAGTAGGCTAGAGGTTGGTGGAGTTTTCGAGGAAGGCAGTTGATCACGGTTTCTAGCGAAAATGGGAGAAGTTGTAATAGTACGAAGGGTTGCATCCTTTAGCAGAGGCGGCTGGAGGTTGAAGATAAACCACGATCATTAGATTTGTAAATCCAACGATCCACAGATGAGAGAAAGGAAATGGCCAGGATCCACCTGATGAGAATAGATCAGATGGCTCAGATCAAGGTGGGAGGTGCAAGGGGCAGGCCACGTGGGCGACTGAGGATGCGCCACGTGGTCCAATCAGAATTAGAGAAAATAATAAATAAGAATTAATTAAGAAAGAAATAGTTAGAGGGCGAATTAAGAAAAGTGGTGAACATGAAAGTTGTAGGTCTCGATGAGATCTACAGTAGAAGTCAAAGAGATCAGATGTCATACGTACATAGATAAAAATTAAACACTAATAAAAACCACATTAAACAATTTTCTTTAGTTTTTCTTTTGCTTACTTTTTTCTATTTTTATTTTGTACCAAGTTATTTTATTTATGCACACTTTTATTTTATTTGATTTTTAATAAGAAATAAATACCTAAAATACTACACCATAGTAGAGGTATAATAATATATAATAAATAGTGTTAAATTTGTACAGCATGGTAATTAGTAGTTAGTATCAATTAGGCAATCAATCTAGTGATTAACTTAAGCAAGAGAGATAAATATAATCAATTAAGCCGATAAATCTGGGATTTATCAGCCAAGCCATTGGTCTGAGGATGATAAGGAGATACGACTTGGTGCACGATGTTGTATTCCTTCATTAATTTCTTGACCTCTTTATTGATGAAGCGACTGCCCCCGTATGATATCAGAATCCTCGATATCCCGAACTATGAAATGATTTTCTCTTTCAAAAATCGATAAACTGTAATGCTATCAGTGGCTCAGGCGGGAACATCTTCTACCCAACGACTCGTGTAATCAACACAAGAATGATGTACTCATATCCTTGACTATTAACAAAGGGCCCCATAAAATCAATGCCCCAATCATCGAACACATCTGAAATCTTAATGAATTTCAAGGGCATGGAGTTTTTAGCATTGAGGGTTCCTCCCCTTTTCTTACAGTCAATGAAATCTTTGACATATGCTCATGCATCCTTGAATAGTGTGGGACACCAGAGGCCACATTATAATACTTTTGTTGTCGTTCGGTCTCAAGAGTGGTGTCCACCAGATTCGAGCGAATGACAATGCTCGAGGATACTATGATGCTCCTCTTGAGGGATACACTGATTCCAAATATAGCATGATCCTTCCATGAATAAGTATGGATCTTCCCACTGGTAGAAATGAATGGTGGACAAGAACTTGTCCTTCTTGATCTTCGTCCAATCTGGTGGAACTATGATCGAGATGAGGTAGCTCACGATATCAGCATACGATGGGAGAGAATCCATGGCAAGAATCAACTCATCAGGAAAGGTGTCTGTTATGGGTGCACTGCTCAGTGGAGGTTCTTGATGTTCAATTCTGGAGAGGTGATCTGCTACCACGTTTTGAACTTCAGGTTTATCTTTTATTTCCAAATCAAACTCCTGAAGGAGAAGAATCCATATGATCAATCTAGGCTTCTCATCCTTCTTCTGTTGTAGATACTGGATAACAGAGAGATCAGTATAAGTTGTGACTTTAGATTCAAGCAGATACAAAATCTGAACTTCTCAAGGGAGAAAACCACAACCAATAACTCTTTTTCTGTAACAGTATAATTTCTCTGTGCTTCATATAATGTCTTGCTGGCATAGTGAATGGCATAGGACACTTTGTCTTTCCCTATCCTAAAATAGCTCCAACTGCAAAGTCAGACACATCCGTCATGATCTCAAAAGGTAGAGACCTACCCGACAGCTGTATGACGGGAGCTGGAGTGACTAGCTAGCTCCTTTAGCTGATTAAAAGATAGGAGAACCTACTGACCGAGATTAAACTTAGTATCCTAGCACAATAATTCAGTTAGAGGGTAGGCGATGCGGCTAAAATCTTCGATGAATCGTCTATAGAAACCCACATGCCCAAGGAATGGCCTCATATTTCTAACATTCTGAGGTGGCTCGAGATTGGCAATAATATCCATCTTATCTTGGTCAACTTCCATGCCACACTTGGAAATGGAATGGCCTGGTATTATCCCTTCAGTGATCATAAAATGGCTCTTTTCCCAAGACAACACATGATTTACTTCACGACATTTTTGAGGCATATGGTACAGGTGCTCAAGACAAGAATCGAAGTGACACCACTGGAATGTGGTAGGTGCATTGCATAGACCAAAGGGCATTCTCTTGAAAACATAAGTACCGAACGGGCAAGTGAAGGTGGTCTTCTCTTGGTCTTCTGGGGCGATTGCCACATGGTTGTACTCGGAGTACCCATCAAGAAAGCAGAAGAACTCCTTGCCAGCCAATCTTTCTAACACTTGATCAATAAATGGCAAAGGGAAGTGGTCCTTCTTCGTATCAGTATTCAGGCGACGGTAATCCACACATACACGCCATGATGTTGGTACTCGGGTTGAAATCTCTCCTCTCCTCTTTCATTGGTGACCACAGTCATCCATGATTTCTTTGGAACTACTGATGAATCTCCATTTCATCACCTTTATTATCATTTTTGCCTTATTAATCCTAGCTAATGCATGTAAATAGCATTGGTTTGTACAAAATAGCATTCATCATCTACTGTATTTATTGTGAAAATAATATTATTTTTAATGTCAAATTTATAAAATAAAGAGAAGAAAAGAAAAGGAATAAAATACCGAAGGTATTTTATGACCTAAACCCTGAGACCAAGTAAAGAATTGAGTTGCTCGTCAATGAATAAAGTAGGGGGGAGATAAGGGCCAAAAATACAATAAAAACACCATTATTGTATTCATTCAATAAAGCATTTTGACACCTATATTATTCTTCATTATTTATACCTCAAATCAAGAAACTTTATACATGAAAGTTGTATATAATAATGTAAACAAAAATACAAAGTTGAGTTTGCACAGAAATAATACACAGTGTACTTTTTATACACAAAATAAAAAATCAAAATCCCAACTTCACAGACCCATATCTTCCAAATAAAAATTCAAAATGTATCAAAATCACTCTAATTGTATATACTTTTCACAAACTATTTAATAAAAGTGGTTTCATATTTTTTTGAGTTAAGGAGTGAAAGTTAGGTTTTGGACCCTCATTGTACAATAGACCCGAATAAAATATTCAATTTATTCATTCTTTAGTATTTTTACAAATTTATATTTTTATAATTTTATCAACATTATTTACAATATATCTACATGATAAAACTAAAATAAAATAACAAATAAAACACCAAAATAAAATACTTATACAAATTACATAGATAAATATACAATAACTACATCTATGTATTTAACACACGTATTAAATTAAATGTATATATTACATCAAAAAATATAATAAATATATATTTACGTACCTAAAAATAAGTTATAAATATATAAAATAAGAGAATAAAATGATAAAATAAATTGTACAAAATAAAAATAAAATGACCAAAGTATAGATGAATACACATATGAATAAACCCCTAAAAATTAACTACTAATAAATAACCTCAAAAATATATAAAATACATCATAACATACTATATAAAAATAAAGATTTTTTATTTTATAACCAAAATTTAATAAAAATCAATTACTATTTTTAAATAATTATTTTCAAAAAATAAGACAGTTTTGTCATGTAGCTTGCCTATGTAGACCAATCACCATGCCCCATTCGTTGACTCCAGTCAACTCCCCGTCTTTCAGCTCTGACTCTTGTCAGAACCTCGAGACCCTCTTATTCTCCGATTTTTTGATGCTTCTCTGATGGTCCTTCCACCTCGAGTGCTTCACGAAGATTGTCCACCTCACATCCGTTGATCTCGTTGGATTATTAGATCCTCTCAATCTACCTCGAGCACGTCAATAACTACCGACCATGATCACTTAAACACACTGTTTATAAATAAATCCCCCTCTTCCTCCTTCCTCTTTTGATCCTTCTTGAAGCTCCTAAGTGTATCCTCGTGTGTGTGCATGAATCACCGGTAGTAGGGGTGTTTTCCCCTCACGCTTGGAAGCCTCGGAGCAAGGAGAAGAGGAGGTCCACAGCGGTGCTCTAGAACGCCCTGCTCCCTGCCAATCACAGCATGTATAAGAGTTGTCTTTGTCGCCCCTTTTTAATTGTATTTCATTGTATATTTTATTTCCATGCTTAGATTAGGTTTTAATTGGTTAAAATAGCGTAATGAGTCATCCGCGTAATTCATCGGATCTTCGACGAACCCTCTGTGCGTAATCAATCACTCCCCGTCGTTCCAACCACCTTCATTTCGCTCCATTTTCATTTCATGCACGCCCTACACATCTTCACCCAACCAGATCCTTCGCGGATCTGGAAATCGAGATCCATCTCCACCATCTTCGTCGGACCTCTCCGTCACGTTCCATTTATCGTCCGTTCACGCCAATCACTCCCTGGACACGTCGTTTTCTTGCCCTTAACCTTTCTGCAGGTTCAGGTGGGTCAAAGACCCCTCTTGGGTCGATTGCAATAGAATGGGAGGCACCTGAAGCTCCATTCCTTCTCCAAGTTGGTCCGTCGTCTTCTGAGCTCCAACGTGCCTCGGGAAGACTCCATCAAATGCTGAGGAGTTGGGGCAATGATTTGGGCCCCTCGCGAGCCGCTCAGGTGGTCGGGGGCGTTGGAGATGCTGGATTGAAGCTTAAAGGAGCGGGTGTTCTTCCATGTCTCTCCAGGCTACCTTAGAGTCGTCCGATCATCACACTCCTCCAGATGCATCTCAGGTCGTTGGATCTTCTCCAGCCATAGCCGCCGATCTCATCTGAGAGATCTAATCCTGATCATCCAATGTCGAAGCATCATCGTGCACCAAGGAGACGCCACGTGTCAAGTGAATGAAGAAGCACCGTCCGATGGCATGCATATATGGGGTAAATTGCACATCTTAGCCCTATTTTTTATATTTATTAATTGGTCATGTAACTAAAATGTTGTGTAAAATAAATTGGACATATTACACATGAGCCCATGTATTTATTATATTTGCATTTGGGTCCAATCCATGTCACCTCATGTGTCGTCCCACGTGAGGTGGTGAAATTGCATTGAAGCCCCAAAAGATTTTTGTATTATTAAATAAGTCTTATATAATTAAAAATATGTTATATATTTTTGGGAAATTTGCATGTGATCCATTGATGTTTATTTTATTTGCAAATAAGCCCCTACTAGGACTTGTATTTTTGTGCATTTCATTTAATTTTTATAAAAAGGTAATGTGCTCCAAAAAAAATTGTAAAAATAGGGATAAAGGCCTCTTGCCCTGTATTTTCACGCTCCATATTTATTTCTCATTTTTGTGCATTTATCTATTTATTAAAAAAATCAAAGGAGCCTAATTTTGTACTATTTAGCTTGGATTATAACAAAAAATATAAAAATTTATCTAAAAATTATAAAAAAAATTATATATAATATATTTTACTATTTTATTTACAAACCAAAAATCATTAAAATGGAAAAAAGGCTTAAAAATTGAAAAACCACAAAATCTTTAATAAAAATATAAAAAATCATTTAAAAATCAAAAAACGTGTTTTCCTATTCTATCATTTTCTTTATATAAATATTCACATATTAAAATATATTTAAATAATTTTGAAACCTATTTACTATTTTTAATATTCAAATCAATTTCGACCTATTTATTTAATCCCTGTTTGGGATATTTTTGACTTTAAAAATCCATAAAAATTAGCAAAATCCCAAAAATTTACAAAAAAAACATTACAAAAAATTATAAACCCAAAAATATTTTATTTATTGCATTTTATTTATATTTACTAGCATTCATAAATATATTACTCCATATGTATATATATAACCTTATTTACCCTAGATATATGTATTGAAAAAGAAAAAATATAAAAACTGAAAATGTCAAAAGAAAATATAAAATTATAAAATTAAAAAACAAAATACAAAAATATAAAAGAAACAAAATAAAATAAAATCAAAAAATCAGAATCCCACAAAAGATATATGTACATAATAAATGGCTTGGTTGTCTATACATAACCATAGGCTACCCGTTTTGCTCTCTATGGTTCGACCTCTGCGTGCTTACTTGTTATGCATCTTATGGTAGAGATAATAAATTTTAACTCATTTTTTTATTCATTGATGTATTTCATTTGTGGGTTCTCTGTTGGCTAATTAGGATTTCGTGAGTGGTCGCCACAACGACTGTGTCTCCGACTTGTATGAGACCTATTTAGACCCTCGCAAAATCTCTGCTATCATATGACACCATTACTGGAGAGCAATGAGCGTAGCCTAGTTTTGTTGTTTATTTTGTGTAGTCATTTATTCTGATTTATTGATTTATTATTGTAAATATTAATCGATTTATTTTCATTCAATTAATTCTTTGTCTATAGCTCCATTTGATTTAATTTGATTATTTGTGCTAACTCAATCTCTTTGTGACTTTGTTGCGAGGGCCCGCCACGTGAGGACGTCTTTTTAGGAAGCCGATGCAACCAAGCTTGGAGGAGGTTGGTCTTCACTATGTGACCAATTGGAGAGGCTGCAAAGGAAGCAAGGAGAGGGAATTGTCATAGAAATATATTAGATTTATTTATGTATTTATTAGTGAGAGAGATATCATTCAACTATGTAATAATTAAAGACCCGGACTCTACTCTCCACAACGAGGTCCAGTGCCCGGATGTCTGTTCACCTGGGGGCCTCGTCGCAGTTTTCTGTGTTTTTCTCGCCTTTTTTTATTTTGTTTTCTCTTGTTTTGAGTTTTCTGCCTTATTTTGTTTTGTTTTGTGTGCATGGAGCCCCTAGACATAGGTTGTTTGACTCGGTAATTAGGTTCAAACCCTAACAAGAATGCATGTTCCTATAGTCTTTTACGTTTGGATCTAGTCAAATTAATAATGTTAAAATTTTGGACTTGAGACCGCGTGCCGAGAGAGGTCGTATACAGTGCTTGCAGGACCCGTTGTGCCGGGCACCGATCGGCATCGAAGATCGGACATTGGTCTCATTTCTAAATAACTAACAATTGATTATTCATGATTAATAACAGCTATTGTTTAAGGTAATTTTGTTGATTGCACATCGCCATATAGAATAGGTTTAAAAATTCTGTTTTGCATACCGCACGGAGAGAGCTGGGAAGCACTGTAAGTCCTCTAACTTAGCATGCATCATTAGATTCAATGGTGAGATTTTTATCATTGAATCGACTCACACGGCTTTTTCGCTATCTCCCTCTAATTTTGAGCACGTAGGACTTAAATAAAATCTACAAAAACGTTAGGTGCTTGTATGAAAACAGATCCAAAAAAAGTAGAAGCCCAAAAACTAAAATAAGGGAACTGCTAAATAAACTTTGCCTTAATTAAAATCCATAATGAACTTTTATTGTCTTGGGTCCATAAAGCCCTCATTGCTTTCAGGTACAGTAGGAGGGGACCAAAACCCCTCCCATGAGTGAGGCATGACCCTCTAAGGATTAGAGCCCAAAACGCGGTTTGTAATTGCCTTGTGTATCACCTAGATTTCTGAAGTAATGGCACGTTTATCATACGTGACCGAGTAGGTGATGAATCTCGTATTCATCATGCTAAAATTGGTCAATTAGGCTCGGTTTCCTAAAATTCATAACGTGTTTAATAATTAATATCGCATCATTAAGATTCATACATGTGTAAATAATATTCGCATTTCATCATGCATAATTGCATATTGTGTAAATTAGCCTAAAAAGTTGCTAACTTCCCTTATTAACCTAAAATCACTTCCATTGTGTAAATATTACTAACAAGATTAAATAAAAAAACAAAAAAATACTAACTCAAATAAGTGAAATAAACCAAAAACTAAATTTAACATCTGACGGACTAAAATGTGCATATGTTCCTCATATAGTGTCCAATTTTGGTCTACTCACTTTTAAAGTACTTCATTTTCAAATACCTTCAAAACAAGACCAATAATATAAAATTCGGAGCTCATATGTGAAAGTTGAGTTTTGGGCCTCTTTTGTGCATTTTATCTTTTTGCTGTTTTTCACCTGAGTTTTTATGTACATAACCCTTTTAATTTTATTTTTTTCATGTCTGTTCTTTAATGAAATTCTTATTAAATGGCTTAAAAATCCAAATCTATATCAAGACTGAAATCAAAGAAGCTGACTTTGTCCGAGTTTTCGTTGTGAGTCTGTATAAAATTCTCGTATTTCATACTTCGATTTTATTTCCTTATGTTCTTATTTATTAAAAATCCAAAAAAATATTAGTGTGTAATTAATTTTCTTGTATTTTATTTTTTTCTATAATTTTTATCCTCTTTAAAGACCACCAAAAAACTACAAAACTCCAAAATTTGGTTTTCTATACACTTAAAAACTACCAAAATTATCACTTCACACAGATGCCCTCTTTTGCTCTCGGATCTTTCATGAAAGTTGTAGATATCGTCGAGACGAACAACTTTTGTGAAGGAAATTTTTTGATCCAAGGTCTCCTTCTATTTCTTTTTTATTTTCTTTCTTTTTTATTTGAAATTTTTTGGGGGTGACACATGGCAACCCTTGGGCATGCCATGTGGCACCCCGTTCCTATCCTCTCTCCAGCCTCGTCACGTGCCTCGCACATGACCTCAACCTCCTCCCAGGTCACGTGCGACACTTGACCACTCCTCATCCTCTGCTCTTCTTCTTTTAGCTTCTTTTCAGGTCGCACACGTCTACCACCCTCCAGCTCTTGCCGCCTTGCGAGCCCTCGGCCCTTGCCACCTTCCGCATCCATCGCGTAAGGAGCAGCCCGTTGCGGCCTTACGCAACTGCCAATCACCCAGAAGGCCGGCAACTCCATCACCCTGCAACAGCCCATCGTCGCACTGCCTCGCCATCGCCGTCCACCCGACCACGTGGCCTCCTCGGAGCGTCGCAGTAACCTTGAGCCACCCCGCCTGCCACGGCCATCACCCTCACTCCCTATCCCCGCCTTCTGTTGTCTGCTTTAGAAGCCATTGGATCAGGGGATCCAATGTCCTGTGAGCCGCCACGCCTCCCCCCCCCCCCCCCCCCACGAGCCTCGGCCCAGCCTCGAGGCTCGGGGCCTCCGAAGCACTCCATCACCGCCAAATAGGCTCGGACACACCGAGCCTTCTACCTTGTGGTCTGAACCTTTGATGTGTGTGCTTTGCATGTGGATGTAGGGTAAATTGCAGCAAGGCATCTGCCCCTCTCAGAAATTACAAAATAATCCCCTTCGCCCATGTCACGTGGCAAGTATGTGGTCGCACTAGCAAAATTACGGTCAGGCCCTTGCTACTTCAGATAATTGCATAAATACCCCATTATTTTAGAATTACAAAGGCAATCCTCCTTTTTATAGAAATTACATATAAGTTCCTCCAGGGACCTTTATGAGGAAATAACTTTACTTTTACTGTGTTTCAGTCCCTAGATCTTTAATTTAGCATATCTTCTCCATTTGAACTCCGATTTTAGCGCATAATATGTCGTATTGAAGCTATTTTCATGCTCTATCATTTGTCATAGTTTGTAGATAGATCGGAGGCTACATATTGAGATTTATTAATTAAGGATCTATGTTGACAATTGTACGTTGATTATTGACATTTTACGTTATATTTTCATTGAGAAATTAACAATTTATTTTGCAGGGATTAGTTTGAGGATCTGATGTTTTTGAAAATATTTGAGGATTTAATCTTTATAGGGGCTAAATTGAGGAGGAATTTATTTAATCTCCTTATTAATTTGTCTGATTAATGATTAATTTTGAGGAGCAAATTACAGATAATTCTGGCAGGATTATTTATTGATTAATCTCTTAGCATGCAGCTTGAATTTAATTGAAAACTCATTTCCTGGATCTGGATATTGATCACTATTTTATTAGATTTAAAAATCATAAATCAAAGATCATGTGCTCCATCATCCGCTTTGTTTTCTTCGCATTCATCATCAGCATATTTTCTGTTTATTTTCTGATATAGAAATTAATCGAGCAATCATTTAATTTTTAATTTAATTTAAAACCGTACAACTAAAAATCATAGTTCCTTGTGTTCGACCTTAGTAGACTTGCCAAGTAAAAATACTCCACAACATTCGAAGATTGTAGTTTTTGATGAACCAAATTTGCCTCCTATACTACGACAATTATCAATTATTAAAGAGGCAACTTTGGCATTCATCAGTAGGGCCTTGTCAACGATGGGGTTCCCGCCTTATGTGGAGCATCGACATGGTCTGAAGTATTGATCATAGGCCACACCTTCAAGGAGGTGTCTGTCTCATCGGTTTGCATCCGAGTAGGTTCTTGCACGCTCACGGGTGATTCCATTGCGAGCAAGGACTGAAGTAGCGGTTTCGCCTATCAGCTTCCTCTCTCTCTATTTCTTTGGCTGAGTAGGAATCCATGAAGGGTTACAAGGACCTCCAAGTGCAGACTACATGTTACAAAGGAGGAGGACAAGAACGGGATACTTTACTGGCAGCAGTCTCTCTACTATAGGGTTAGCGTGCTAAGGACTTGTTACAAGATATGCCTGAAATAACAACTCTAAAACTGAAAAGATAATAAATACCCAAACCTTCACGGCTTCACATGGCATGAGTTGGTGAACCCAATTTTATATTGTGTTTGTATGGATCTAAATTAAGGTTCAAAGAATAAAGCCCCACGCATTTGCACAAATTTTGTCACTTGTGACTTCCTCTTGACCCCTTTACAGTTCGAGCCTTTCTATTATTTTACACTCCATTTAATTCCTCGATGACCACCATATCTTTCCTCCTACATCGATCTCCCTCTTGCTTCACGATGTCGATCATGGATGGTTTGGTCGGGACTCCGTCAACACGTACATCGATTCCATTGACTCGACTTCATCAATAATTCGAGCGATTCCCGAGAACCTAGTTTGGACCTTACGGGTCGATCTCCAGACTCCGCGTCTTCTACCCATCCTTTTGGCCACCCAATAAATCGGGATCACTTTTGTCCCATCATTGCCATTGTGAATGAGAGTCGACTACAATCCACATCTTTTTCATTCATAACACTCTGGGATTGACCCTAATTCCATATCCATCTTGGCAGCTCGGACTCAATTACAAGTGGTTTGATTGAGAATTTTTTGCATTACATACAGCCGGCTCCAGTCGCAGATCCTAGCACAAAATTCATCTCTTCAGACTCAGATCGTGAAATGCCTCCCCAAGGAAAGGGCAAAGGTCAGCAGCCACCTTCCCAGATGGAGCAAGGACAGATGCCTGATCAGAATCAGGTGAATGCTCAGTAGTTGGCATCTATTCAGGTCATTCAGCAGCAATTGACAGAGCAGGCCCTAGCGCAGACTATGTTCTAGGATATGCTGAATGATGTTATGAATAGGCAAGCAGGAGGAGGATGAGAAGACATACCAACAGGAGGAGGAGTTGGACCCCGTGATGATCCCAACGAGGAAGAGCCAGAACAAGGGAGGCCGAAACCCACGCTGAAAGAGACATACAACCATTGAGACAGCCAGATGACCGAGTGGATCCTCATCCCACCGGTACATGCTTACTTTAGCTGAAGCCTCAGTTCCTTGCTCTTCTCCCATCATTTCATAGGAATACCAGTGAAGAGGCCTGCATTCACCTGCAACAACCTTCACGCATCTGTCGTACTACCCACTACCCCAATGTTCCTCTGGACGTAGTGAAGATGATGGCATTCCCCTTCAGTCTACAAGACAAGGCACTATATTGGGTCAATCATCTGGGAAAGATTGTGACGACATGGGACGAGCTGAAGTCTGTCTTCCTGCACAAATTTTATCCTCTCAGTCGGCTTAATCAGATGTGAGCCAGAATCAGCAACTTCTCTTAGGGAGCCCATGAGACCATTCATGAAGCCTGTGAGAGATTCACCAATCTGCAAGAGAAATGCCCCCACCATGAAATTCTAGTTTTGGTCCAACACTTTTTTGGGGGGATGAATGTCAAAAGTCAAAGGCTTGTTGACACAGCCTGTGGGGGATCACATTTCAACAAGGATGAAGATGTAGTCTGCCAAATTTTTGAGGAAATGGCCAAAGGAGAGGATGCCCTCTCTTCATCCAAAGCGTATCAAAAGCAACCCCAGATCCTCCAAAAGCACATTCATATGGTAGTGTCTCGCGAGGCGGAGAGAGATGAGAGCTCCAACCTCAACATTATCAGGGACCATCTCTCAAAGGTTGATATTATTGAGAAGCGATCATAGGACCTCGAGAACCTTGCTTTGATCGAGAAGAGGACGCAATACCTAGATAAGTTGAACCATATTACCAAGCAGTTGGAGCTGTTGGCGGGTACCATAGCTCAGTCAAGTCGGCGACACCATCAATAGAGGTTCCATCTGAGAAGACGGATGAGACATCACTGCCACAACAAACTCAGTCGAACCAGCAGCCACCAGCAGTCCAGCATGTCTAATACGTGCAGGCACCCGATTAGGGTCCGCCGCAACATCAGATGGTTGTCTACCATCCAGTCTTCCTTCCATCATTAGATACAACCTTCCCACCATCACCCTTGATTCAAGAAATCAATGGTGTTTGGAGCAATGATGCACAGCTGACCCCATCCCATCGGACATACACAGGGCCAGCAACAAGCCAACAGGCAATACCACCAGCCACAAGGTGGTCGTTTTGGGCAGTACTCGCAACCCCCTCCTCAGTATCACTAGCCTCCACAGTACAACAACCAATGGAGGCAGCACTAGCAGTACCAGTAGTCATAGTACCGCCAGCCACATCCATACCACCAGTATGCGGATGCACCACCTCCGCAATATCAGCATTACTCTCCTCCCTCCTACCGTCAGCATCATCTTCCTCCACCTCCTCAGCACCACCAGCAGTCGTAGCCTCAACCCCTAAACACTCGATAACAGTGTGGTCTGCACGCTGAACATTCTGAGGGGAGTCCTACTAAACCTACCCTTGATTGCTTGGCTCAGCTTGTCAAAGGCCTAGCAGATATGACCAAAAAGCTTGACGACATGACCGTCACAAAGAAGTTCATTCCGACACAGGTAGAAGCTAGTCCTAATAGCTTCAAAAGAAAAGAGCAGGTAAAATGTGATGTCCACTCTGTGCTTGTAGAGTCAAATGATTATGCTATTGTTTTATCTAATGATGTCATTCTCAGGAGCGGTAGGACCTTGCCTCCGTCTGCCACAAGCCACGGGAAGAATAAAGCTTCAACAGGTGAATAGTCATCTTCTACATCGGTCGTGCCAGCCACATGGGCGGGTGAGGAAGAAGGAGGAGGAGCCATTCCAGTTGCCACTCACCACCATATCCACCAGCAAAAAAACAAAAAAATCAGAAAAAGCAAAAGACCAAAAAGATGATCGTCGCCAAAGTGAATTCGTGCCAGCCATGGAGGAGCTGCCAGCTGCAGCAAATCCTACGCCATCCGACAGAGGAGAGGACCCACTTTTTGCTCGTCCACCAACACCCGTATCCCAATCTCCGGCACGTACACCTTTTTATGAACCGATTGCACAAAATTTTGTGGACAAGAATTTTGTTGTAAATAAGAACTCTATTTCTGATTCTAGCAATGCACATATTCCTTTTCCTGAAGCAATGGAAAATTCCAAAAACAATGCAAAATGAAAAAGTGCATTATCTGATCATGGAGTTGTGGGCATTCTTAATAATTTGACTGTTGAGATTACATTAATAAAGGCCATGGAATACATGCCCGTTGTGAAGAAAGGGATGAAAGATTCGTGTACAAACAAGTGTCACCCAGCACGAAACAACAGACGCCGACAGGTTGAGAAGCATGTCCTCACCATGGCCACGGTTGCAGCCATCAGCAATCTCCCGTAGAATAAGAAAGACAAAGGAACGCCTTTAATTAGTTACGAGATTTTTGATCAAGTCTTCGAGCGAACCCTACTTGACAGCAGTTCTTCCATAAACATTTTTGCCCTAATCATTGTTGCAAGAATTTGGGCTAGGTCCACTCAAGTAGACACGAATGATCCTTTAGTTTGTTGATCGATCCATCGAGCGACCTCGAGGTCTTTTGGAAGACGTTGTGGTGAAGGTATGAGAAATGCAGTTCCTAGTTGATTTTATAATCCTTGATATGGACTCTCCTGCACCCTACTCCAGACTCCTATCATCCTAGGACGGTCATTCCTGCACACTTCAGAAGCCGTGGTTGACTATGGGTCTGGCAAAATCACATTCAGCTCGGGCAACAACAGAATCACCATAGACATGATCAACGAGCCCAAAGTCGTAACTGATAAGGGTCATGCAGTAACGTTTGAAGAAAACTGTGACTTCATTGTAGAAATCAGAGATAATCCACTCTCTTTGAACGATCCATGTACATAGGAAATCCTTGCTCTAGAGGAGGACCTAGAAAGCACAATCAATGCAAGCTCTGAGGACATTTGGGAGACAGAGTCCAACTTGTTGATGCATCTTTTTGACTCCAATGATTCAGTCTAGCTAAACACAATGATCCCATTACGGATATGTTCGGTACATTGTCAAAATCTCAACATAACACTGAGGTCAGCAACTCTGCAAAAGTTCAGGCAGAACATCCTCCAACCAGCACCATTTCAGAGGTGACTGAGAAGTTGGCCAGATCAAAACTGGAACTAAAGCCACTTCTAGCAGGCCTAAAGTATGCTTTCCTTGTGGGTGCAGAAAACATGTATCTGGTCATCATCAACAGCAGGCTGGCCCCAGAACAAGAGTCTGGACTCCTCGAGGTTCTAGAGAAAAACTGCAAGGTACTTGGTTGGCATGTTTCATATCTTCACGGGATAAATCCAGCATTGTGCTCACACCACATTTACCTGGAAGAAGATGCCAAGCTGTCCTGCGAGTTTCAAAGAAGATTAAATCCAAATTTGAGTGACGTCGTCATGAAAGAAATCACGAAATGGTGTGATGCAGGCTTCATTTGTCCCATCTCTAATTCAAAATGGGTTAGTCCCTTGCACGTGGTTCCAAAGAAAGTCGGGTTCACTGTGGTTACAAATGACAGAGGAGAGAAGATATATACTCGGGTACTGACATCTTGACTTGTATGTGTTGACTACTGCTGTTTGAACGCAACAACTAAGAAGGACCATTTCCCCTTGCCATTCATTGATCAAATTTTGGAAAGACTATTTGGTAAGGAGTTCTTCTGCTTTCTGGATGGGTACTCTGGGTATAACCAAGTGGCAATCACCCCTAAAGACCAAGAGAATATGACCTTCACTTGCTCGTTCGACACCTATGATTTCAAGAGAATGCCCTTTGGATTGCTCAACGCACCGGCGACATTCGAGAGATGCATGCTTGCAGTTTTCACCGAGATGGTAGGCAATTTTCTTGAGGTGTTTATAGATGGCTTCTCTGTCTATGATGACAGTTTTGATTCTTGTCTTGAGTGCCTAGACAGAGTATTTCAGAAATGTCATGAAGTCAATCTGGTATTATCATGGGAAAAGAGCCACTTCATGGTCAAAGAAGGAATTGTGATGGGTCACCCGCTTCCAATCGTGGCATGGAAGTCGATCCGACAAAGGTAGATGTGAATGCCAATCTTGATCCAACTCATATAGTTAAGAATGTGAGGTCATTCCTAGGGCATGTGGGATTCTATAGAAGATTCATCCACGATTTCAGCCGCATTGCCCGACCTCTTATAGAGTTACTATGCAAGGAGATTGAGTTTAATGTTGATCAGCAAGTTCTCCTTTTATTCAATCAGTTGAAGGAGCTAATCACTCAAGCTCCAGTCTTACAGCCGTCAGATTGGTCTCTTCCTTTTGACATCATGACGGATGCGTCAGACTTTGCAGTTGGGGTTGTTTTAGGATAAAGGAAAGATGGTGCTCTATGCCATTCATTATGCCAACAAAACATTAGATAAAGATCAGAGGAATTTGCACTGTGATAGAGAAAGAATTAATGGTTGTGGCATTCACCCTTGAGAAGTTCAGATCCTATTTGCTCGGATCCAAAGTCATGATTTACACTAACCACTCTGCTATCAGATACCTATAATAGAAGAAGGATGTCAAGTCCGGACTGATCAGATGGATCCTTCTCCTCCAGGAATTCGATCTGGAAATTAAAGACAACCCGGAGTTTAGAATGTGGTATCAGACCATCTCTCCATAATAGAGCAGCAAGAGCCTCCACTGAGCAGTGCACCCATCACAGACACCTTTCTTAACGAGTCGATTTTGACCGTAGATTCACTCCCTTGATATGCCAATATTGTAAACTACCTAGTCTCGGGTACAGTTCTAAAAGAATGGATGAAGATTTGGAAGGAAAAATTCTTATCGATGATGTACTAACTGTCAACGACTGAAAGGCACCCTCACAGCTAAAGAATCCATGCCCCTGAAGATTATTCAGATAGCGAGCGTATTTGATGCTTGGGGCAATGATTTCATGGGACCTTTCCCCAACAATCAAGGATACGAGCACATCCTTCTTGTCGTTGATTATGTGAGTCATTGGGTTGAAGCTATCCCCACTCGAGTTACAGACAGTCGTACAGTATGCCATTTCTTGAAAGAAAATATCATCTCGCGGTTCGGGATTCCAAAGATACTTATATCAGATTGGGTAGTCACTTCATTAACAGAGAGGTCAAGTAGATAACGAAGGAGTACGACATCGAGCATCGTGTCTCATCTCCTTATCATCCTCAGACCAATGGCATGGCAGAATTATCAAACAGAGAAATCAAGACGATCCTTCAAATTCTTGTGAAGCCGGACAGAAAGAATTGGTTCCAACTCTTGGACTCTGTCCTATGGGCATACAGAATTGCGTATAAGTCTCCCTTGGGTATGTCGCCCTACCGTCTTGTATATAGGAAACCATGTCATCTGCATGTGGAATTAATTCACAAATCTTTATGGGCTATCAAAATTTGCAATTTGGACTCACAACAAGGTGGTCAGAAGAGGAAAGAAGATCTGAACAGGCTCCTGGAATTTCGAGACTGTGCATATGATAACACACTGATGTACAAGGAGAAAGTGAAATGCTGGCATGACCGGCACATCAGACGAGAGACCTTCGAAGTTGGGCAGAAAGTGTGGTTATTCGATGTAAAGTTGAAGATCTTCCCGGGCAAATTGAAAAGCAAATGGACAGGGTTATTTCAAGTTCTAGAAGTGTGTGACAATGGCAGCATTGCAATATCAGAATTGTCTCCTGGCGCACAATCATTTGTCGTCAACGGTCAACTCCGGAAGCCTTACCTCGAGCATGACACTTTCTTGGTCGTTGTCGACTCTATCCAAGTATTATGCTCTGATGATACCTCCACAACAGTAGCCACATCAAAATATTCAGATAATACAACTCAAAAACTTTTCCTTTAAGCTTTTATCTTTTCTTCTTTTTGTTTTCAACTTTTGTTTTCTATTAAAAAAATACTTATGTGTATCACCCCTATTTGTCAATCTGTTATACTTAGGGCGTATTTTGTCCTAAGTATAGGGGGGTGTGCACCC
The DNA here is from genome assembly GCA_037367405.1 of Ottelia alismoides. Lineage (NCBI taxonomy): Eukaryota > Viridiplantae > Streptophyta > Magnoliopsida > Alismatales > Hydrocharitaceae > Ottelia > Ottelia alismoides. Next base: position 443,735 of record JAZKJV010000452.1, on the reverse strand, counting down.
CCATTTATTTCATTCTTTGATCCTCTCCCTTGTCTCCTCTTCTTGTCTATACCCAGGTCTATCTTACCCTAATTATAAGGGGAGACAGTCTGAGTACGATCTGTTCATTCCCACCATTGACCCTCCTTGCTTTGTGTACAGTCTACTATATTTAGGATTATTTGATCCTAAGTATAGGGGGGACGGTCGACTTCTCATTCATTAATTCCTTTATTCGTTATTTCTAGGCCTTTCTATACTCAGTTCGAGTTGTGTCTTCTCTTTTTCTCTTCAATCTAAGAGGACATAGCTCCATCTAAGTATAGGGGGGTCATATGTATTTTGTATATACTTTAGCCATAACTCATACTTTCGTATTTTAAACAATATTTATGGCTTAAAAATACTGTTAAATTCATTAATAAAAAGATGCTTATATCTCCGTAAAACTCTTTTTGTACATACTGATTAATAAATCAGGCAAAAAGGATTTGCAAAATGTTTGAAAAATAGTTTGAAAATCTTCTGGAAAAATCTTTTTAAAACTGTTTGGAAAACATTTTATTAAATATTTTCAAACTTTGTAAAATATTTTTTTTGCAAATTTTTATTTTCTTTGTGTGAAATAAAAATGTTTGAAAAATGATTTGCAAATGGTTTGAAAAATGGTTGCAAAATTATTTGAAATTCAATATATATTGTTTGAAAAACCTTTGCAAAAAGATTTTCAAATACATGTAAATGTTTGTAAATATTGTTTGTAAAAAATATTTTGGACTATAATTTTAAAACTATTGTAAAATGATTTTTAAATAAATTTGAGGAGTATACATACCATATTAAAATTCTTTAATACATATGTCTAAAAAATCGATCACTTACCCCTTGTAAATCCTTTAAAAACCCAACCCTTGTAAATATAAGATGCATCCCCATGTAAATATTTGTAACTATTTTCTTAGTCAAAACCTTTTGTTTTCAAAAATCACAAAAGCATTTGCAAAACCTTCTTGAAAAAAATTGCATATGCATCATCTTTTTAAAAAATCCATAAAAAGATCCAAACCTTGAAAAATTGCATCATTGATTGCATTATTATAAAGAGCATTCGCATAGCATTCACATTCTTTCGGATTGACTTTGACAATTGAACTAGTCCAAATAAAGTCGAAGATTGGAGCTTGGTTGGACCTTATGATCGGGGTTTAACAAGGATCATACGGTTTCACAAGGCGAAACCGCAGTCGATGTGTTGACCGCTCGGTAAACCTCCATCAATCAGCAGCTAACCCACAATATGACAAATCAATGAATAGCAAAAATGTGGAATTAAAATTTATTATCTCTACCATAAAATGCATAGCGATTGAGCATGTAGAGGCCGAACCATAGAGAGCAAAATAGGCAGCCTATGGTTATTTATTTACAGATTTACCATGTATATACATATATCTTTTGTAGGTTTTTGGATTTTATATTTTATATTTTTTTAATTTTTTGTTTATTTTATACTTTTCAGATTTTTATATTCCTTTTCCTTTTAAATACTTAATATAGCGTATATAAGGCTTTATATATACAATATAGAGACATACATTTATAAATACTAATAAATATAAATAAAACACAAAAAATAATTCTTTTTTATTTTTTATATTTTCTAATGTTTTTGTAATTTTTCTGGAAATGTTGCTAATTTTTATGTATTTTTTAAGTCAAAAATATCCCAAATAAGGGATTAAATAAATAGGCTGAAATGAAATTGGATTATAAAAATAATAAATAGTCCCAAAATAATCAAAATCAAAGTAAATATATAAATATATGTATACAAAGAAAATTATAAAACAAAAGAACCTATTTTTTGATTTTTTTAATGAATTTTTAGATTTTTATGAAAGATATTAGGGTTTTTCGATTTTTAGGCTTTATGTTTGTACATTTTTATTGATTTTGGGTAGTAATTAAAATATGCTGACATATATCCTATATAATTTTTTTGGAATTTTTGAAGACATTTTTATATTTTTTTAGTATTTTAAAGGTTAAATAAAAAATAAATAGGCTCCATTTCATTTTTAATAAATGGATAAAATGCAAAAACTACGAATAAAAATCACATCGTGGAAGTACATGGCATGAAGCATTTAATCCTATTTTTGCAGATTTTTAGGAGCACAATAGATATATTAAATAAATAGACAAAAAGCATAAAAGTATATGTCCTAGAAGGGGCATTTTTTGCAAAAACATAAAGTCCAAGGAATCAGATGAAAATGTACCTAAATAAAACAACATTTGTTTAATTTTATTATACTATTTCACAATTACATAAATCTCCAGGGGCATCTATGCAAATTCGCCAACTCACGTTGGACGACACGTTGTGTGACGTGGAAAGGACCCAAATGCAAATAGCAAAACTACATGGGCCTGTTTACAAAATCCCCAATTTTATTTACATGTGACCTTTTATTGACAATACTATTTAATAAATATGCAAAAATGTGAGGTTGAATATGCAATTATCCCAATATATGTGCGCGACCGGACGGTCAATGAAGGTTCACTTTAACACGTAGCGACGTCCGGTTACGCGATGACGCTTCGTCGATCAGTGGATGAGATTAGATCGTGTGGCACGATTTGACGTCTAGACGCGGTGCTATCCTATGGTATCTGCTGTGGTGAAGAACGGTGCTCGATCTGACGGTGGAGAAGGATGGACGAAGAACAGGGAAGAGCCCTCGCCTGAGCGAGGTTCTTCCAATGAGATATCCCCTCATCGGTGTTCTTCAAGGTTCTAAAATGCACCCAAAAGGCTCCTGGCAGTCTCCTCTATCTGCGGGGGGGGGGCTCAAAATGGCCTGAAGACCACCATGGCTCTCCAGCGAGGGTGGCAAAGCCAAGGGATCCTAGGTGTCTCCGGCGAGAGTCCAGATAGCTCCCAGGTCAATCTTTGATGCTCCAACCAGCACAGGAAGCATACCCGGGTCGAGGGAAAAGTACCTCGACCCGATTAGTGGTGAATGGAAGCGGGGGATTCGATATGGTGGTCGTTCCGGTGAACGGAGGAGTTGGAATGCTGCTGGACCAGATCAGAGGGAGATCTAGGGGAGTGGAGCACGTGAGATGATTAAAAGACGTAGAGGGGCGAAGTGGGGGCATAAGGCGGGGCGGAGAACCATCGAGGTACAATGAAATCGTTCGATGGAGCTTCGCTCCGACGAACTACGATTTGCGTGTCTAAGCTACAACTATGGTCTAAGCATTACATTAACTACGGAAATAAAATGCAGGAGTCAAATCCTATATAAATAAGGAAAGATACACAGCTCGTACCTGTCAGGAATGGTAGGGAGCAGAGGTGGTTGGAGCACCGTCGTGGGGTGCACCTCCTCCTTTTGGAGCCACTCCAGACCTCGGGAAGACGCCTCCTGTCAGAAGGGTCCTCTCCAGAACATGGTTTAGGGGTCTAAGTCTCGGAATGGAAAATAAAGAATCGATGGAGGTGAAGGTGCTTTATTTATAGACACAACGTGGAACCCTTATTGACCGATCGATTGGGAGATTTGGGATGTATGTACAAGAAATCAAATTGGTCGGCTAGTATGTATGATGATCAATGATGGTTTTCTCTGAAGGAAGCAAGGTCGATTGAGTGATGGATCAGACGGGAAAAATGGAGTAAAAGGCAGGAAAAGACAGCTCTGATAGGTCAGAGTGCCTGGAGGATGAGTTGACCAGGGGTCAACCAATGGGGTGCAGCCATTGGGCCACGTCAGCCGTTAAATCACAAAACAGAAGGTTTTATTAGAAATTAATTATTTAAAAATACTTATTGATTTTATTAATTTTTTATTATAAAATAAAATTGTTTATTTTTTTATTTAGTATTTTATTATGATTTTTATTTAATTTTTTAGAAGTTTTTTTATTAGTACTTAATTTTCAAGGGTGTAATTATAGGTATATTTACCTATATTTTAACTATTTTATTTTTCTTTTGTATATATGATTTTATTATTTTATTCTTTTATTTTATGTATTTATAACTTATTTTTAGGTGTGTAAATTTATTTTTATTTTATTTTTGCGACATATTTTGTACACTTAAACAAATAGGTATGCCAATTATACAGTTATGTTTATAAGTATTTCATCTATGTTTTGCATACATTATTTTATTTTTAATATATTTTATTGGGTTTTTTGTATTATATTTTTAATAGAATATAAATAATATTCACAAGAATATAAAAGTATAAGAGAATAAAGAATGAAAGAATGGAGTCCCCTTTTATTTATGTACAGGTATCACATATGCATTTTTTATCTATATATTGATATAGACTTATTTTATTTTATTTTTCTTTTTGGTTTATTTTAATTTTAGTATGTACATATGCTATGAATAATACTTACAAAATTATGAAAATATGAATCTATAAAAATAATAAAGAATGAATATAATGAATATTTTAATCGGGTATAATGTACAATGAGGGTCAAAAACCTAACTTTAACACAATAACTCCAAAAATTATGAAACCACCTCCACTAAATAGCTTGTGAAATGTTATATATAATTAGAGTGATTTTGATACATTTTGAGTTTTTATTTGAAATATATGAGTCTGTGAAGTTGGGATTTTGGCTTTTTATTTTGTGTATAAAAAATACTATGTATATTATTTTTGCACAAACTCAATTTTGTATTTTTATTTACATTGTTATATACAACTTTCATGTACAAAGTTTCTTTATTTGATGTATAAATAATAAAGAAGAAAATATGAGTCAAAAATGAAGAAGCAATAAATAAAAGGATCGGGTTTTTATTGTATTTTTGACCCTTATCTCTCCCTACTTTATTCCTTATCGACCAACTCAATTTTTGACTTGGTCTCGAGGTTTAGGGTCAAAAAATATCTTCGATATTTTATTCTTTTTATTTTCTTCTCTTTATTCTATAATTTTGGCATGAAAAGCTATATTATTTACACAATAAATACAATAAATGATGAATTCTATTTTGTACAAATTGGTGCTATTTACATGCATTAGCAAGGATTTTTAAGGCCAAAATGATAGAATAAAGGTGATGAAATGGAGATTCGTCACCCCACTATACTTGCCTTTGCTAGTCCCTAGTAAACACTTATGCAATAAGTACATAAAGAATAAAGAAGAAAAGAAGGAGGAAGAATAAGTAGAATTGATTTCGATTATTAAACTTGTCCCTACAAAATCAAAATTTGGAGCTCAGGTTAGACCTTGATGTGAAAATGTGTGTGGAACCTTGTCGAGAACCAAATATAAAACACAACAGCCTTCAAGAGTCACAGAACTCAGTTCAAATCACCTCAATAGCCAGGTCAGAAGTAGTCTACATCATATGAAAACCCTTTTGACTATGAAGCTGACTTGTACAGTGTAAGTGAAAGCGGCTCTCCCCAACTGAAATGATAAAGGAACCGACTTCTCTGGAATGACAACCCAATGATTCCCCAACTCAGTAACTCTTTCCTCGAGGAGTGAGGTATTCCCTTTTAAGTTCAAGTGGCATCTGACTCAAGAGGAGGGGGTGAAGAGAAGAATGGACGGTAGCCAGTGTAGCTACCTATCCTAGGATGCATGACCAGTGTAGTCAAGTCATCCAGCTACAGGCTCACATTGTATAACTTTTATGCTCAAGCTTGATTATTATCTATATAACATATTTACATACTCTGACAGGCATTTTATTTTCAATCAGGCATGTCCACTTTCTTCGAGTTTTTTTTCAACATACTATTTACAGCAGCATTTACATAAGGAGATTTTCCTCTTGATCCAGAAGATTATCCTTCTTTTGAAGCATTATTGCAACCCACACTCTCCTGTCTTTAGACCTCATGACAACTAGATCGGGTTGGGGTGCACTTCCCTCCCTAGACGAGGACGAATGTTTCCACTCGTGTGCGTCTCAAATCGGAAAATCCATTCCCCTCACCACTCCAACTAAGTTGAGCTGAGTGAAAGGTGCAAGTGTCCGAGTTAGGCCACGATCGACAAGAGTCATGCGTACGTCTCGAAAAGTTCTAGTTAGTCAGTTGAGGTGGCTTGAATCCAGCCCTGAGTCTCAAAGAATTAAGTCTGAATAGACCTGAAGTACCTCAAATCTAGTTCCCAAAAGGTTCCTGTGTAGTTAGGTGCAGTAAGTTGCAGTAAGGTCCAACCAAGCTCCAACTTTCGACTTTATTTGGACTAGTTCAATCATCAAGCTCACTCTGAAAAGAATGTGAATGCTATGCAAATGCTATATATAATGATGCAAAGAATGATACGATTTTTCAAAAAGAATTTGAAAGCAAAAATTTTTTTTTGCAAATAAAAACAATTTTGGCACAAGAATATAGAATATATATGATTATTTACAAGGGCATGCTTCTTTTTATTTATTAACAAGAGTTAAGAATTTAAAGACTTCACAGGTTCACAAAAAGTGATTTATTTAGATATTTATGTACAATTGGTAAAGAATTTTATTTTTATTTATATATTTTATTCTTATTTAAAGATGCATTTATTTCTCAAATTTGTTTGAAAACAATTTGGAAAACTATAGTACAAAATAGGTTTTGTAAATATTTACAAACATTTGAAAGCCATTTTGCCAAGATTTTTCAAACAATATACATATATTTTTTCAACTATTTTTACAACCATTTTCAAAACCATTTGCAACTAAGTTTTCAAAATCTGTTATTTCACACAAAGAAAAGAATTTTTACAAATCAAAACTTTTTCAAAGGTTGAAAACATTTCATAAAAAGTTTTCCAAATAAGTCAAACCATTTTTCAAATTATTTTGCAAAGATATTTTTAATTGATTTATTACTTAGTATATACAAAAATAATTTGAGGAATAAAAATGCCTTTTGTTAATAAATGTTTAAAATATAAAATGTTTTTTTTGTATTTTTAGTTTTGGAAATGTTTTTGTGATTTTTGAAAACAAAAGGATTTTGGCTAAGAAAATAGGTACAAATATTTACACAGGGGTGCATCATATATTTACAAGAGTTCAGTTTTAGAGAATTTACAGGGGGTAAATGATCACTCGTATAGACATATGTGTAAAGAATTTTAATATGGTGTGCATACTCCTTAAACTTATTTGAAAATTATTTTACGTAAGGTTTTATAACTCTAGTCCAAAACAGTTTTTACAAACAATTTTTACAAACATTTACACACATTTGAAAATCATTTTGCAAAGAGTTTCAAAAAGTATATATAGATTTGCAAATAATTTTGCAACCAATTTTTCAAACCATTTATAAATCATTTTTCAAACATTTTTATTTTACACGAAGAAAATAAAAATTTTTTAAACAAAATCTTGTTACAAAGGTTGAACATTTTTACAAAATATTTTCTAAACAGATTTTCAAATAATTTTTCAAAAATATTTTTAAACTATTTTTCAAACATTTTGCAAAAATATTTTCACCTAATTTATTAATCAGTATATTCAAAAAGAGCTTGAGGAGATATAAGCATGCTCTTATTAGGATATTTTAATGAATAATTTTAGCCATGAGTCTTATTTCAGAAATACAAAAGTACAAGTTATGGCTAAAGTATATACACGGTATACAACCCCCTATACTTAGCATGAGCTATGTCCTCATAGATCGAAGAGAAAAAGAGAATACATAACTCGGACTGAATATAGAAAAGCCTAAATATAACGAATGAAGGAATAACTGAATGAGAAGTTGATCGTCCCCTATACTTAGGATCAAGTAATTCTAAGTATAGCAGACCGTACTCCAAGCAGGGATGGTTAAGGGTGAGAATGAATGGATCGTACTCAGGTTGTCTCCCCCTATACTTAGGGTAAGATATCCCTGAGTATAGAGAAGAAGAGGAGACAGGGGAGAGGATCAAAGAGTGAAACTACACATAGTGCACACCCCCCTATACTCTGGACAAAGTACGTCATAAGTATAGTAGACTGGTAAAAAGGGGTGATTCACATAAGCCATTTTTTAGAGAGCGGAAATTGAAGAAGAAAAGATAAAAAGACTTAAAGGAAAAGTTTATGAGTTGCATTATCTGAATCTTTTGATGCAACCACTGTTGTGGATGTGTCATCAAAGCGTATACTTGAATAGAATCGACGACGTCCAGGAAAGTGTCATGCTCGAGGTATGGCTTCAGTAGTTGACCGTTGATGACAAATGGTTGTGCGTCAGGAGACAATTCTAATATTGCAATGCTGCCATTATCACGCACTTCTCGAACTTGAAAAGGCCTTGTCCATTTGCTTTTTAATTTACAAGGGAAGATATTCAACTTTGCATTGAATAGCCACACTTTCTATCCAACTTCGAAGGTCTTTCGTCTGATGTGCCGATCATGTCAGCGTTTCACCTTCTCCTTGTACACCAAGATCTTATCGTATGCATAGTCTCAAAATTCCAGGAGCATGTTCATATCATCTTTTCTTTTCTAACCACTTCTCTGTGAGTTCAAATTGCAAATATTGATAGCCCATAAAGATTTGTGAATTAATTCCACAGGAAGATGACATGGTTTCCCAAATACAAGACGGTAGGGTGACATGCCCAAGGGAGACTTGTAAGCGATTCTATATGCCCATAGGATGGAGTCCAAGAGTTGGGAGCAATTCTTTCTGTCCGGCTTCACAAGCTTCTGAAGGATCGTCTTGATTTATCTATTTGATAACTCTGCCATGCCATTAGTCTAAGGATGGTAAGGAGATGCGACATGGTGCTCGATACCGTACTCCTTCGTGAGCTTCTTGATCTCTCTGTTTATGAAGTGACTACCCACATCTGATATCAGTATCTTCTGAATCCCGAACTGTGAAATGATATTTTCTTTCAGAAATCGACAAACTGTACGGCTGTCTGCAGCTCGGATGGGGATATCTTCAACCCAACGACTCACATAATCAACGGCAAGAAGGATGTGCTCATATACATAACTGTTGGGAAAAGGTCCCATGAAATCGATGCCCCAAGCATCGAATACGTCTGCTATCTGAATGATCTTTAGGGGCATTGAATCTTTAGTTGTGAGGGTGCCTTTGAATCTTTGACAGTCAGTGCATCGTTTGACAAAGGTTGCTGCATCCTTGAATAGTGTGGGCTTCCAGAGGCCACAACGGAGTACTTTTGTTTCCGTTCTATCTCCATAGTGATGTCTACCATATTCGAGCGAGTGACAATGCTCGAGGACACTATGGTGCTCCTCCTGAGGAATACACCTGCGCCAAATGCAATCTGCCCCTTCCCTGAATAGGAGTGGGTCTTCCCATTGGTAGAAATGAATAGTCGACAAGAACTTGTCCTTCTTGATTTTCGTCCAATCTTGTGGAACCACGCTGGCTATGAGGTAGTTCACACCATCGGCATACCAAGGGAGCAGATCCATGGTCAAAATCGATTCATCAGGAAAGGTATTCGTGATGGGTGTACTACTCAAAGGAGGATCTTGTTGCTCAATTCTGGAGAGGTGATCTGCTACCACATTCTAAACTCCATGTTTGTCCTTGATTTCCAAATCAAACTCCTGGAGGAGAAGGATCCATCTGATTAGTCTGGGTTTGGCATCCTTCTTCTGCTGTAAGTATCGCATAGCACAGTGGTCGGTGAAGATGGTGACTTTTAATCCAAGAAAATAGGATCTGAACTTCTTAAGGGTGAATACCACAACCAACAATTCTTTCTCTATCAGAGTGTAATTTCTCTGCGCTTCATCTAATGTTGGCATAGTGAATGGCATAGAGCGTCTTATCTTTCTGTTGTCCAACCACAACCCCAATTGCAAAATATGATGCATCTGTCATGATCTCAAAAGGAAGACACCAATCCAGTGTCTGTAGGACTGGATCTTGAGTGATTAGCTCCTTCAGCTGATTGAATGAAAGGAGAACTTGTTGATCAACATTAAACTCGGTCTCCATGTATAGTAATTCTTTAAGAGGTCGGACAATGCAGCTGAAATCGCAGATGAACCTTCTGTAGAATCCTGCATGCCCCAGGAATGACCTCACATTCTTCATTGTCTGGGGTGGCTCAAGATTAGCAATCGCATCTACCATTGTCGGGTCGACTGCCATGCCACGTTTGGAAACGACGTGACCTAGCGCAATCCCTTCTGTAACCATGAAGTGACTCTTCTCCCATGATAATACAAGATTGTCTTCACAACATTTCTGAAGTATTCTGTCCAAGTGCTGAAGACAAGAATCAAAGCTGTTACCATGGACGGAGAAGTCATCCATGAACACCTAGAGAAAACTACCTACCATCTCGGCGAAAACTACAAGCATGCATCTCTAGAATGCCGCAGGTGCGTTGCACAATCCAAAGGGCATTCTCCTGAAAGCATAGGTGTCGAACGGGCAAGTGAAGGTGGTCTTCTCTTGGTCTTATGGGGAGATTGTCACTTGGTTGTACCCGGAGTATCCATCCAGAAAGCAGAAGAACTCATTGCCAACCAATCTTTACAAAACTTGATCAATGAAAGGTAAGGGAAAGTGGTCCTTCTTCGTTGCTGCATTAAGACGACGGTAATCAACACATAGATGCTAGTATGCTGGTACACGAGTAAATATCTCGTCCCTCTGTCATTTGTAACAATAGTAAGCCCTGACTTTTTCGGAACGACGTACAGTGGGCTTACCCATTTTGAGTCGGAGATGGGATGAATAAAGCATGCATCACACCATTTCATTATTTCCTTCATGACTACATCCCTCAGGTTCAGATTCAATCTTCTTTGAAATTAGGGAGACAGTTTGGCATCTTCTTCCAGGTAAATGTGATGTGAACACAATGCTGGATTTATCCCATGGAGATCTGAGGCATGCCAACCAAGTGCCTTGCGGTTTTTCTCTTGAATCTCGAGAAGTCGATATTCTTGCTCCGGGATCAGCTTGCTGCTGATGATGATCGGATACATATTGTATGCACCCGCAAGGAAAGCATACTTCAGGCTAGCAAGAAGTGGCTTGAGTTATGGTTCTGATCTATCCAACGCATTAGTTACTTCAGAGACAATGTTGGTGGTGGGATGCATTGTTTAGACTTTTGCAGAGTTTCCAGCCTCGGTGCTTTGTTGAGATTTTGATAATGTGTTGAATGGATCGGTGATGGGATCACAATGTTCAGGCTGGAGTGAATCATTGGAGTCAAAAAGATGCATCAGCAAGTTTGACTCTATCTACCAAGTATCCTCGGAGCTTGCGTCGACTGTGCCTTCCAGGTCCTCCTCTAAAGAGAGGATTTCCTGTGTCCGTGGATTCTTCAGGGAGAGTTGTGTATCTCTGATTTCTGTAATGAAGTTACAGTCTATAGTTGCATGTCCCATATCAGTTACGACTTTGGGCTCATTGATCATGTCTATGGTAATACTGTTGTTGCCCGAGTTGAAGGTGATCTTGCCAGACCCATAGTCAACCACAGCTTCTGAAGTGTGTAAGAATGGTTGGCCTAGGATGATAGGAGTCTGGAGTAAGGGTGCGGGTGAGTTCATATCAAGGACTACAAAATCAACTGGAAACTGCATGTCCCACACCTTCATCACAACGTCTTCCAGAAGACCTCGAGGTCACTTGATGGAGCAATCAGCAAACTGAAGAATCATATGTGTTTGCTTGAGAGGAGCTAGACCAAATTCTTACAGTAATGACGAGAGTAGGAGGTTGATGGAAAAACGGTTGTCAAGTAGAGTTTGCTCAAAGACTTGATCGGAAATCTTGAAACTGGTTAGAGGCGCTCCTTTTTCCTGGTTCTTCTGCAGGAGATTGTTGATGGCTGCAACTGTGGCCATGGTGAGAACGTGCTTCTCAACTTGGCAGCGTCTGTTGTTTCGTGCTGGGCAACACTTAATTGTATATGCCTCTTTTAAACCCTTCTTTACAGCTGACATGTACTCCATGTCCTTCATCAATGGAATCTCAACAGTCAAGTTATTAAGAATATCCACAACTCCAAGATCAGATAATGCACTTTTTATTTTTGCAATTTTTTTGGATTTTTCTATTGCATCAGGAAAAGAAATGTCTACATGACTGAAATAAGAAACATAGTTTTTATTTACAACAAAATCCTTGTCCACAATATAGTGTACATCCGAGTTAGAGAAAGAAGTACAATCTGGAAGCTGAGATGCTAGTACTGGTGGACAGGCAAAAAGTGGGACCTTTGCCCTATCAGTTGGCACAAGATTGGTTGCGGGTGGCTGCTCCTCCATGGCTGGCACGACTTTACTTTGGCGACGATCATCTTTTTTGGTCTTTTTGCTTTTTTTGCTTTTTTTGTTCTTTTCGGTGATGGAGATGGTGGTGGATGGTAGCTGGAAAGGCTTCTCCTTCTTCTTCCTCACCCACCCTTGTAGCTGGCACGGTTGATGCAGAAGATGACGATTCACCTGAAGCTTTATTCTTCCCCTTGTTTGTGGCAGGCAGAGGCAAAGCCCTACCGCTCCTGAGAGTGACAGCATTAATAAAACAATAGCATAATGATCTGACTCTAAAGCATAGACGGGACATCACATTCACCATCTCTCTTTTCTTGAAATTGTTGGGGTTGGCTTCAACCTGATCCAGTATGATGGTTTTCATGGCGGTCAGGTCATCTAACTTCCTTGTCATATCTGCTAGGCATTTGACAAGTTGGGCCAAGCAATCAAGGGTTGGGTTTACAGGATTCGCCTCAGAAGGTTCAGTGGGCGGACCACACTGCTGCTGAGAGTGTTGGGGCTGAGGCGGTGACTGTTGGTGGTGCTGTGGTGGTGGAGGATGCTGGTATTGATGGTAAGAGGGAGGAGAGAAATTATGGTGCTGTGGAGGTGGGGCAGCAGCATACTGGTGGTATGGTTGTGGCTGTCAGTATTGCAGCTGCTGGTAGTGTTGACTCTGCCTCCATTGGTTAGGATACTGAGGAGGCTGGTGATACTGCGGTGGAGGTTGTGAGGACTGCCCAAAACGACCACCCTGGGTTGGTGGTATTGCCGGTTGGCTTATTGCTGGCCCTGAGGATGTCCGGTAGGACGGGCCAATTGTGCATCATTACTCCAATCGCCATTGACTTCTTGAATCAAGGGTAATGTTGGGAAGGCTGGATCTGATGATGGAAGGAAGTCTGGTTGGTAGACAACCATCTGTTGTTGCGGCGGGCCCTGATCGGGCGCCTACACGTAGTCAGCAGAGGTTGTTATGGCATTGATGGCTCATCTTTCTTCTCAGCTGGAGCTTCTGTGGATGGTGTCGTCGACTGAACCGAATTGATGGTACCCACCATCAGCTCCAACTGCTTGGTGATCTGGTCCAGCTTGCCGAGATTTTGCGTCCTCTTTTTTATCACAACGAGTTTCTCAAGGTCCTGTGATCGCTTCTCAATGATATCAACCTTTGAAAGATGGGCCCCGATGATGTTGAGGTTAGAGCTCTCATCTCTCTCCGCCTTACGAGATGCTTCCATATGGACTTGCTTTTGGAGATTGACCTGCAAGGTTCGGATTGGGTTCTCAGGAATTGCCTAGAATTATTAACGAAGTCGAGTCAATGGAATCGATGTAGGTGTAGGCGGAGTTCTGACTAAGCCATCCATGATCGACATCGTGAAGTAAGAAGGAGATCGATACAGGAGGAAAGATACAATGGTCAATGAGGGAGAAAAATGAAGTGTAAAATAGTAGAAAGGCTCGAATTGAGTGGAGGTTAAGAGGAAGACACATGACAAAATTTGCTCCAATGTGCGGGACTTTATTCTTTGAACCTTAATCTAGATCCATACAACATAATACAAAATTGGGTTCACCAACACACGTCATGTGAAGCTGTGAAGGTTCGGCTATTTACAATTTTAGAGTTGTTATTTTCATGCATATCTTACAAATTCCTTGGCACACTAACCCTATTAGAGAGAGAGTACTACCATAAAAGTATCACGTACTTGTCCTCCTCCTTTGTAACCTGTAGTCTGCACTTTTTAATGTCCTTGTAACCCTTCTCGGATCCCTATTCAGCCAAAGAAATAGATAGGAAGTCGATAGGCCAAACCACTACTTCGGTTCTCGCTCGCAATGGAATCACCCGTGAGCGTGGAAGAACCTACTCAGACGCAAACCGATGAGACAGACACCCATGTGAAGGTGTGTCCTATGCTCAGTACTTCAGACCATGTCGATGTTCCAAACAAGGCGGGAGCACCATCGTTGACAAGACTCTACTTGATCACGTACGATAGAAGCTCCATTACTTCGGAAATCCAGGTGATACACAAGGTAGTTACATATTGGGTTTTTGGCTCTAATCCTTAGCGGGTCGTGCCTCGCTGATGGGAGGGGTTTTTGTCCCCTCCGAAGGTACTTGAAAATAATGAGGGCTTTATGAACCCAAGATAATGATAGCCCATTACGAATTTGAATTAAGATCAAAGTTTATTTAACAGTCCCCTTGTTTGAACTTTTTGGGTTTTCACTTTTTTTTGAATCTATTTTCATACAAGCATCTAACATTTTTGTAGATTTTCATTTAAGTCCTAGGTCTCAAAATCAAAGGGAGATAGCGAAAAATCGTGCAAGTCGATTCAGTGATGGAAATCTTACCATAGAATCTAATGATGCATATTGGATTAGAGGACATACAATGCTTCCCAGCTCTCTCCGTGTGGTATGCAAAACTGAATTTTGAAACCTATTCTACATGGCAGTGTGCAATCGACAAAATTGTCCTAAACAGTAGCTGCTATTAATCGTGAAGAACCAACTGTTAGTTATTCAAAAATGAGACTAAGGTCCGGTCTTTGATGCTGATCGGTGCCTAGGGTGGAGCATTGGGTCGGGCTGGCCCGAACCCGACCCTGACCCAACCCGCAAAAGCTCGGTCCCGACCCGAACCCGATGTACAAATGGGTCGAGCTCGGGTCCTTATTTTTCAAAAATATTATGCTCGGGCTGGTCCTGAACCCGAAGTATAAATGGGCCGAGCCCGGGCCTCATATTTCAAAATATCATATTAGAACTAAATTAGGGGACACATATTTGTAGTCACAATACATCCAATATTTCCTTCATCCATCAATAGTAATATTATATCGTAACAATACATCCAATATTCATGTGTTATGGATGAATTGTATCCATAACAATAAATTGGAATTAAAGTGCAACTTCATGGAATCAAAATAAGTGCAGGTTGAGCCCGACCCGAGCCCGAGCCCGACCCGAACCTGAGCTCGATCTTGCGAGCCTGAGGCCAGGCCCGGGTCCTCAGTTTGTTGAAAAAAGCGGGCCTCGACCCGGCCCAAGGCCCACAGAAAATTGATGGGCTCGGGCCGGGCTTCCTAGGTTGGGCCGGGTTGAGCTCAATGCTCCACCCTATCAGTGCTCGCCACAACAGGTCCTGCAAGCGATGTATACGACCTCTCTCGGCACATGGTCTTAAGTCCAAATTTCTACCATTTTTTATTTGACTAGATCCAAACATAAAGGTATATAGGAACATGCATTCTTATTAAGGTTTGGACCTAATTATCGAGTCAAGCAACCTATGTCTAGGGGTTCCATGCACACAAAACAAAATAAAATAAGGCGGAAAACTCAAAAGAACAGAAAATAAAATAAAAGAAGGTGAGAAAAACTCGGAAAACTGTGACGAGGCCCCAAGGTGAACAGACACCCGGGCACTGGACCTCGTTGTGGAGAGTAGAGTCCAAGTTAATTATTACATACCAAAATTATCTCTCTCGCCGATAATTACATAAATGAAATTTAATCTAATTTCTAAGCTAAATCCTTCTCCTTGCTTCCTTGACACCCTCTCCAACTGGTCACAGAGAGAGAAGACCAGCCTCCTCCAAGCTTGGCTGCATCGGCCTCCTAAAAAGTCGTCCTTGCATGGCGGGCCCTCGCATCAAAGTCAAAAAGAGATGGAATTAGCATTATTAATCAAATTAAATCAACTAAGTTGTGGACAAAGAATGAATAAATGAAATAAATCGATAATTTAATTAATATCTGTAGCAATAAATAAAAAATAAATGACTATATAAAAATATGCATGACAAAACTAGGCTACGCTCATTGCTCCCCATTAACGGCACCATCTGATGATCGGCGTCTAACAAATGTCGTACGGTTTCACAATGTGAAACAACAGTCGATGTGTTGACTGCTCGGTAAACCTCCATCAATCAGCAGTTAACCCACAATATGTACAAATCAATGAATAGCAAAAATATGGAATTAGAATTTATTATCTCTACCATAAAATGCATAGTGATTGAGCATGTAGAGGTCGAACGAAAAAGAGCAACATAGGTAGCCTATGGTTATTTATTTACAACCATGTGATTTATCACGCATATACATATATCTTTTTGTGGGCTTTTGGATTTTATATCTTATTTCACTTCATTTTTTATTTTCTATTTTTTATATTTTCTTTTTATATTTTTCAGATTTTTATATTCCTTTTTCTTTTAAATACTTAATATAACATATATAAGGCTTTATAATATAATACAGAGTCATACATCTATAGATAAAATATAGAAAATAAATTGTTTGTGGATTTTTCAAATTTTTCTAATGTTTTTTTAATTTTTCTGGAATTTTTGCTAATTTTTATGTATTTTTGAAGTCAAAAATATCCCAAATTTGGGATTGAATAGATAGGTCGAAATTTAATTGGATTTTAAAAATAATAAATAGGTCCCAATATAATCCAAATCAATTTAAATATATATAAAGAAAATTATAAAATAGAAGAACATATTTTTGGATTTTTTTAATGAATTTTAAGACTTTTATGAAAGATTTTAGGGTTTTCGATTTTAAGCCTTTTGTTTTTCCATTTTTAGTTATTTTTGGTTTGTAATTAAAATAAGTTGAAATATACTGTATAAGTTGAAAACCCCCAAAATCTTTAATAAAAATCTAAAAAATCATTTAAAATCCAAAAATATGTTTTTCTATTATATCATTTTTATATAAATATTCACATATTAAAATTGATTTGGATAATTTTTGAACCTATTTACTATTTTTAATATTCAAATCAATTTCGGCCAATTTATTAATCCTTTATTTGGGATATTTTTTACTTTAAAATCCATAAAAATTAGCAAAAATCCAAGAAAAATTACAAAAACATTAGAAAAATTATAAAACCCAAAAATATTTATTTATTGTATTTTATTTATATTTGCTAGTATTTATAAATATATTACTCTATATGTGTATATATAGCTTTATTTACCCTATATATATATATATGTATTGAAAAAGAAAAAAATATGAAAATATGAAAATATGAAAAGAAAATGTATAATTAAAAAATTAAAAACAAGATACAAAAATATAAAAAATACAACAACAACAAAGCCTTTTCCCGCGATTAAGTAGGGTCGGCTACATGGATTCTTCGCCTCCATTCAGATCTATCTTGGGTCAATCACGGGCTTATATCCACAAAACAAAGATCCCTTCGTATGGTCTCTTTCCAACACTTCTTGGGTCGTTCCTGCCCTCTCTTAGCCTGCTCAACATCCCAACACTCGCATCTCCTAACTGGTGCATCAGTTGATCTTCTTTGCAAATGACCAAACCATCTTAAGTGGTTTTCTCGCATCTTATCCTCAATCGGAGCAACACCAACTTTCTTTCTGATTGCAACATTCCGAATCCGATCTTTACGTGTGCGTTCACACATCCACCTTAACATTTTCATTTCAGCTACAGTCATTCTCTGCACATGTCTATGTTTCACAGGCCAACATTCAGATCCATAGAGCATAGCAGGTCTCATGGTTGCTTTGAAAAACTTTCCTTTAATTTTTAAAGGAAATTTCTTATCACAGAGAACAACAGAGGCTCCTCTCCACTTTAGCCAGCCTGCATTTATTCTATTAGTAACATCTCCATCAATTCCCCATCATGTTGCAAAATAGATCCCGGATATCTAAAAGAATCTCTCTTCTGAATATTATCATCACCAAACTTCACCTCTATTCCTTCACCACTGCTTCCATCAAAGGCGCACTCCATATACTATGTCTTATCCCTACTTATACGAAATCCTTTACTCTCCAACTCATGTCTCCAGACCTCGAGTTTCTCACTTACTCCAATTTTTTATATTTTTAATATATATATAATAAAATAAAAAAATAAATTTTAAAAAATTGAAAAAACAAAAACCCATAAAATGATATGTACATAATAAATGACTTGGTTGTCTATACTTAACCATATGCTACCCGTTTTGTTCTCTATGGTTCGACCTATACGTGCTTACTTGTTATGCATCTTATGGTAGAGATAATAAATTTTAACTCATTTTTGTTATTCATTGATTTATTTCATTTGTGGGTTATCTGCTAACTAATTGGGATTTCGTGAGTTGTCGCCACAGCGACTGTGTCTCCACCTTGTGTGTGACCTATTTAGACCCTCATAAATTTCTGTTATCAACTACATGCAAGGGACTCACCCGTTTGGAGTCAGAGATGATATAAATGAAGCCTGTGTCACACCATTTTGTGATTTCTTTCATGACTACATCTGATAAATTGGGGTCCAATCTTCTTTGAAATTATTGGGACGGTTTGCCATCATCTTCCAAATAGATGTGATGTGAACACAAAGCATGATTTATCCCACAGAGGTCTGATACATGCCAACTAAGCGCCTTGTAGTTTTCCTCTAGAGTTTGAGCAGACGAGATTCCTAATCCGGGGTCAGCTTGCTGATGATGATGACTGGATACATCTTCTCCACACCCGCAAGGAAAACATACTTGAGGCATGTCGGAAGCTACTTTAATTCATGTTCTGATCGAGCTTGCTTCTCATACACTTCAGAAATAGTGTTGGTAAGTGATTGATCTGCCATGATTTTGGAGGTGCTGCTCACCTCGGTCACTCGTGGTTCAACTGATAATGTGCCCAAAAAATCACCAATGAATTCATTATGTTTGGACTACATAAATATTTTGATTCAAAAAGGCCCATCAACAAGTGAGACAGTCTCCCAGTTTACATCAGAGCATGTATCGATTGTGCTTTCCATGTCCTTCTCAAGGGAGAGGATTTCCAGGGTCTGTGTATCATTCAAAGATAAATCCGTATCTCTGATTTCTGCAATAATGTCATAGTCTGCTGCAGACAGTGTTGCCCTACTTTCACAAGATACGACCTTTGGTTCACTGACCATATCCATTGTTACTTCGTTGCTGCTCTAGTGAAACGTGATCTTCCCATACCCATAGTCAACCACAGCCTCTACAGTTTGTAGGAGTGGTCGGCCAAGAAAAATCGGGATCTGAAGTAATGGGGCAGGAGAGTCCATATCAAAGATTATAAAATCAACAGGAAATTGCATGTCCTGCACTGTTACGACAACGTCCTCCAATAGACCTTAGGGTGACTTGATTAATCGATCAGTGAATTGAAGGATCATCTTTGTAGGTTTCAATGGACCCAGCCCAAATTCCTGAAGTAATAATGAGGGCATGAGTTTGATTGAAGAGTCACTATCAAGCAAAGTTTGCTCGAAGACTTGGTTAAAAATCTCGCATATGATTAAAGGTGTTTCTTTGTCTAGCTTCTTTTATAGGAGATAGCTGATTGTTGTGATTGTAGCCATGGTTAGGACATGCTTTTCAACTAGGTGGTGTATGTTTTTTACAGTTAGACCGACGCTTGTTTGTATATGCTTCCTTTAATCCCTTCTTCACAGCAGGCATATATTCAACGGCTTTCATCAAAGGCAATTCAACAGTCAAGTTTTTATTGATATCCACAACACATGGATCAAATAATGCACTTTTCGTTTTGCATTTTTTTGGATTTTTCAATTGCATCAGGAAAAGGAATATGTACATAACTGAAATCAAAAGTATTGTTCTTATTTACATCAGCGTTCATGTCCACAACATCTTGTACAACTGGACTGTAAAAAGGTGAACAATCTCGAGCATGGGGTGGACACCCAAAAATGGTGGTCTCCACTCCATCAATTGGTGTTGGATCGGTTGTTGGAGTTGTCTCCTCCATGGCCGGTGTGACTTCACTTCGACTGTAATCATTTTTGGTCTTTTTCATTTTTCTGTTTTTTTTGTTCTTTGGCAAATTGGTGGCGACTAGCTAGTGTGACTCATCCTCCTTCTTCCTCACTCAAACCTATTGAGCTCAAAGTGAGCATGCACCAGTGGAATGTCAATCTACTTGGTCATCTGGTTGTCACCAGGATCGTAAGTCTTTTTCAGTGTAGGCTTTGGAGCCTCAGATCCTTGTTCCTCTTCCTCTCGATCATCACAGGATATTTCCTCCTCTACTCCTCCTCCTCTTGGTTTGTTCCTCGAATCATTCAACATGCCTTGAA
The DNA here is from genome assembly GCA_037367405.1 of Ottelia alismoides. Taxonomy (NCBI): domain Eukaryota; kingdom Viridiplantae; phylum Streptophyta; class Magnoliopsida; order Alismatales; family Hydrocharitaceae; genus Ottelia; species Ottelia alismoides. Next base: position 423,344 of record JAZKJV010000452.1, on the reverse strand, counting down.
ATGCAGTTTGGGATAGTGCTTGCTCAGTTAGTTGATGTTGTATGGTTTGGATGGATGCGAGCGATTGAGCATTCACTTGATTATGATCAGGTGTCGGGCCCTGCTCCATCTGTGGAGGTTGGTGTCCCTATCCTTTTCCTTTTTTGCCTGGAGGAGCCATCTCAGGGTCTGAATCAGACGACACAAATTTCAGATTGGGATCCAGGTTTTGTCCTCAATCTGTAATATGAAAGGTATCGCAATCAGACCAACTGTAAAATTGAGCACAAGCTGACTAGATGAATCTGATATTAGGGCCAATCACAGATAGTTATGAATAGAGTATTTGATGTGGACTGTAATCGACCTCTATCCACAATGAGCGGTGATGGGACAAGAGTGCTTTGGGGTTATTAAGGAAATAGAAAGGAAAGAAGACGATGGGTCTGGAGATTGATCCGCAAGATCTGAACTAGGTTCTCGGGAATTGCCTCGAATTTATTTAAGATGCCAAATTCATGGAATCGATGTGGGTGTTGACAGATTCCCGACTAAAAATCCATGAGTCTACATCTAGAAGGAACAAGCGGAAGATCGATGCATGAAGAAAGATACGATGGTTAATAAGGAATAAAAGGAATGCAAAATAGTAGAAGGCTCTAAGTGAGCAAGGGGTCAAAGAGAAAAGATATGAACAAATTTTGCACAAGTGTGTGGGACGTGATCTTTGAACCTTAATCTAGATCCATACAAACACAATGCAAAATTGGGTTCACCAATGCAACATAATGTGAAGCCGTAAGAGATGGTCTATTTTTATCTTTTCAATGTTATTGTTGTTACAGTCAAATATGATCATGAGTCCTTGTCGGCTAACCCTACAGAAGTGTGGGTACTGCCGAAAAAGTGTCATGTACTTCTTACACCTCCTTTGTAACATGTGTTGTGCATGCTTATAGGTCATTGATCTCGTGTCTGTTGGGCTACTCAACCAAAGAATAAGAGAGAGGAAGCCGATAGTGACGAATCCAATACTTCGGACAAAGATCGCAATGAAATCACACGTGAGCGTGCAAGGCCCTACTCAGATGTGAGACAGACAGCCCCGTGACGGTGTGACCTAAGCTCGGTACTTTAGACATGGTCGGTTTTCCACACAGGGCGGAAACACCATCGCTTACCAAGTCCTACTCGTCCATGTACGATAGAAGAGTCGGTACTTCACCGCACCCAGGTGATAATCAAGGCGCCACAGAACATGTTTTTGGCTTTAATCCTTAGGGGCCGTGCCTCACTCTATCTGGAAGGTGCTTGAAAACAATGAAGGATTTATGAACCCAAAACAAAATCCATTACATATTTTAATTAAGGTCAAAGTTTATTAAGCAATCCCCTAGTTTTAGATTTTTATGTTTTCACTTTTTTGTGTATTTTTCAAAGCATTTCGCTTAATGAATTTTTTTATATTTTCTTTTGAATCCTACATGATATAAACACATGGGAGAGAGAACGGAAAAGCAATGCAAGTTATCACTAAGATGGAAATCTCACCTTAGCGACGAATGTTGCATGCGAAGTTAGAAGACTCACAGTGTTTCCCAGTGCTCTCCATGCAGGATGCAAGGCAGACATGAAATATTTACACTATATGGAGATATGCAAGCGATGAAACCATCCTAAACAATACTTGCTATTATTAGGAAGAATAAAAATGCAAACATCTCAAAAGTGGATCCTAAGTATCCGATCTTGGGGATTCCTCGATGCTCGCCACAACGGGTCCTGCAAGCATTGTATAGAGTCCCTCATGTTGTGTGGTTCCAAATTCAAGAAATTTGCAATTAATTTATTGACTAAGTCCAATGTATATCACTATAGGTACATACTTCTATTAGATATTTGGATCTAGCTACCGATTCAAGCAAGCCTAGATACAGGGGCTCCAATTACATAAAACAAATGGAAATAAAGGTGGAAAGCTCAAAACATGAGAAACAAAATAAAATAAAAGTGAGAAATACAAAAAAATTGTGACGAGGCTCCCAAGTGAACAATCACCCAAGCAATGGACCCTGTAGGCAAAGTAGTGTCCAAGTCCAAAAATTATGACAAATTATTTAAAAAAATAAATAAATGTCACTCTCCTCCCAAAATAAGAATAAAATCTAATCTATAATCTATGCTACGAGGCTCCTTGCTTTGTTTGATGCTTCTCCTACTAATCAGGACAAGAAGGCTAGTCTCCACCAAGCTTGGCTACATCGACCTCCTAAGAAGTCGTCCTCGCATAGCGGGCCCTCACATCAAACATAACAAAGAGATGTATTATCACACATAATAGAAAGTCAACAAATAAAGGTAAAATAAATAAAAAGAGATGTTATGTGCAGATAAATATGTACAAAAAAGATGCTACACTCTATTGCTCCCCGACAACGGCACCATTTGTTTAGCCGAACTTGATCAGGTGAGGACGGTCTTGCACTCCACACAAGATGGGAGTGCAGTCGATGTGGCAACTACTCACAACGACCAAGTGAATAAGCAATAATTAACCCAAACAAAATAATGAAGCAACGTAAACCAAGGTAGGAATCAAATTTTATTATAAACCCTACAAACAAGTGTGTATAGCGACAAGCAGAGTAGGGTGTTGACGAACTGCATTTTCGCCTCTTTAATATCGTTGTTTTAACAGTAGAACATGAGGTGAAAACGGATCCTTCATCAAAAACCACCCTTTCAAATAGGTGGAGAATTTGTTTTACTTGGTAAGTGTACCAAGGTCGAACTCAAGGACACGAGCCTCTTAAGTTGTTATCCAGACTCTTAATACTAGTATCAAGTGATTAATTAATATATAATAGGTTAACAAACAAGGAAAATTATGCAATCGATGAAGACAGATGATGCATGCACAAAAGACACTTTTTTCTTTATATTTGGTTTTTATAATGCAGCATGATACAAATGCAAAATTGTGCAATTATGCCCAACATAGATAAAATCATTGAGCAATAAATGTGTGATCAATTTCAGGATCAATTCAAGAAGCAAATTTAACCAATGAACTAATAAATGGCATTAAAAATAGTTAAACATATGGCATTATATAAATAGAATTTATCATTCGGATCTAAGTGTCAAAACAGGAAACAAATAATGCCAAAGGATAGACAATGAAAAATGCTTCAAAATGAAATTAAAATAAACTTAAACGGAGATCAAATGCTCAAGATATTCGCAAAATAGTCCATAGGCATAAACGTGAAGAAAACATGAAAATAATTACAAAATCATCACAAGCAGGTCCCTAGAAGGGCATAAATGTAATTAAAGAAAACCATAAGGGCTTCCCTGTAACTTTTCCATATGCACAGGGCCTATTTTGCAATTATTAAAATCTGGAGGGGCTAGTTTGCAAATAACTCCAGGCGCATATGTGTTGCACGTGCCTGGAGGGGCCTGTTTGTAATATTATGAAGAAAGCGGGGCATCGATGCAATTTACCCAGCCCCCACATGACCAGAGCACGTGAGGGCTAGGTTCGGTGGTTGGCTAGGCTCAGTGCTTGACTCAAAGGCTAGGGCGGAGGCTCGGGCCACATGGAGGGATCTGTTCGTCAGGAGCTGGCTCGGCCTGCCCGAACCTCCAAGCCTCGGAGTGGTCGACGTGGCTGATCATGAGCCTTTGAATGGGCACCGGAGGGGTGCCATCGAACGACACATGTACCATCTGGCGCTTCCTCCTCCGTCGCTATTTGGCGGCACAAATGGAACTCCAACACGCCTACCAGAGCTCCATTGTCGCCCTTCGCGCTTGATGAAGATGCAGGAAGAAACTTGGAAGCATGGTGACCAAGCTTGGAGTATGTGGAAGGCGTTGGGCGACCTAGAGGGGGTTGTCGACGAACCCACGCTGGAGGCAGAGCTCCAGAACTTTGCCCCGCCTGAAGTCCAACCTTTGAAGGAGTTAACCTACAAGTGTTAGTGGGAAATAGTCAAAGCATGCAGGTTTTGTGCAAAGTGAGTGGAATGGGGTTCCATGCAAGCGAAGGCTTGGGGAACCGGAGCTCCATCTCCGGAGAACTAGAGAGGAGGTGGTGTGAATGTGGTTAGGTGATGGAGAAGAGGGGGAGGTGAGCTGGGAGTGGTGCGAGGATGAGTGAGGTGAGGTGATGCTGGTAAGGTGTTCAATTTGGGGTGAAAATGAGTGTGTGCGCCTAATTAACTAGGAGAAATAAGAAGGAAAAGATGAGAGAGCTTACCTGGAGATCAAGGAGAACGATGCGGTCTAGGCTGAGCTCCAAAGGGAGCTTCGATTTTCATTGGACTCCAGTGACCCTTCAAAGCAGCTCCTCGGTCGTGTTAGGGCCATGTCATCGCCTACCATGGCCATGGGTCGACACCAGAGGTGATGGTCGTCTTCTCATCCTAATTCATCCCCTCTGTCACATGGGAGAGGAGAGGCGTTGGGCCTCAGCCCACGTAAAGGTGGATAAGGGAGAAGAAGGGAGGAGGCAGCGTATTTGAAGGGGGAAGGATAGAGGTGCAGGTGGTGCAAGTCATGGGTTCGAAGGCTTGCGCTAACCAGAAGAAGAGGGAGGAATCAAGTCCAGGTGGCGCGCAAATATGGTGGTATATTGGGCTTGGGATTTGCGTGGTCAGGAGAGCGAGGGTGGCGTCGAGAAGGTGGAGAAAATGAGAAGGGCGGAGAGTGGTTAGGAGTGGCGATCGTGGGAGAGAGGGGTGTGGGAGGTAGAATACGATGGCTTCACCATTTGATCTAGTGATCCAACGGTTGAGGTGCAGGCGGAAGCAGACGCTCCAGATTAAATCTAGAAGCATCGATCAAAGGGAGGAGGATGAAGGGGGACGGACAGTTGAGATGAGGGCACCCAGAAGGTGATCGAACGGTGCGGAAGAGAGGAGGGTGTCACAGAAGATTCGGGTCGCGTGGCTCAACCAGAAGGAGCCACGTGGCCCAATGAGATTTATTCAAATATAAAAAATAAAAGAAATAGAAAAAGAAATAGAAAAAGGACAAATTAGAAAAAACTCAAAACATAAAAGTCATCGATCTTGATGAGATCTACACATTGTTTGTTGATCAAAAACACAAAATAAGTCAAACAAGAGGAGAAATATTTTTAGGAGCATTTTTAAGGGAATAAAAACACTGTATTTTTCTGTTTTGTATTTTTAGTTTATTTCAAACCAAAATAGAAACAGTATTTAGTCGGGTTTTTATTGACAATTTTTTACGATAGGGGATTAATATATGGATTTTAGTATGATGAAACCGAGGATCATCAAGTGTCAAACACTGGGAGACAAGTTGGTGTAGCAATATTATTATTTATAAATAAATGATGAATAAATAGTAATGCGTATATTTTGTACAATATTTAATTAATTAATTAATGAAGTTGTGGGTTTTTACATTAAATAAAATAATAACTTTTTTATATTAAATTTTACAAATTTTATTTTCTTTTTATAGTTTTCTGATTTTTAATTTCTTTTTCCTTTTTAATATATAATTAAGACATATATAACTACATATAAGTAATATGTATAATATAAGTAATGAATATATACAAAATTTATAATAAATATAGAAAATCAAAAAATAACTACAAGAACAATCCATTTCATTTTTTAACTATTTCAAAATATTTATAAGGTATATGTATATATTTGCTAAATAGGATATGATAGATATAAATATAAGTAAAGTAGTCAAAATCAGAAAAGAAATAATTTTTGTGTTTTTAATATTTTTCTAACGTTTTGTGATTTTTCAAGGATTTTGTTTCTCATTTTAACTATTTTTAAAGTCCGAAAACACAAAATCAAGGACTTTTTAAATAGGTTGAATTGTTTTGGAATTTAAAAATACCGAATAGAGTCAAAATTTTACAAAACTATTTTTACTAAATAATATATAATATAAAGAATGTTCAAAAAGGAAAATAAATAATTTTTTATTTTAAAAATATTTTTATAACTTTTATAAGGATTTTGGAGTTTTTAATTTTTTGTGATTTCCTTTTTCTATTTTAGGGGTTTTTGTTCTAAGACTATATGATAAAATAATAAATAAATACTATTTTTTTAATTTTTAAATATGATTTTTTAATTTTTTTTTGGATTTTTTTAAAGCAAATAGGGAATCAAACATGTTATTTTTATTTTTATAAATATGAAAAATGCCTAAAATGCAAAACTAATATATAACATGGAAGAGCATGCAAAGAGGCACAGAATTCTATTTTTTTCATAATTTTTGGAGCACGGGTGATATTTTTAGAAAAAAAAAGAAAACAACTACAAAAATTAATTGAAGGAGGGGTATATGTGTAATTAAATAAAACTCAAGGAGCAAAATACAAAATACCCAAAAGTTTATAACTAATATCTAAGATTTTAATATTAAAAAACAACTACAAAATACGCAAGGTTATGAATGCAAAATGCTCAACTTACATGAAGGGGCCACGTAAGCTGAGCTGGCGTGGACCCGAACGTAAAATACCATCAACATGGGGCCTCCTTGTAATTTTTACATGCAATATATAACTATTTTAATTATTTACAAGACCGAATTACAATAAACAATGGAGTGGGAAGATGCAAATTACCCCCTAACAGGAACAGATCGTACGACATATGTTCTTTCACTTGACGTGTGGCACGTCCTCCTCACACGATGAAGTTTTGCACAATGACGACCTGGATTAGATCTCCAAGCGAGATCTGATGGTGGAGTAGGCTCGGATCGGACGATAGCAGCTTGCCTGGGCAAAGGGCTTTAATCGAACGGCTCAAACGTAACCAGGAAGAACGGGGAAGAACCTCGTTGCTCCCGAGGTTCTGATCGACGATGCATATGCCTTCGATCTCTGAACTTGATGCTCTGATGCTCTACATGTCAGCCTCAATGGTCTACAGTAGCTCGACGCATCAACGAGTTCCAAAGCTCATTGGTGGAGCTCTGGAGGGCGTGGTTGCCTGGGCGTATTCAAATGCTTCGAAGACCCCTCAAACAGGGACCTGACCAATAGGTTAGATGGAAAACTTCGCAAGGCATGGGCTAGCATGTCTAGGCCTTTATTGATGAGTTTCGGGGAAAGATGGGGGGAGGCAGAGGTGCTCCAACGAAGGCATCAGAGGGAGAACCGATGCTTAAATCCGAGAAGGATCAAGGGGATCTGATGAATGAAAAGATGGATAAGCGAAACAGAAAGAAGATGGGATGGCTTGTGAGGGTTGAAACGGGTTAGAGACGGTGAGATAGAGGTGGTCGGAGCTCTAGATCTCCAACAAAGTTAATCGATCTAACCTTAATAAAAATAGTAATTAAAGTATAAAATAAAATACGGAATGAAAAGTCTACGAATAAATCTACCTAGAAAGCAAAGAAGCAAAGCTCGAACTTGGCTTGCATGCCAAGGAGCAGAGGAAGTCAGAGCGCCGCTTTCGGTCTCCTCCGTTCTCCGCTCCAGCACGTCAGGGGGCCACCTACTGTCACCAGGATACTCACTTGGGCGAGGGTAGAGGGATTTAAGGTTTGAAAGGGACAAAATCAATGAAAGGAGGTGAGGGGTTTTATTATAAACATAGAGATTGACCCTTATAGACCAGTGATTTAGAAGAGTTTTGGACGATGCTCAAAGGATTTGAGGAGTAGGCGCTTATTATGGTTGATCGAGGATTGATTTGCATGAAGATTATATTAAAAATAAGCGAGGAGGCACCCTGGAATAATGGAGCAAAATCGGGGAGTTGACGGGTCTGACACGCCTATAGGAGATAGGGTGGCAATTGACCCAGGTAAACACGAGAAGTGTTCTGGTTGGTCCACGTGAACCAACCACAAAAATCCCAGGGAAATTATTGGTAAAATCAATAACAAATAGCTAATTAATTAATTAATTTTTTATTAAAACTTGAAAGTGTTTGTAATTTAATTTAGCATTTTATCCATATTTTTATTTATTTTTCTGAAGCTTTTTATAGTATTTACATGTAAATTATAGTTATATTTACTAATATGGTGTATATTTTATTTTTATTTTGTATTTTGTATTTTGTTTTATTTACCTAATTTGTATATTTATATCTTATTTGAGTATACATAAATATATTTTTATTGAATTTTTCTGAGTTTATTTGTATACTTAAATAAATATATGTATTTTTTATATAGGTATAAGTATAGGTAATTCATCTATATATTTTATACACTTGTTTATTTTGGTTTTTTAAATGGATTTATTTTATTATAATTATGTACATTTATTACAAATGAGTCTTTGAAAATTATAAAAATTTAAAATAATAAAAATATAAAGAATAAATAAAATGAATATTTTATTCAGGTATGTAATACAATAGGGTCCAAAACCTAACTTCTGTAACTTAACTCCAAATTAAATGAAACTACCTTCATTAAATAGCTAATTAATTATATAAAATTAAAAGTATTTTGATGTATTTCGAGTTTATATGGGGAAGATATGGGTCTGGAAAGTTTGGATTTTGGATGTTTATTTTGAGTACAGAATGTATACTGTATATTTTTTTAATGTGAAATAAATTATATATTTTTCTATGTATTTTTATCTACAAATTTCATGTAAAAAGTTTATCGATTTGGTATATAAATAATAAAAAAATAAAATAGGTCCCAAAAATAGATTATTGGGCATTGATGGATTAGGGTTTCTTTTATTTCTAGCCCTTATCTTCCTCTACTTTATCCCTTATCGACCTAGTCATCATGATGCCTAAGTCTCAGGGTTTAAGGTCATAAAATACCTTTGGCATTTTATTTTTTTCTTTTCTTTTCTTTATTCTTTTATTTTAGATTTAAATATAGTATTTTATGCAATATTCATGCAATAAATAATAGATGTTAATTCCTGCAAAATAGTGATATTTCCAGGCATTTAGCTAGGGTTTAAAAACCAAAATGAAAGAATAAAGGTGATGAAATGGAGATTCGTCATTCGGCAATAGCTTGCTCCTCAAATGGTACCCTGATTCCAGCAAGCATCCGACTGTAAAGTGAATAACCCCATGAGGGAAGTGGATCTAGGGTGTGAGAATGTGGGTGGGTGAGAAATGTAGAGAAGCGGGGAAGTCAGTCGAAGTTCTGAATTCAGAATCGAGGTGGGATGGAGAGAAGACAGATGGCTGAGCAGGAACTGTCTCAAAAAGAGGGTTTTGCTGGAAGGAATAAGAAGAGTCTAGGACATCGGTCGAAGGTCTGACTTCGTAGCTAGAATGGAGTAGGAGATCTGTCTCGAACAGAGGCTTCATGGAGGAGAAATATGGTGAAGATGGGAACCGATGAGCCGGCATCTTCGAGAGGGAATGAAGGCGGGTTGATGTGAAAACATGCAAATACACAGAGGAATAACACACAGAGATAGATATAAAAACAAAACCAGAGAAAACCCTAGTTTCACCAACTTAACACAATGATGGTCACAGAAGTTCGACCATCATCTTTTCAATTTAGTTAAGTGATAAAATAATCTTTTAAGCAAGCACACAGGGTGAATCACCTTACACCTAATAGCGCTCCTGTATTCTCTCAATCAATGAGGTGATCTTCCCAGACTGTTGGGTTCAATATCACACCCCAAAGGAGACGCACAGGCTTACGCAACCAAAATGTAGTCTAAGGTCGAAGGCAAGCCCTTGAAGCTTCCAAATCTGCAAGAGTCGGGAATAGATACTTAGGGGGTAAGTTCAGGGATTTGGACTCTAACCTTAATGTGTACATCCTCACCCACTCTTCCCGGAGGTAGTACCTGCGTATAATGATGGGGTTGCTCTCCCGAAAACAAGGGTTAATTTAAATCAATTTTTTGGTCAAAATTGTATTAGTAGTTCTGATTTTAAGTTAGATTATCGCTTAATTAAATCCACCACACAATGCATGCCTAACGAATAGTCCTGGTTTCCTTTTATCCTAAGTTGTAAAACCAAGGGAAAGGGAGTCAGGAAAAGCCAATACAACAATAAAATTAATGATGCATGCCCAGTTCAGAAGACTTACAGTGATCCTCACGCTACACATGTGGTATGCAAAACATAATTGAAAATTTTATACTAAATGAATGCAAGTCAGAAAAAATCACAACTAGCAGAAAAATTTATTAGTCAGGAAGAATTGAATTTAATTTGACTAAATTGAACCATCTAAGGTGCATATTGTTAAGTGGAAATGTGGGATCCTAGAGTTTACAAGCACAAGCAAAAAATATTTGACTTAAGTAAAGCTCTCAGAGCTGCATATGCAGGTCTAACCTACGAACTACTCAAGTCAAGCCCCACCCTCACCAGAGAGTGAAACAGGTCTCGACACACCACAAAAAATAAGTATCCAAAGTCTGGGCATGCGAGATTCAAAAATGAATCTGCTGGAAATGTGTAATTATTGCACATTAATTACAAAATAAAATAAATGCAGAAAATAAAATCCTAGACTCCTTGGTCTCTCACAACTCTCCTCGATCTTAATTTTTTTGTGTTCTTTCAATCGACTTATTTCCAAAGAATGTTGGCCTCCAACGCTCTGAGATGCTCGGCCACCTAAGCAACCGCTCTGTCATGTCGGGTCCCTCGAACAAAAAATAAGATGGAGGTTAGAGAGATAGATAAAATAAAATAAAATAAAATAACCAAAAAATGCGAGAAAATAAATAGAGTGATAATTACAAGAAAACCATACAGACTACCCGGGGTGGAAAACCTAAGATCTAAATTTTCTGAAAATCAACCTAAGCCGTGCCTCCCCAAAATGGCACCATTTGAAGAACCGTTGAATACTCTAATTAATTTTGCAGTATCTATTGTAGTATTCAGACACTTAGGATTTATAAAAAAGACCGCTTAATTAATTTTTCAATGAAAAGTAAGCGGTCAGATTTATATTTTACTTGGGCAAGCCCAAGGTCGAACTCAGGAAGGTAGTTGTCTCCATAGGTTGATTGATATCTATCTAGAACTTAGGTTTTCAAAAGTACATTTTGAAATTTTTTATGTAATCAATAAATGAAATGCAAATTCAGGCAAGTTTAAGGGTTAAAGTGCAAGTTTCAATCAAACGATGTCCAAAAATCCTAAAACTTGGCCAAAATATGAAGAATGATGAAATTAATGTTTTGTATTTTTTGGAATTTTCTGATGCAAGATTATTTTTTTATGAATTAATGATGCATGCATGGTGCTTTTTTGCAAATTATTTTAATAAATAGAAGACCAATTTATTTTTCAGAAATAAAATTATCGTCTATGTGAAAGGAATCCAGGAAAATAAATAGATCCTAAAAATAATTCATCAATGACCTAAACATCAATTACTCAAATCACTAACTAATCAATTAAAAATCCATTATGTTTATTTTAGGAATCAAGTAGAGTTAGTCATTCCTATTTTATTTTTTGTTATCATTTTTTTGGTATTTTTAAATGCAATCGTCTAACGAGCTTCCAATTCCATTAACATCCTAGATGATCAAAATCAGAGGGAGAAGGTCGAAAAAGCAATGCAAGTCAAAAATCGATGATGCATACATGGTCAGAAGACTTATAATGCTTCTCATCTTTCTCCATGCGGGATGCATAACAGAATTGAAAGCTATACTACAAGAAATGCAAGTCGATGAAATCACCCTAAAATAGTAATTGCCATTAACATGAAGCACCATATGCTAGCTATCTAGATATGAGACTAAATCTGGTCTTCGATGCCACTCGGTGCCCTCTACAACGGGTCTTGCAAGCATTGTATGCGACCTCTCTCGGCATATGGTCTCAAGTCTAAATAGCCAACAATTATGATTTGACTAAGTCCAAACGCAAATCTATAGGTACATGCAAATATATTAGGGCTTTGGACCTTAACCTATCGAGCAAGAAATTCCTAAGCTAGGGCTCACTCACACAAAACAAATAAAATAAAAGCGGAAATCAAAGAAAAAGAAAGCGATGAAAACACGATAAAAAAATCGAGGAGGCCCCCAAGAGAACAATTTCCCAGGAGCTAGACCTTGTGAAGTATCAAGGTCTAAGAGTCTAAATTATTACAATTATATGTGCCTATCTCTCACTTTAATTACAAAATAAAGATAAAAATAAACTAAAGTAAAAATGCGAAGAGTGTCTTCAAAAATTCCTCCAAGTCTTCACCAGTTGTTCTCTCCTACCAGCTATGTCAAAAAACTGGCTCCGCCTTGCTTGGGTTCATAGGTCCTCCAAATAAGTCCTCCTTCATGTAGTTTTCCCTCACAATAAAATCAAACAAAGAGGATGATTAGACACATCCCAAATAATATCAATTAAGATAAAAAATAAATAGAAGGAACAAATAAATAATTACAATCTACCGGAATTGCTCCCCGGCAATGGCGTCATTTGATGACTGAGATTTGACGAGGGTCTAAAGTAATATCCTCATGGAAGTGAAGATATACAATGTCGTTGAGGCGACCGCTCAAGAAACCTCAAGTCAATCAACAATTAACCCACAAATATAAATCAAGCCATGAGAAGTAAAAATGTGGAGTTAAAATTTGTTATAACTCTACAACAAAGGTGTATAGTGTGCAAGCATGTGTAGAGGTCGAACTCAGGGAGCAAATGGAAGATTGGGCAATAATGCTCAAAACTTGTCCTCTTCTCTTATACATTTATTATTTTTTGTGTGGATTTTTAATTTATGTATTTTTTGGAATTCCATTTTATATTTTTATTATCTTTAATTTTATATTTTTATCTTCTTTATATTTTTTATTTTTAATTTCTTTTTCTTCTTTTTTTATTACATAATATAAGCTCATATAAGGATATATATGTAATATGGGCTAATATAGTTATATAAAAATAAAATATATGAAATAAAATATTTTTGGGTTTTATATAATTTTCTACTATTTTTGTGATCTTTCTAATATTTTTGCACATTTTTAAGGGTTTTTAAATAATATAAAAGAGAAAAACATGGAATTTTTAATCACGCAGAATGAATAGATTCAAAAATATTAAATAAGTCCCAAAAACAAAATCATTTTAAATACATAATAGTCATAATACAGAAAATATTAGAAGAAAATTCAATATTTTTATTTTAAAATCATTATTTTCTATTTTTATAAGTTTTGGGAGTTTTTTCAATTTTTAAGTTTTTCTTTTGAGACTTTTATGTGATTTTCGGTCTGGAGTGAAAATAGAACCTAATATATATAATATTTTTTTAGAATTTTTAAAGTTGTTTTAATATTTTTGTGATTTTTATATTTAAACAAGGAAATTAAAAGAATTATTTGATTTTTAATAAGTATTTAAATGCCTAAAAATCAAAATTACAAATTATGATAATTAAATACATCATCTAAGGCATACAGAGTAATTTTTACAAAATAAAAATTGAACTGGGGGTATTTTATCAAAAATCCCAAGCAAATGTAATTTCAATGCTGGCAGGGATCAAAACGCAATTAAAATGAACTTAATATACATTACATAACCCTCCATACAAAATCCAGGGGCTTCATTATATATTTCGCACAAGATATAAAAATGTTTGCGCTTGAGAGGGGTTTACATGCAATTACACAAATTATTTGGTCCTTCGCACATTTTTTTCTCACAAAAATACACTGAATATACAAAATTTAGGACTAAAAAATAAATCACAAAAGCTGCAAGGGTTTACGTGCAAAATGCCCAACTCGCGTGGGGACCCTATCTGAGCTGAGTTGGCACAGACTCATACGCAATATCCACGAAATATGAAGGGCTTTATTTCAAAATATCATAAACTATTTACACTCCAAACATTATTTAATGTACTAAAATTAAAATGCAAAGGCGGAAGGAGCTTGATGAAAGTTACCCCAGTTATGCTTAGGGATCATTGGAGATTAGATCACTAAAGCTCGATCTGATGGCTCTGACACGCTTCGCTTCGTCTTGCACCCAACTGCTAGGATCAAACCTAGAGCTTGGCCTTGGATCGAACGGTGGTTGCTTGCTTTGAAGAACAGGGAAGAACGGGTCCCCCCCTAACCTTAGATCCGTGATTGCTCTCTCCTCTGACGATCTTATTCGATAGTTCTTAGCTCTACAAGATCGGGAGGTCATCCACAGCTAGTGATGCCCTTAGAAACGTACGGGACCCATTGCCGGGGTCTTAGAGCTCGATCGAAACACGAGGCACCTGGAGTCTTCTTCCATGTTAGGAGATGACCCATGAAGGGTCCGTTGAAGCTGGGACCTGCACAAAGAGAAGTCGGGGCTCAAGGTGACTCGACTTGGCCCAATTTGAAGCTGGAGTGCATAAAGATGGAGGGTGGCGGAGAGGGTCCGACAAAAAGACGAATGGAGGACCTCGATTCGTTGACCAACAAGTGATCAGGGGGTCTCGATGGGCGTATCAGATGGAGAACTCGATGGGAAAGATGATGGGGTGAACGTAGCCGTCGGAGACTGTCGAAAGCATGTGGAATGATCGTTTCCCTAGTGGCTCCGACGAACTCTAAAATGGGAATAACTATGAATCTAGCACAACAAATCCTAAACTAAATACAGGAATGAAAATTCGATGAATAAAATTACCTAAGAATTTAAAGTTGCACAACTCTTATACATGGGTTGATGCAAGGAGCAGGACGGTCCCCGGAGCACCGTCGTGGGTGCACCTCCCTCCTCCTTCAGCTGCTCTAGAGCTTCAGTGGTTTGTCAACTGTCACTTGATGAAATTCTTGATCGAAGATGGAGGGCTTAAAGGCAAGGAAAATGGTCAAATTTTGCGAATGAGGAAGAGGTTCTTATTTATAAACCTGGGTGAGCACCCTAATTGACCTAAGGTTTGGGGCGAATCTAAGTGATGTACAACGGATCCAGGATTTGGGCGAGTTTGATCGATGATGGATGTTGATCTTTGCGTGAAGAATCGACAAGAATGATCAATGGATCGAGCGGGAAAGGGGAGGAAAATGCAGGACTCGATATTTCTGTCACGTCAGATGACCTGGAAAGGCAGTTGACTAGAGGTCAACTAACCTCGCGACGTGATTGGTCCACGCAGGACCAAGTCACGACAAAACATGATTTTTATTCAAAAATAAATGAATTAAAAATACTAATGATTTTATTAGATTTTGATTATAAAATAAAAAAAATTATTATTTTATGTAGTATTTTAATATGATTTTTATTTATTTTTATGAACTAATTTATTACAAGTTGCTATTTACAATTGTATTTCTAGGTATATTGGCATATATATAGTATATTTTTATTTTGTATTTCGATTTTATTATTTTATTCTCATATTTTATATATTTACATCTTATTTTTATACACACAAATATACTTTTATTTTATTTTTCAGATATATTGTATAAACTTAAATAAATAGGGGTAGATATTATACATGTATAAGTATAAGTATTTCATCTATATGCTTTCCTACACTAATTTTTGTATTTTCTTTATGGTTTTATTTCATTCTAAATATGCACATATACTATAAATAATATTTAAAAAATTATAAAATTAATAGAGAGTAAATAAAATGAAAATTTTATTCATGTATACTATACAATGGGGTTCCAAAAACCTAACTTTCACATCTTAACTCCAAAAAATATGAAATCATCGTCATTAAACAACTTATTAAAAGTTATACATTAAAGTGATTTTGATATATTTTGAGTTTTTATTTAGGAGATACGGGTTTGGGAAGTTTGGATTTGGTTTTTTATTTTGAGTGTAAAATATACACTGAGTATCATTTTTGTGCAAACTCAATTTTGTATTTTTATTTTATTTTTATCTACAATTCAAGGACAAAGTTTCTTTATTTGAGGTATAAATAATAAAAAAAGGTCCAAAAAGTGTGTTATTGATGAATAAATAAATGGAAAATTTATTGTGTTATTGATCCTTATCTACCCCTACTTTATTCCTTGCCGACCAAATCAATTCTTGACTTGGTCTCGGAGTTTAGGGTCATAAAATACATTTGATATTTTTATTCTTTTTTCTTTTCTTTCATTCATTCTATAATTTTGACATTAAAGACGGTATTTTACACACAATAAATGGAATAAATAATAAATGTTAATTTTTACAAAATAATGTTATATGCATACCTTTGCTAGGGTTTTTAAGGCCAAAATGATAGAATAAAGGTGATGAAATGGAGATTCATCACCCCCATATACTTGCCTTTGCTGGTCCCTAGCAAACACTTATGCAATAAGTGTAAAAAATGAAAATAAAGAAAAGAAAAGGAAAGAAAGTAGATTGATTTGAATTCTCAAACGTGTCTTCACAAAATCAAAGATTGGAGCTTAAGTCGAACCTTTGGAACTTAGGTGTGGTCGGAATCTTATCGGGAATCATATTTGAAAGACAACAACCCTTGAGAGTCACAAAAGCCTACTTAAGTCTCCTCAATAGCCAGGTCAGAATATTTCAACTCATATACAAACCCTTGTGACTATGAATCTATCTTGGACAGTGTGTGTGATAGGTAGCTCTCCTCGGTTAAAGCGGTAAAAGTCAGTCTTTTCCAACATGGTGATCCTAATTTCGCAATCCAATAACTCTTTCCTTGAGAAGCAGAGTATTCCCTTCTAAGTTAAAGTACAACCAGATCAAGAAGAGGAGGTGGAGAGAAGAATGGATGGTAGCCAGTATAGCTACCTATCCTCAGATGCTTGACCAGTGTAGCCAAGTCATCCGGCTGTAGGCTCACAAGTGTATGACTTTGAAGCACAAGCATGCTTATTGATTATACAAATATGTACACTCAGGCAGGCTTTTGATTTTCAATCAGGCATGTCCAACTTTCCAGAGTTTTGATTTTTTTGAATACTATATACAACAACATTTACATAAGAACTTTTTCTTCTTAAGCCAGTAGACTATCCCTCTTTTGAAGCATTATTTCAACCTCATAACTTCTGTCTTTAGACCTCGTCACCATTGGATCAGGTCAGGGTACAATGGCCAAAAAATATGACTTCCGATGTTTCCATTGGCTTGTGTCTCATGCCGACAAATCCACCCCTCTACCACTTCAACTGAGGTGAGCAAAGTGAAAGGTGTAGGTGTGCAAGCTAGGTCATTATCAACAAGAATCATGTGTGTGCTCTGAAATACTCTACTTAGGCAGTCAAGACGACACTGAACCCAGTTTGGTGATCTCTAAGAATTAAGTCACCCCAATTCCAGTTCCTATAAGATTCCTGTGATTAAATGTATTTAAGGTCGAACCAAGCTCCAATCTTTGGATTTTACTTAGACTAGTTCAATTATCAAACTCAAATTAAAAAATGCAAATGATATGCAGAAAATTTTTTGTGATGCAAATTTCAAATTTTGAACTTTTTATGGATTTTTTAAAAGGTTTGCAATATGCAATTTTTCAAAAAAAAAGTTTTGCGAATGTTTTGGGTATTTTTTAAAACAAAAAGATATTTGGAACAAAAAGGAAGTATATGCAGATATTTACATGGGTGTACGTCTATTATTTACAAGATTGGAGTTTTAAAGGATTTATAAGAGATGTGATAATTGTTTTTTAAGTATATACATACAGTTGGAGAAAATGGTTATTTATTTGGATGATGTATATATTCCTAAAATTTATTTGAAAACAATTTTACAAATGATTGTGAAAACTATAGTTTTTTGCAAATGATTTTACAAACATTTGAAAACCATTTTGCAAAGATTTTTCAAACCATATATATAGATTTTTCAACATATTTTTGCGACCATTTTCAAAACCATTTGCAAATAGGTTTTCAAAACATTTTATTTTACACAAAGAAAATAAATTTTACAAATAAATGTTTTTATAGATGTTTAAATATTTTACAAAGTGTTTTTCAAACAATTTTCAAAAGTTTTTTCAAATAGATTTCCAGACTATTTTTCAAATATTTTGCAAAACATTTTTACCTGATTTATTAATCAATATATACAAAAAGAATTTGAGGAATACTATATCTCTTTTTATTAGTTGGTTTAATAAATTGAATTTGTATATATATATATATGTGTGTGTTATTTTAGCCATATTATTCAAAAATATGAACGAGATATGCCTGAAGTATATACAAAGTATATACGACCCCTAATACTTAACTTGAGCTATGTCCTCATAGATCGAAAAGAAAAAAGAAGAGTAACTCGTACTGAGTATAGAAAAGCCTATTCTACAATGATCGAATAAGGAATGAAAGAATGAAGAATAAATGAATGAGAAGTCAACCGTCCCCCCCATACTTAGGATGAAATAATCCTAAGTATAGCAGGTTGTATCTACTTGTCGGTAGGGTCGAAGTGGGAATAAAAAAATCACGGCTTGGTCAGCCTCCCCCTATACTTAGGGTAAGATATCCCTAAGGTTATACAAAAGTACCAACAAGAGAGGAAACAGTGGAGGAGATCAATAAAAGAAAAGATAAAATCACGGGGAGAATGTATACATCACTCCCCCTACACTTAGGGTAAAAGAGCCCTTAGTATAGGCAACAATAAGAGTGATGAAACAGAACAAAGAAAGAACAAACATAACGGGTGCACCCCCTATACTTAGGACAAGGTATGTTATAAGTATAGACACATAGATATGGTGAATGATCTGGGGTATACATGACATGCGGGAGAAAGAAGGAATGAAAAGACAAAACATATATATATATACACACACACAAACAGTAAAGACGGGTGAAGTGCAGGATGGTATCTATCAGTCGAATACTGTACTTTTGTTATCGTCTCCCTGTGAGAACAGTAATGAAATCAGAAAGAGAATGGCACCCCAATATGAAATCATGTGGGTGTCGGCTACCGAGAAAAACAGATTGAAAACTAAGCCAAGATCCGGTAGCGGGAAGCAGAACATCAGCTCATAAGCAAAGAGTGAGAGATCAAAGCTGATATCGTAAGACATGGAGGAGGAAAGATCAGTACAGATTCCTCTGTGTCAATGATAGTCTCATGAAGATATGAAAAGTGGAGAGTAGGAGACTCTCTACGCAGCCTGATATCCGATGGACATAAGGTCGAAGGATTAAGAACATACCTAATATCACAAGACATGGCTCAACCTTGCAAGGGTTGTCAAGGTGAGCAGACTCAGATGGGTCAGGATTCTCAGCATTATCAGAAGACGCGGTCTCGTGATCCACCAACTAGGGTACACAACCAGAAAGGAGACCGAGTACACAAATTAGAATACTCAGCTTCGTGCTCCACCAGATCAGAGACACTAGAAGTGAAGTCGAGCACCCATAAAATGATGTATCCTCCTGCAGATAACCCTCGGGAAGTGATACATACTAAGCAATGAATAACCAGAATGGAACTCATCCTTGCGAGAATCGTCAAGGATCAAAGTAGTCGGATCCATCAGATAGATCAACAGAAGCGGTCTCACTAGGCGACAGATCGGCTACCCATTAGAAGAGACCAAAAGAACTTGAAGATGTCGCAGTCTCCTGCAGATAACCCTTAAAGAGTACTGTGAACTACACAGGGAATAATCATAAGAATGTGAATCATTCTTGTGAGGATCGTCAAGGAGAGAAGGCTCAGAGGAGTCCAAACAACACGGGTAAGCGATCACGTGCTCTGACAAATTGAACGCACAATCAGACATTGAGACTGACATCTCATGCCAGACGACTTGGTTTCATGCCCCCATCAAGATGAACACACAAGCAGTGAGCGAAACCAGTTGTAAAGAAAATGTTGCATTCTCCTGCAGATGATCCTCAGGGAGTAATGCAAACTAAGTCAATGAAATCAAGGAAATGTTGGCATCAAGTCTCAAGTCCTCAAAATAGTTAATCAAACACTGGTAGGAGGGAATAAGGCTATGATAGGGATAAGAGATCATCAGGTCAATCGTAATTAGTCCCTCAAATCAACCAAATCAGTTGAGCTGGATCAATATGTCAGAAGGAGATCCTATGGATCAGTCAAGAAGATGAGTGAAATCATGTGGGTTCAAGGCACCGTCACTTTGCATACTATATATATACTCAAGGTGATTTATTTTCTTTGATTTTTATTCGGATTTTTACTTAGATTTTACATATTTTATTAAAACAATAATAAAAGAAAATAAATACAAAAGAAATAAATAAAAAGAATTATTTTCTACATAAAATAATAAGGTCATATTAGTCAATATGTACAATATACAATAAGAACCCAAAACCCAAGTTTCACATACAAACTCTGATTCTTTTGAATTTGGTCTTGTTTTGAAGGTAATTAAACATACATTAGTTCAAAAGGGGGTAGGGGGTCTATAGGAGATTGTATGAGAGCGATATTCACGTTTTAAGGCTTTTATCTCAAAATAGGGTTGGATTTTATTGAGCAATTTTACAAGTTAATATGCTTTCTGGTATCTTCATTTATTAGTGTTAGTAATATGTACACTATAGAATTGATTTTATTCAATTCTTAGTTAGTAAAAAATAAATAAAAATAGGGGAAAATATGGGTAATATATGTGTGATATTTACAAGAGACTTTAGCTTCTTATTCATGCGATTGTGCACGCTAAAATGCAGATATTATCTCTGAGTGAATGGATGGTAATAGTGCCAAATAAATGATGAAATGCAGCTAATTACTCGAGAACGAAGCTCTATTTTCAACTTTAAAGTGGTGAATCGCATATTCATCAATGGTTCATTAACATTTCTGAATATTGAAATTTTAAACCTTAAAAGATCAATAGGAGGATGAAGATCATTTGGCAATGATCTAGCATCAAGCCTTGGACATATGTCTGTTGATGATATCAATAGACTAGTAAGAAATGAAACTTTAGACTGTCTGAAATTTCAAATCTTACATACTTGTGAATATTGTATTCAAAAAAATGTCCAATGCACCCTTCTTTGGGAATGATGTAAGATGACAAGGTATTCAAGTTCTCGTACATATTGATTATGTGAATCATCTGTATCATAATAAACATTACTGATATGTCATACCTATTAATGATTTTTGTGATATGATATTTTTCCCTCCACCTTAGAAACCATTGAAATGTTCAAAGATTTCACATTTTTTGTTTAGAACCAAAGTTTGAAGGAAGATGAACAGATTTGATCTAACCTAGGCAGCAAGTACCTATTAGATGAAGTCAAGGAATACCTTATGGACAAAGGAATATCAGTCTTATCTCACTCTTCCTAATATACCTAAACTCGATAGAGTTGTAGGAGATGCAATTGGATCATGTGTGACATTATGTGATCAATGATGAATATTAGCATAATTACCTCTTAGTTTCCAGGTATATATGTAGTAGAGACTACAATATATATATCCTTAACAAGGTTCCACGCATGTCTAAACCCGAATACCCTCATAAGTTATGGTTTGGAACCTAGCATAGTGTTGGACACTAAGGATTTAGGGTTACTTGGTCCATAATCATATCATGGATGCAAGAATGCTAGAATCTAGCACCAGAGAGTGCTACTTAATTAGGAAAATGTAGAAAAAGTCCTAATCATTTGGAAGGATATAAGGACGAGAATAAGTATTTTATAATATAGTTGTTCCATACCCTGAGATATGATCTCAAGGATACCTCTTAGATCTTAGTTCTGAAGTTGTTCAGAAATAAAGAGAAGAGGGCATTAGAATCGTCACATTAGTGGTACACATTGGACATATTCCATTTTTGGGAAAACCCCAAGGAAGGCTTCCTTCCCTTAAGATATGGTACTGACCTATCTGAAGGGATAACACCTCAAAGAGTTGAGAAAATGAATGCTAAAACCGATTGCCCTTGTGCATCAATTATGTGAAGCCTGATGTATGCTAGATATGTACAACAATCTGATGTCTGCCATGCGGTGGGAATAGTAAACTGTTACTAATCCTACCATGGAGATAAAACACTTGATTGCAGTAATAGCAATATCTTCAAAGATGGCAAGACTGTTGAGATATTGATCTCAAATGTCTTATCTTCAAGAACTTAAGATTTTTATAGACAATGATATAAAAAGCCTTAATTGCAGATGCCTTATAAGACTTAAGACTGGTTCTTAGTCTTAGGAGATGGAGATCTCTTGGAATAAGGGCATTTGTTAAGGATAATAAAAATTGCATATTGGTTATAAGAATTATTGAGTTGTAGTATCAAAAACACTATAACCGCTTTAACAAGATTGAGTATTGGTTGCATAAGATGCAATATTCGCATTAGGTGCAAGCGTCGTTTCTTGGAGATATGCAAGTACAGTCA
This sequence comes from Ottelia alismoides, assembly GCA_037367405.1. NCBI lineage: Eukaryota > Viridiplantae > Streptophyta > Magnoliopsida > Alismatales > Hydrocharitaceae > Ottelia > Ottelia alismoides. The sequence continues at coordinate 401,045 of JAZKJV010000452.1, read as the reverse complement.
AAGGACTTGGCGTAGTCTCTCGGAAACAGAGTAACTGGTCATCTTACCAAGCTATTTTTCTAAATAGCTTATGATTAGCACATGAATGTGGGTTTAAAGATTAGCCCATAAATGACTCTCTGGCCTAATGGGAGATTGTTGGACATGCGAGCACACGACAAGCCATTATGCAATAAATTTATTGCAAATATCATTCCCTGATCTTAAATGAAGAATAATTTATTTACATAATAGGTCCCTTAGTACAATTAGGGTTATGTACCATGGTCATCTTAATGATCATATAGTTGTTGATACAAATATTGAATCATAGAGGTTGGTGATTGGATGATATCTAACGAGTTAAATTGAGGACTCATCAAACACCGTGAAGTGATTGTTAAGAGAGGATCTCCATCCCGAGAGGAAGGCAATTCTTCTCTACAGGCTAATATCCAACCAACCTCTTGATGCAGGTCTTCTGCATAGGAATAGAGATTCAGGGGTGTTAGATAAGTTAGGTCAAATATTTTACTTAACAAGATCGAGATAACCAAAGACCTATGTCGTATACTGTCACGATATATAAACACATCCTCTGACCAGAGACAGATGTATTACTATATGTCTGAGTATGTATATTTGGTAGACTGATAGGTTGATGACCTATTCAAGTTCTATAACTGGCGAGCTGGTGCGCTTACAAGGGCAAAAGAGTAATACGATCTCTCAAAGGCATTATATAGGTTCATTTACTGAACCTGAAGACATGATCTCACTCATGAGATATTGGGATCAAATTTCGTGCATGGTCATCTTTGGAAGCTTGACTGGATTTGTAGGTATGATATATACTTTTGGAAAGTATATGACTAATACCTAGGTATGATATATGATTTTGGAAAGTATATGATCGATACCAGCTCCCAATGATCAAATGAGAAACTTAATGATAAAATCTTGAAGAAGACAATGTAAAACTGATCTAGATCTTCGGGTTTATTCTAAGTCTTCCAGTATGCAGGATGTACGTGTATTAGGAAAGCTCGAAGGTGATGTGATCGCAAACAATTGTATAACCGTGACACTTCCATTCCGAGGGAGTGATGAAACATGTTTGGATTTTAATGACTCCTCTCAATGGAGAAGTAATCTGATCTTAGTCTGAATATTAGACATTGATCTGAATACGATTCAGATGCAATGAGAAGATTAGATTTACGACTTTGATTTAATCAAACATCTTTGGGAGGTCCCTTTAATATGGATTTGAGATAGGATCACAATATCCAAGTCATTATACATAGAACATACAATCGACCTGTCCATTATTTTTGAAAGAGTTCGAGAATAATTTCATTGTTGATAAAGTATCTAGGCACTGCGGAAATCTAATAATTAAATATGATCTAATTATTTTGAATAATATGAATGCGATCCTTATTATTTGGACATATGAGAATGGGCATCCTAGATAATTGAAAATGATTTAATTATCAAGGATATGAATAATGTGGATATCACTATCCATATTAATCGTAAATATTATAAATGTGATTTATAATATACTAGAGAGAGATAATTGTAATTGGTATTTACGAATTAAATGTTGATGTAGATTGGATTCACATTGGACAATTAATTTTAAATACAACTTACATTTTGTATTGGATGTGTGAATATCATTCACAATTATCAATGACATGACTGAAATTATCAAAAAAATAATTTGGAATTATTTTGATGAACAATTTTTGCAACAAAAGTTGTTGCACATGTGGAATTTTTGGTGAGATATGAGATCTTACAATTATGGAATGAGGAAGCCACCTTCCAAACTAAGAGGGTGGACAACCACCATTGAGTTCTCAACTTGGTGGTCGTCCCCACTATGTTAAGAAAGAGGATTGCCCTCCTTCCAAGTAATTTCATGTTTGTTGCTTTGATTTAAATTGAATTATATTAACTAATTTTCAATATATTTAATTTAATTTAAGGACAATAAATTATTATTGCAAAATTATGCAACAAAATCACGACCATTGACTGGAAGCATAAATCAATATAAGCCACTGGATTTGTGAGCACATGGATGGAGATTCATGGACATCCAATTTAGTATAAAAGGAGAGGTATCCCTAGCCTCTTATTTTACACAATATACAACAACTCTCTCTCTCTCTCTCATGGTCGTCCACTCTCTCTTTTTCTCAATAATATGGTCGTCCATAATATTGATTTAGAGATTCTCGTATCCCCGGCGTCGTTGTTATGCTATCGGATTGTCTACTTGTGGATCTTCGTCTTCTTCAGTGCACCTAGCTTGTGAAGGATACATCAGATTTCGTGAGATGAATCAAGACATTTGTTGCTCGGATCATCAACTTGGATTGCGGGAAGCATGTGATCCATCCCCGCGCCCGCAAGTGCGATCTACATTGGATAGGACTTGAGACAGGAGAATCTCTTACTTTAGAAATTAGTGATCGCAACCACGCTTTAAAATGTATTCATTGCACTCGTTTGTGATCTTATTGAAACGTTTTGAGAAGTGCTCTCGAAATATGTAGTTTCATCTGTTCATTTTTTTTAAAATTTTGCTGCCCCGAGCAACTAGAATGACTAGTCGCTCCCGATCGCATATGATGCGATCTTCATGCTTCCGTGATGTACTTAAAGATTTCTCACGCTACCTATCGGAGATTCATAGCGACCTACCAGAGATTAATAGTGACCTACCAGAGATTCACGCTTCACGGGTGAAGGTTGAGACCTGCGTAGGGTAATGGAAGAGTAGAACAAACATGGGATGAAGAGAAGGGAGGGACCCTATTTGGTGAGGCAACGCGAGTTGGGAGTGATGAATCTCGTATTCATCTTGCTAAAAGTCAATTATTAAACTCCTTTTTTAAATAAACCAATAAAAATCACTAATAACTCATCTTTATTAACTTGTATTATATTATGTATAGTTAACCTGTAATTATTGTATTACTATTATTAAATTTATTTATATTAAAAACCCTTTAAATTTAGGTTGATTAATTGTTTATAAGTTCCTAAACTCTTAAAAAGACTAAAAATTACAAAAAATATCAAAATCAAAAATCAGTGTTTTTAACCCTTTAAAAAATACCCCCAAAACTCACTTTTATACAAATGACCATTTTTGATGTTTTGTCCAACATAAAACTTGTAGATCGCATCGAGATCTACACCTTTCATTTTTTGACTTTTTCCTAATTTTACCTCTAACTAATTCTTTTAGATTTTTCTTTATTTTCGATTTTTCGAATTTTCTGGTGCAGCCACATGGCACCCTTTGGGCCGCCCACGTGGTTGCTTCTCCTTCTGTCATCCGCCACCTTCCACATCCGTCCAATCCTCCTAGTCATCCTCCCATCTCCATCGTTCCTCCTATCTTCTTCCACAGCCATATGATCATTAGCTACATCGCATCTGGACCGCTCCATCACGCCTCACTCATAATCGCATGATCTTCATTTCATCCTATGACTTTTATGGCTCCACGTCATTCGCCCACTCCCACCGTTGGATGAGATCCAACCCCATCAGAACTAATCGCTTCCACTTATTCCCAGCCGCTCGATCTGATCATCAGATCAGATCTCAACCGCCCTTCCACGCCTCCACGAGGGCCGTTGGATCGATAGATCCAACGGTCCCTGTGCGTCACCTACCTCCAGTCAACAACCCCCCCCCCCCCCCCGTCTATTACACCTCGTGAGCCTCACCCCCTTTCCATTTCCACTCTTTCCTCCGACCTTCTCTCCATTCCTTAACGCCTCCCCCTTGTAGATGGCACCTCCACCGTTCTCACGTAACCTCCACGTCCCTCCTCCATTAGTACTCCACCATTAAACCTCCATGCAAAAACCCGACCCATCACCTCAAACCGTCATCAACCTCACCTATAAAACCCTCGCCTCCAATCTCAGATAACCCTATCCACCACTTCACGGGGCCCCGCCCTAGCCTCCTCCACCCTCCGGTGACAGCGGAGGGAGGTCTTGTCAGGCGATAATGGCCGCACGCCTCCGGTGAGATCTATGGTCCTCAGATCATGTTAGCGTCGTCGTAGTGTGCAGCTGAGCTCCGTGCATCGACCGGGCATGCCAGGCGACGACCCTGAGCTCCAATGGAGCTCGACCACAGGCCTCCTCCTCCACCAATCGCCTGGCTCCATCCAGGTACCTGCTACCTCTTTTCTTTCCTATTTCTCTTAATTTTCCTGACATCCTCACTCGACGTCACCGCCACATGACCCCTCGATGACCTCCACCAACCATCACACATCTTCGCTGACCCCCTCACGCCCAACCTTCCCTTCTCCAGAGCCATCCCAGCTCCAACCCACCTCCTCCTCCACTTCACCAGAGAGGGAGCACCATGTCCTCCTCTCCCTCCGCCTCGATGGACCTCCACTCCATTCACAAAATACCACGCACTCCCCGCACGTCTCTTCGGCTATCTAACCATTGCAGATCCTCAATGGTCGAAGCTCGCAAGTCTACTCCGATCTCGTGCTTCCTCTTCGACAACTAAGCTCCACCTTGCCTCTCCAGATGATGATGGATCTACACCGTCATCCGAGCTTCAACGCCAATCCCTCACAAACCTTCCTCGACCATCAGGAGGGCTTCAGAGCACGGTGGAGCTTCATAGAAGTCATCGGAACGCAGCCTCCTCCATAGACTCGCGGCGGATGAAGATGGTACACTATACCGTCCAAATGATGACTTGAGCCTCCAATCGAACCTCCACGCTCGGGTCTACCGAACCTCATGTCGAGCCTCCATCAGATGCCACATGTCTCGAGCTAGCTGCGCCTCCCGAGCCTGGTTCCCTCCCGTGCATGGCACATGAAGGCCCAGGCAAATTGCAGCAAAGACCCTGATCCTTTTTATAATTGCATTTTGGTCCACATGTACTTGTGTCACGTGCGTGCCTGTGTATTTTACAGAAAGGCCCCCGAGGTTTTACAGAAATTACAATTTGGTCCATGCGCACAGTGGAAAATTTACAATGGACCCCGCCAATTTTTGTAAATTGCATATAGGTCCCTCCAAGGACATATTTATTATATTGATCATTTGATTTTTCGTATTTATTTACATTTATGCCCCTGCATTGTTTTCCTTCATAACTTGAGCATCGTAGGTCCAAATTACATGATTTTAGTGTCATTTTGTTCCTTATTTCATCATCTACTTCATGGCATGTTTAATTTTCTCATCTGACACCATTTTAAATGAAGTGAATTTTTAATGTTAGATGATGTATTACTCTACATGTATTTGCATTGAATTGATGATTTCTCATATTTTTGTGTTCAATTCGACTCTGATTTGGTACCCTAATCTGTTGCTCTATTTAAGTGATCTTTTTAGGCATATTTGTAATTAACTATTTGCATGTTTATTCCCCGCATTCATCCTTGCATTATTTTCATGCATCACTCTAAAATTACATCGACTAAAAATACATGCATCATTCTGCTTACTTTTTAGCGTGCATTTACATGAAGACCTTAGAATTGAGAATTATTCACACATACCCTTAATTGACCAAAATTCGAGAGATAAATTAAAGTAGCTCGTATCCCTATGTTCGACCTTTGTAGACTGGCCAAGTATAAACTTTCCACAACATTCAAATGATTGTGTTTTTTGCTGATCGAAATCTGTCTCCTATACTGCTACAATTTACGACTATTAAAGAGGCAGATTCCACGCTCATCAAATGACGTTATTGCTGGGGACATGGCTCACCATTATTATTTGTTGGATTTTGACATATTTTATTGTTGAATATTTTCAAAATTCACAGGTCTTCTTTTCGTGCATTATTTTTGCATCATTTCTGCTGATTAATTTCCTTTCTATTTTTCTAACATTTATCTTTTGTGGCAGGGGCCCATGAAGATCGAGGATACTTGATCTCCATGGAGGCATGGAGTTGGGAGCTCCCGTTTAAGAGGCCGCAAAAGAATTGGCGAAGAATTTTTGGAATTTTTATCAGCTTTGTTTGCATTTACAAATTGTAATATATATATATATATATATATATTGCATGTGCATTTTTAACAGTTCTCATTAGAGGGATCACATGTTGTAAAAAAGAAAGAGAGTAGATCACTATATGATCTACCCCCTCCCCCCCCCCCACACCCACACTTGCACATATACACTCACTCCCCCCCCCCCCCTGTCATCTCTCTCCTCTCTGTATATTTCACACAATCACTCTTCCCCCCTCCCACACCTTAAAATGTACACATTACACAAACCTCCCCTCTCTTCTTTCTCTGTAAAAACACACCCTTCCTCATCCCTTGTATATTTGTGTAAATGCTTCTCCCAACACAGACCCCCCCCCCCCCAAATTCAGATCCTTTACTTAGGCTAATTTTAGCCTAAGTATAGGTGGACCCGACTCAGGCACCCATCCCTCTCTGAGTCTCCGTGTACTTAGGTCAATTTTTGACCTAAGTATAGAGAGACCCTCCTCCTCATTTCCGCTATATCACCCTATATTTGACCAATCCATGGCTTCATATCACTTGTGCTAAGATGACATAGCAAATGTTAAGTATAGGGGGTATACCATAAATTATTGGATTTTTACTTTAGCTATAGCTCGTATTTTTAAACCTTTTGGAAAATCTTTTTCGGCTTGGTTTTAGTAGACCTGTGAACTGAGTTTTGTAAAAATCTTGTAAAAATATTTTCTTAAAAATGAGGGATTAACTTTGAGTAAATAAACCCTTTTTCAAAAAAAACTCCATAAAATTTTGAAAACTTAAAACCTTTCTTTGAATGAGACTTTGACTACTAGGCTTAGTAGCTACTTTCAGTGAGGGAACCTCGGTCTCCCTTAGCAGAGTGGGTGGTTTAGAGGACACTATATATGGCTCTGTCCTCAAGTAACATGGGTCCATCTAACGGCCCATACTTACACCCATACTGATTGAGAGTAGATACTTCTATTCATATGAGTCTGGACCAGTCATTATCTCTCAAAAAAAATTAAAAAAATGAAAATTGAAATCCATAAAAATTTACAAAATAAAAAAATCACAAAAACACTAAGGAGTAGGTGTATTCCTGACACATTTTTACATTCACTCAGGGTTTGAGTATTTTGAGGACACTTGATTTCTGTGACATTGAGAGTCTGAGTTAACATGCCTTAGTCATTAGGGTTATTTAACTTAATTATCCATACTTCCCTAGTTTGAAAGATTTGAGCGCTATATAGTACTCTTCATCTCTACCTTTCAAAAAGAATATGATCAGCACAACCACTTTCACAATTGCATGAGTGATGAGATGAGTTGAGATATCACTTGAGTAAATATGACTAGAGATTTGAGTCTAGACCCAATATAATGATGCTCGAGGATGGGATAAAGTTAATGAAGGCTTCAAGAAACCTGAGTGTCAGCAACCCTTAGCCAGTATGTGAATAAGTTCATATGTTGTCTCTTTGATACTTACTTATGTGCTATGGGTGTGATGAAACTAATTTAATTGTTGATCAGTGTGCGCCAACTCTTGGTAAAAGCAGTGGAGCTAGCCAAAAAGAAAAGAAAGAAATGTTCAAAGAAAAGCTCTATCATCCAAAAGTCAAATTATAAAAAAGCTTCCACCAAAGGCGAGCGCTCCCAAACATTTTCAAAGTGTTCACTTGGACCAAGCACTAATTAGGACCTACGAGTCGGGCTAGCACAAAAAAGGGCTCCGCATCATAAGCGATGCAAGTTGGGTGTCGAAGGTATCTTAGATACTCAAAAAAGACATACCCTAGTGTACTCCCAGAAAAAAAGTGCAGACGACTCTGAATTCTCTTGACGGACACATTGATCAACAACCAAAATATCTAAGTGTTGAGTAAAAAGGTACTCGAGAGGCCCCTTGTTCCAATGTGAGGGAGATAAAAATAGACACAATCTTATGCCCTCCATCTGGCCATCCATCTAATTTCAAGAATGACGAACTAATGAGACGGTTGACTGAAGCAAGAATAGACTTATTCCCTAGTTTTGAGGATGAGGTCTAGAGGAGAGTCTTTGGGACTGGAACTTCGAGTGATGCCTCGACTCGACTCTCATGAATGCAGTACACTAAATTTCATATCCTTGTATTATATGTACTAAAAAGAGAGTCTGAAAATTAGAGAAGTTGGATTCCTTCTGACTAGAGCATGGATAAGCCCGGAATCTTAGGGTTGTTTAAATTGAGGGTCGAAAAATAGAGCCCTGAAATCTTCACTTGCACTGTCGGGAATTAATCTGACTCTTCATTCTTTAGATGCTTGAGGATGAGCATGGTTTAAGTATAGGGGTACAATGAATCTCGTATTCGTCTTGCTAGAAGTAAATTTATAAACTCCTTTCTTAAATAAACCAATAAAAATCACTAGAAATTCCTCTTTATTAACTTGTATTATATTGTGTATAATTGACTTGTAATGATTGTATTACTATTATTAAATTTGTAATTATTTATTATTAAAAACTCCTCAAAATTAGGTTGATTAATTGTCTATAAGTTCCTAAACCCTTAAAAAGACTAAAAACTACAAAAAATTGTCAAACCAAAGATCAGTGTTTTTAACCCTTTAAAAATACCCCAAAACTCACTTTTGTAAAAATGACCTCTTTAGCATTTTGTCCAATATAAAACTTGTAGGTCTCATCGAGATCTACAACTTTCATATTTTGATTTTTTTCCTAAATTTACCTCTAACTAATTCTTTTATATTTTTCTTTATTTTACTTTTTCGAATTTTCTGGTGCAGCCACATGGCGCCTCTAGGCCGCCCATGTGACTGCTTCTTCCTTCTACCATCTGCCACCTTCCACAACCGTCTGATCCTCCTGGCCCTCCCCCCATCTCCACTGTTCCTCCTATCTTCTTTCACAATCGTCTGATCATCAACTACATCGCATCTGGATTGCTCCATCGTGCCTCACTCACAACCGCATGATCTGCATTTCATCCTACAGTTATTATGGTTCCACATCATTCGCCCACTCCCACCGTTGGATGAGATCCAACCCCATCAGAACTGCTCGCTTCCACTGATTCCCAGTCGTCCGATCTGATCATCAACCGCACTTCCCCGCCTCCACGAGGGTCGTGCCTACCTCCAACGGTCCCTGTGCGTCGCCTACCTCCAATCAACCCCCCCCCCCCCCGTCCGTTACACCTCGCAAGACCCTCACACCCTTTCCATTTTTGCTCTAGCCTCCGACCTTCTCTCCATTCCCTAACGCCTCCCCCTTGTAGCCGGCACCTCCACCGTTCTCGCGTAACCTCCACGTCCCTCCTCCATTACTTCTCCATCATTTAACCTCCATTCAAAAACCCCAGACCCATCAACTGAAACCGTCATCAACCTCACCTATAAAGCCCTCGCCTCCGACCTCCGATAACCCTATCCACCACTTCATGGGGCTCTGCCCTAGCCTCCTCCACCCTCTGGTGACAGCAGAGAGCGGTCTTGTCGAGGCGATAATGGTCGCACGCCTCCAGTGAGATCCATGATCCTCAAACCATGTTAGCACCGTCGTAGTGCTCCTAAGCTCCGTGCATCGGTCGGGAACGTCGGGCGATGACCCCGAGCTCCAATGGAGCTTGACCACAGGCCTCCTCCTCCGCCAATCGCTTGGCTCCAGCCAGGTACCTGCTACCTCTTTTCTTTCCTATTTCTCTTAATTTTCCCGACATCCTTACTCGACGTCACTACCACTTGACCCCTCGACGACCTCCACAAAACCATCACACATCTTCGCCGACCCCACATGCCCAACCTTCCCTTCTCCAGAGCCATCCCTGCTCCGACCCACCTCCTCCTTTACTTCATTGGAGGGGAGCCCTAGGTCCTCCGCTCCCTCTGCCTCAACGGACCTCCACTCCATTCATAAAATACCACGCACTCCCCACACGTCGCTTCAGCTATCTAACCATTGTAGATCCTCAATGATCGGAGCTCGCAAGTCTACTCTGATCTCGTGCTTCCTCTCCGACAACCATGCTCCGCCACACCTCTCCAGATGATGATGGAGCTACGTTGCCATCCAAGCTTCAACGCCAAGCCCTCGCGAACCTTCCTCGACCATCAGGAGGGCTTCTAGAGCATGGTGGAGCTCATAGAAGTCACCGGAGCACAGCCTCCTCCGGAGACTCGCGGCAGATGAAGACGGTACAGGTACCATCCGATCATCTGGATCAGACGGACCAGATGATGATGCGTGGACGACCCGAGCCTCCAGCTGAACCTCCATGCTCAGGTCTACTGAATCTCGCGCCAAGCCTCCATCAGATGTCACATGTCCCGAGCCAGCTGCGCCTCCCAAGCCTGGTTCCCTCGCGTGCATGGCATGTGAGGGCCCAGGCAAATTGCAACGAAGATCCTGATCCTTTTTATAATTGCATTTTGGTCCCCATGCACATGCGTCACGTGTGTGCCTGGGTATTTCATAGAAAGGCCCTCGAGGTTTTATGGAATTATAGATTGGTCCTTGTGCACAGTGGAAAATTTACAATGGGCCCTCGTCGGTTCTTGCAAATTGCAAGTAGGTCCCTCCAATGTCCTATTTGTAATATTTATCATTTTATTTCCTGCATTTTATTTACATTTATGCCCATGCATTTTTTTCTTCATATTGTGGGCATCGTAGGTCGAAATTGCATGATTTTAGTGTCATTTTGTTCCTTGTTTCATCATCTACTTCGTGGCATGTTTAATTTTCTCATATGACACCATTTTAAATGAAGTGAATTTTTATTGTTAGATGATGTCTTGCTCTACATGTCTTTGCTTTGAATTGATGACTGCTCATATTTTTGTGCTCAATTCGACTATGATTTCGTACCCTAATATGTTGCACAATTTAAGTGATCTTTTTAGGCATATTTTTAATTAACTATTTGCACGTTTATTCCCTGCATTCATCCTTGCATTATTTTCATGCATCACTCAAAAATTGCATCGAAAAATCAACTAAAAATACATGCATCATTCTACTTACTTTTTAGCGTGCATTCGCATGAAGACCTTGGAATTGAGAATTATTCACACATACCCTTAATTGACCAAAATTCGAGAGACAAATTAAAGTAGCTCTTGTCCCTGCGTTCGAACAAGTATAAATTTTCCACAACATTCAAACGATTGTGGTTTTTGCTGACTAAAATCCGTCTCCTATACTGCTACAATTTACTACTATTAAAGAGGCGGATTTCGCGTTCATTAGGGAGGGGGAGGGCGAGGGAGGAGAGGGTGCCCTCCTGATGAATCTGTGATTCATCACTCCAAAAGTTGAAAATAGAGCTTTGTTCTTGAGTAATTAGATGCATTTCATCACCTATATTGCATAATTAGCATTCATGCATGCATAGATAATACATGCATTTTAGCATTCACATCGGCATTAAATAAGGAGCTAAATTCACTTGTAAAAATCACATATTTGTATGTATTTTATACTAACTCCAAACTCCATAAATTCAACTCTATAGTGTATATATTACTAACACTAATATAAGAAAAATACCAAAAAATGCTAACTTGTAAAATTGACAAATAAAATCCGAGTCCAAGTTTGAGACCATGGACCTTAAAATGCACATATCTCTCTCATATAGCCTTCGATCTAGGTCTACTCACTTTTAAAATAATCCACATTCAGAGACCTTCAAACAAGACCAATTTCATTAAAATCGGAGCTCATATGCAAAACTTGGGTTTTGGACCCCCATTGCATACTATATGCATTTGTATTTGTACCCTTGTACTTTACCACTTCATTTAACCTCATTTCCATTTTTGGTCAACATGAAACTTGTATATCTCATTAATTTCTACAACTTTCATGTTTTGAGTTTTTCCAAATTCGACCATTTTCTCACTCTTATTTGATTCTCTTTGTCGCAATAATCTGATTGGGCCATGTGGCGCCATCTGGTTGCGCCATGCGGCCCAGTCCCTAGCATGCCACTCGCCTGCATTTTCCTCTGTCGGATCGCCTCCTTCCTCTTCAGATCTCCACTATTCATTTCCACCCATTGCCTGACCATTCGATCAACATCCAGATCAAATCTGGACCGATCGCTAGCGCCCTTACCCTCCTTCCTCAACGTGGCTCCATCAACGCTCTCCATCTCTTCTCCAGATACCACCATCTCGTTGTTCCTCTCCACCCTTATCTCAACCCACCGATCAAACACCAGACACCATCTCATCCGTCCGCAAGCACCGCGTTCTCCTTTGGACACATGTCGTGCTCACATCCGCCCGATCTAACCACATATCTCATCATGGTCGTTGACTTCCGCCCGCACCACATCCCGCCATGTGGCACATCCATCTCCCTTCGATCGCATCGCCTTAATCTAATCCTCATCGCTCGCCGACACCCCATTCAGAGCCATTGGATCACTAGATCCAACAGTCGAGAGTTCATCGTCAACATCCCGAAGATCCCTCACCCACATCGCCCCACCTCGCGCTACATCTCGGCCCTTTCTATTTCCATCGCCACTACTGCCACCTTCTCTACTCGTTGATCGCCCCACGATGAAGCCCATACTCCCCTCATCCTCGCCAGCGCCCACTCTCACATGAATCCCTCTATCTCGCTCCTTAATCTCCATGTAAATCTCACCTTCCATCGCACGTACCATCATCTTCCCTCTATAAATATGCCGCCTCCGGACATCGTCATTCACATTCGCCCTTGCACGAGAGACTCTAGAGCTCTTCTCCTCCTATCTGTAACAGAGATAAGGCTTGAAATCGAGCGACGACAGCGGTTCTTCTTCGGTGAGATCCACGACAAAGCTTCGTCGTACATCAGCTCCACCACCGAGTTGCACGAGCTCGGGCCCCTATCGAGCCTAGAGCGATGACCGGTGGCTTCATTTCGATCCTCCATCCCTAGGTAGACACATCCATTTTCTTCTCCGATCTTCCTCTTCTTCCCCTCTGATTATTCTTTATTTCTCCACCTTCTTCGCTTAATATCTCCTTCCGCTGATCATCGATCGAGCTCCGCCTTGGAGCGACCATCTTTGCGCACCCCTTCGTTCTTCATCCACGACTCATCGAGCACCTCCATCCATTGCTTTGTCGATCACGGTGGAGGAACACCTCCATCCATTCACCCTCTTCATGCATCAAGGCCTCGAGCACTCACTGCATCACGCGAGCACTTGCACCATAATTTTTGGCATTCACTAACACTGCAGGAGCTTCCTTCGTCAATCGCTGAAGCTTCTTCGAGCTCTTTCATCTCTGACGTGCAGACCACGCCCGCTTCTTCCAAAACGTCTGGCTGCTTCGCTGCACCTCCACGATCACCCCCAGATACTCAAAAGCCCTCAGGCATTTTCACCAAGCAAGGAACAAGGCGGTGGAGGTAGCCACCTTCGTCGGAGCTCAGCCACACTCACCGTAGGAGGCGGCGATGAGGAGGAGCACGAAGCACAGTTGTCGTCCGATCGTCTTGATCGGACAGTCCCCAACGCTCCGCATCGCATTCTCCAGGAGCTCCAGATACCGTTGGATCACTTAAAGATATGACGGTCCAAGGCATGCCACATCTCCCAGCTCCCGCCACCGTTCGATCTTTGCGATCAGACGGTCCACATCATGCCAAATCGCTCCCTCCGAGCCTCTTCCCTGTCCCTTAGGCTCGGAGCATCCGACCCTCATCTGAAGGACATCCGAGCCTGTAGAAGACCCGAAGTAGACCCGAGCCTCCATCACCGTCCGAGCCACCGTCCGAGCCTAGCACCTCACGTGGTCTTCACGTGATATCTGGGCAAATTGCATCGAGGCCCCTGCAAGTTTTCAGAATTGCACTTTAGTCCCTGCCAAACAACGTCACGTGAGGCGCACATGTTCCCATGGAGAAATTGCACGTATAACCTCTGTATTATAGGTAATTGCATTTTAGTCCATGTACACACGTTTTGATTTAATCAATTTTATTCTTGTTTGCATTTACACCCTTGTGTTTGCATGTTTATTTCACCACTCATTTACATCATTTTATAATTCCAAAAATTGCATGTTGTAGAGAAACTTGTGCTTTATCATTGTCAAGACTTGTTACATTTTTTAGAGCTTTGAGGAGTTTAATATAATTCTTTTTGTGGAAATTTGCATAGTTTGTCATCGTGTGCCTTTAATTCCATGTTAAATTATTTGTCGCTCCAAAAATCACCAAAAAATCACAAATAGATCTAGTTTAAGTAATTCTACTTTGTGCCAAAAATCACATCATTTACACGTATAACGAGGCCTTAATAAATTAATTAGTATTTTGCTTAATTGATTTTTTTGTAGGTCCAAAATTCATCATTTTTTAGGTTTAATAATTTTTTTCTGGATTCCATCTCACATAGAAGTATCTAGATTATTTTTTGTATCTAAAAGTGATTTGAGTTGGTATTTATTAAAATTAATTTTACAAAAACTACTCTGCATTCATTTTTAATTCATTTAGAGTTGAAATATTTCAAAAAAAATATAATAGCTTAATTTCATTACATTTCATATTCTGGCCAAGTTTCATCATTTTTGGATTTAATTTGATCACACTTCAAATTATAATCGTCGAATTTGGCTTGAATCGCATCGCAGTTTCTTTAATTGCATAAAAATTACAAAAAAAAATATCTCCTGAAATTCTAAACGTCAAAATTAACTTTAAATTAATCTAAGGAAAAAGCTGCCTCCATGGGTTCGACCTTGGGCTTAATTCAAGTAAAATAAAAAAATACTGCTTGTGTTAAATTTACATTTATCTAAGTGGTTTTGATGAGTCTTGATTTACCCAACTACAACGAACACAACATTAAATTTGATTGTTAATTCAGTTGAATTAGGTAGGATAATCGCATGCTCTTCAAATAGCGCCGTTGCCGGGGAGGCACGGCTTAGGTTAATTTCTAGAAAATTGGATTTTAGGTTTTCCATCCTCGGGTAGTCTGATTCCCAGTTTTTCTTGTGAATATTTTCTGCCATTTTTAATATTTGTTTATTTTGTGTCATCCTTTATCTGACCATCATTTATTTTGTGTGAGGAATACGAGGAGTCGAAGGCGCTTCGCCAAGCAAGCCAAGGAACCTGCATTAAAATAAATTGAGTGGTTTTTGAGAGGACTTGTAAAAAATTTTGCATTTCCAGCGATTCCCGATTGGGTTCTCGTGCGTGTAAGTCATAATAAAACGAGTCCCTGCCTGTTGTGTGGTTCCTTGACGTAGGATTGGATCTGCACTTGCGGCTCTTAGAGCTCTCTTAGGATTGTTTGTGCTCGTAATATCTAGGACCACACATCACAATTAAAAGACGTATTTAGATCGCATGACTTTAGCCAAATCTACCTTGTTCTTCACTCGCTAATAGAACTGTTTGTCTAGGAGCGGCTTTTTCGCTTGCATCCATATAGTGTAAAATTTCAATTCTATTTTGCATTCCGCATGTAGAGCGTGAGGATCATTGTAAGTCTTCTGAACTTGGCATACATCATTGTTTTATCGTGCATCGCTTTTCTCGACTTCTTATCCCTTGGTTTTCAAACTTAGGATTAAAGGAAATTGGGACTAGACGATAGCGTGCTTGTGTGTGGCCTAATCAAGTGGTCACCTAACTTAAAATCGGGACTGCTAAACAAATTAACCAAAAAATCACAATAAATCGGAATTCTTTTGCGGGAGAATAACCCTGACCTTGATTTCAGGATGAGTGAGGGTACAAGAGTGTGTATGCACACCCTAAGGTAGAATCCACAATCCCCGCCCTTCCATATCGTGTACAACCCGATCTGAGCAAATATCACAGGTTGAACTATGGGTTCAACTGACTAGCGCCAAGTAGCCTCCACCTACTCCGGTAGGTAGATAGGGGTAAAATTGCGGTGCACCGCGACAAGTTGCTAGTAGCCTCCGCCTGCTCCAGCAGGTAGATAGGGGCGAAGTTACAGCCTTATCAGCCTCTGCCTACTTCAGTCGGTAGATAGGGACAGGTCCTTGAACTCTCAGCTAGGGATAGGAGCGAAGAAAGGAATGGCGTTGGTATCTTAAGCGACAGGTTAAACAGGGGAGACGCATCCCGCTTTGAGTCGACTCCCCTATAGGTTGCGTAACCTTTTCTACTTGCTTGAAAAATCACACTTAAAATCAACCAGATTAATGGGACTCGGTTTCGGATCCTTCACCGTGTTGAGTGTGAAAATCATGATTTGTGATTCATTTGCTTGCTTAAGGCATGAGTGAAATCCTATCTTCACTCTCGACTCTTCTTCCTGCCAATAAAAGATGACTGACTGGGGGGATATCCACTCACGCTTTGCAAATCTCTCCTTGAACCCCTCATGAAGTTCATAGTCATCGGCTCAAGCGCAACTTGGCCAACCCGATCTCATGACCCTCTTGAGTTTGGGATCCACCAATACAAGGATTGTTACTCTCAAACCATCCCTTTTCTCTCCTCTAATCTCACCGAGAAAACCATCGCCTTGGTGAGAATGTCTTCATTAATACGTCCTCTAACCTTAGACCAAAATCTTTACCCAGGAGAAGAGGACGAACCATAAACCAAAATGCTGAAGAATTATCCAAATAAAGAGGAGCCCAGAGATGATCCTATGCACCAAATCCTTGCCTGATTAGCTAGAGTCGAGCAGCTGAATGCAGATCTAATGGCTAGGATGGGACAAGTGATTGAGGCAGGTGGAATTGACCGACCGATGGTAGATGCCTACAACCCAGTCGAGAATGAAATACATAGTTGGCTTGTACTTGAGGTGCCCCCAGAAGCGTTTTGAGCTGAAGCCCCATTTTCTGAGTCTGCTACCGTAGTTTAATGGGAATGCCAATAAAGAACCCTATAATTTCCTGAGAGACTTCGAGCTGGTTTGCAACAACCTTAGTCACCCTAGGGTTGGACAAGATTACATCAAGCTGAAGGCTACCCCGTTTGCCTTAGGAGATAAGGCTGCTCATTGGCTGAAGAATCTCGGGGTTAGATGTACGACATGGATGCAATTCAAAGATTTATTCTTGAAAAAGTTCTACCCACTCAGTAAGACTAACCAGATGAGGCGAAGATCGCTAGCTTTTCCCAAGGTCCCACGAACCATTCCATGAAGCCTGGAATCGATTCAATGATTTGACTCAGAAATGCCTCTGTCATGGCATTACCAAGGTGATCTTAGTTCAGACCTTGTTCTGTGACATGACCCCTGAAATGCAGGGGTTAGTGAGTGCAGCCTATGGAAGAAGCTATCTAAATAAGAACGAAGATGCCGTATGGAAGATTCTGGAGCAGATGGCGTAAACAGGCAGATCTCAGGCCACCGGGGCCTATCAGTTGTCTCCCTCAAGCCTATCTAATGAGACAACTAGGAGGATTGTAGCAGATCTGACAGATGACCTCATCCCTAGAATGGGGATAATAGATGATAAGCTCGCTATGGTAGAACATATCCACAAGAGGGTCACTGACCTTGAGGTGCTTTCGCGATTGCCAAAACAAGTGGAGGAATTGACTGAGAAGGTAGCCAAGATACGACTACCTGCCCCTTCTGCACCACCCATACATGTACATTGAGTTCATCTCGTACATGAACAGGTACAGGGGCCTCAGGGTAGTTGGGTTGAGGAGCAACAGTACACTCAACAGGAGAAGCATGCACCCCCATAGGTGGAGACAGTCTACGACGAGCCTCCGCAGGTGTTTGAGATCAACGGATTATGGTACAACCATGACCCCATCGGCAGACAGTCGTGGATAGGGAACGGTCAGCCACACCGACCTTCCCTAACTTACCAAGAAACCAGGTCCATCCACGTACCGTGCTTCGTACAGTCCCGACCAGGACAAGGGTACCAGTCTCAGCAGCAGCGCACATTCCACTCGGGCCAGCAGGGCCCTCCACCACCTTCCCACCCTCAGCAGTATCGGCACGGCCAACAGAGCCAGTATAAACAACCGAATCACTCGTCCTGTAGTCAGCAGTAGCAAGCCCCACCCAACTAATGAATTGTAGTCCCTCACCTTAGCCATCCAGACCCTGACTGATAGGGTCAAGCAGATACAGAACGATTACATGGATATCAGAACTGATCTGAACTGTGTTTCACGTACCCAGGACCAGTAGATGGCGCCAAAGATTCCAATTCCTGACGAGGTTCAGGCCAACCCAAAAATCCTGAATCAAGGCCAGCACCGACTACGCGATCAGGTATACTATTCAGGTTATTCTCTATTTGAACACGAGATCCTTTCGTATGATAATGTAAATCATATGTCCCTCAAGAGCAGAAGGACCGTGACCGTACCTGATAGGGCTTGTGCACATGAGGAAGACGCCACCAAGTCTCTACAGAGGAGAACTTGGAGGTAGAGGAGCAGCACCCACATCACCACCAGCAGAATAAGATGATTTTCAACTCCTCAAGGCACCATGGAAAGAAGAAGGAGAGGAGCACCATCAGTGAATCGAATGAAACCGATGAGGAGCCCACACCTCCATTTGAGGAGGACGTACCTGAAGTCGCGGAAGATGCATCACCTGTTTCGTCGAAGGAATTTCTTTTTAGTCCGAGTCAGTGTCAGAGTGAGAGTCTTGTACAAAACTCGGTTTCCGTTTAAATGAAAATCTTTCAGTTTCAAAATCTGAGTTAGCATCAATAATCCCTTTCCCCCGTGCTCTTAAGGGTGGAAAGAAGAAACCAAAAAAATCCAAAAAGATGACCCTGAGATGGCAGAGTTCTGCAACAAGTATATCAAGGTCACAATCCTCTTCGATAAGTATGTGGACATGACATCTTCATTTCAGAAGTACCTTGAGGTGAGATGCGCACCTACTAGGGTCAGCAGAAAATCAAAAGACATGTTGAGAAGCACGTTTTATCAGTAGCCACTAATTGTGCCATTAAGAATGTGTTTCTAAGGAAGCAAAGGGACATGAGTGCCCATTATGTGGTGAGTCATGTCAATGACACTGAGTTTGCACGCACTCTCCTAGATAATGGATCCTCAATTAATCTGATGCCCACAGCCCTCTTTGAGCAGCTAAATCTAGGGCCTCTTAGGAAATCCAGAGCCTTACTCCAATTTATAGACAAATCAACCAAGAGGACCAAGAGAGAATTGAGGAACGTTATCATCAAAGTCAAGGGTTAGGATTACATGGTGGACTTTACAGTCCTTGATATGGAGACCCCTCGAAATTGGAGAGATTCCCATATCATTCTAGGAAGGCCCTTCCTCAGAACAACATGGGCCTTATTTGATTATAAAATCGAGAAAACTCAGTTCCAAACTCCAGGCAGAGATGAGGAACTTGAGATGAAGCAGACAAGGAGACAGAGGCCAGATTCTGAATCTAGCATCGAGTACTCTTCGTCAGAAGCAGATTATGTTCATGTAGACACCGTTGGATCATGGAGACAGAACCCAGCTAGCACCGATGAGTCCCTCTCCTCTGGAGAAGATCTTGTGCATGAGACAATTACGAGAACCTTAGGAGCGAGTACAACATAGAAAATGCATCCCCTACATCTTCGATGACGCAGAGTCCTAGTTGTGCCTGCTAGTCCTTCCTTCTTTAGGACAATCAGAAGATAAGGATGATGAGTCAGGTGTGGCTTTCGTCGATTGCTTGGATACTTTTGACGATCCGACTCCAGAGCTGAATGAGTTGGTGGCAGTAACTTTAGAGATAGATCCAGCCATTACCAACACAGAACCAGAGTTGATTGAGCCAGACTTCCTTGATGATCAAACCTTACCTGAGCTCAAACCATTACCCACAACTCTTAAATACGCCTTCCTTGCGGGACAAGAGAGGAAATATCCGATCATCATCAATTCGTGATTGACTGAGGAGTAGGAATCTCGCTTGCTAGAGATCTTAGAGAAAAACTGCAAGGCGATAGGTTGGAGCATCTCCGATCTCCACGGGATAAATCTCGCTCTGTGTTCGCACCATATCTACCTAGAGAATGAAGCTAAATCCTCTCGTGAATTCCAATGCAGGTTGAATCCAAATTTACGAGAGGTCGTGAAGAAGGAGATTGAGAAATGGTGTGATGTGGGTTTCATTTACCCCATCTTCGATTCCAAGTGGGTGGCACCTATCTATGTTGTCCCGAAAAAGTCGGGAATTCAGACGACCACCAATGAGGATGGAGAGGAGATCGTGACACGAGTACCCACATCGTGACGTGACGAAGAAGGATCATTTTCCCCTACCATTCATTGATCAGATCTTAGAAAGATTAGCGGGAAAAAAATTCTTCTACTTCTTGGATGGGTTCTCGGGCTACAACCAAGTAGCCATTGCTCCTGAGGACCAGGAGAAAACTACTTTCACATGCCCCTTTGGTACCTATGCTTTCAGGCGCATACCCTTTGGGTTATGCAATGCTCCCGGTACATTTCAAAGGCGTATGATTGTAGTATTCACCGAGATGGTCGGTGAATTCCTGAAAGTCTTCATGGATGACTTCTCGGTCCATGACGATTCCTTTGATTCATGCCTTAGAAATATGGACCGAGTCCTCAAAAGATGTTGTGAGGTTAATCTGGTGCTCTCCGGGGAGAAAAGTCACTTCATGGTGATAGAGGGCATTGTGTTGGGACATGTCATCTCGAAGAGAGGAATGGAGGTTGACCCTGCCAAGGTGGACGTGAACAGACGACTCCAGCCACTAATCAACGTGAAACAGTTACGATCATTCCTCCGACATGTTGGATTTTATCGAAGATTTATCATATATTTTTCTAAGATTGCCCGATCGCTAACTGAGCTTTTAGGCAAAGACATGGAGTTTATTGTCTATCATAAATCTCTTAAGGCCTTTAAGCAACTTCAATGGATGATCATGGATGCCCTGATCCTACAATCCCCAGATTGTTCTCTTCCTTTTGAGATCATGACGAACGCCTCAATTTTTGCTGTTGGGGTTGTGTTAGGACAGAGGAGGGATGGTGTCCCTTTTGCCATACTATGCAAGCAAAGTGCTTGATACCGCTCAGCGTAACTATAAAGTTATCGAAAAGGAGATGCTTGCGGTAGTGTTCGCCTTGGATAAATTCAGATCTCATCTTATCGGATCTAAGGTGATTGTGCTTACAAACCACACATCACTACGATGCCTAATGGAAAATAAGGATGCAAAGGCGCATCTTTTTAGGTGGATTTTACTCATCCAGGAGTTTGATTTGGACAGTAGAGATAAACCTGGAAAGAAGAACGTAGTGGCTGATCACCTCTCCCGTCTCGAAATTCTTGATACTTCTGATAATACACCTATTCGAGACTCCTTTCCAGACGAGTCAGTTTTTGTTATCGACTCACACCCATGGTACGTCAATATAGTGAACTATCTTGTCTCCAAGAAAGTTCCTGAAGATTGGCCCAAGAGCCCATAGACCGACTTAAGTCGAATGCAAGACATTACCAGTGGGAGGATCCGATCCTTTTCTTTGAAGGATCAGATTGTGTCTGGAGGAGGTATATTCCTAAGGAGGAATATCAGAGTGTCCTCACTTTCTGCCATAGTCTGGATGCAGGAGGACACCTAATGAAAGGGATTTTTCGGAGGGTCTAGATGTCTCACAAGGTGAGAGATCCAGTCGCTGAGTCGACCGCTCCAAAATACCCAAATCAATCAACAATTAACCCACAATGAAATATATGCAATAATTCCCAAAAATGTGGACTTAAAATTTATTATAACTCTACATGCAAATGTGTATAGGTGTAAGTACAAGTAGAGGTCGAACACTGGGAGGCGAATGGTTGTATGTGTGTTGTGTAATTATTCAATCAATTGTTCATGTCCATTTATTGTTTTTGTGGGTTTTGGATTTTATATACTTTTTTTTATTTTTATTTTTTTATAATTTTTATTTGGTTTTTATATTTTATAATTTTTTATTTTCTTTTTTATTTTTAATTATATAATATAGATATATATATAAAGAGATATATATAAGAGAAGAGAGAGAAATAATATATGGATATATATATACACATAAATACTCAAAATTTATTGGATATAATATTTTTTTAGGCTTTTTATATTTTTCTAATAATTTTTTTTGTTGTTTTTCTGGGGTTTTCTAATTTTTATGTATTTGTGATTCCAAAAAATGTCCCTAATATGGGACTACTATATAGGTCGAAAATAATTTGGGTATTAAAATTATAAAATAAGTCTCAAAATTACCCAAATTAATTTTGATATGTTAGTAGTTATTATATTGTTAATTATAACATAGGAAAACATATTTTTGGTATTTTTGAAGGGTTTTTATATTTTTGTTTTAGGATTTTGGAGCTTCTTGAAATTTTTATATTTTCTTTTTCTATTTTTAGGTTTTTTTTCATTTTCTAGATTCAATATATATATAAATACATCATATCTAATATTTTCATAATTTTTCAAAAACATTTTATTATATTTTTTTGGTATTTTCTAATTCAAACAGTGATTATTTAGGCTCCATTTGAATTTTCAAAATTAGATAAAATGCAAAAATTGCAAAATGGACATGTGGCGTGAAAGTACGGGGCATGAAACATCTAACCTAATTTTTGTGGAATTTTAGGAGCAATGTAGGTATTTTTAATAAATACATAAAAGACACACAAATTAAACAGCCTAGTAGGGGCATTTTTGCAAATAAAGTAAATCACAGGGGTCACAATGCAAAAATACCTACTGGAATAAACATTTATTTTAATTTTTAGAACTATTTTACAATAAACAAAAACCACCAGGGGTTACATGCAATTTTCACGCGCCTCACGTGGGACTGCATGTGAGGCGCGGAAGGACCTAAATGCAATTCCAATAAACTCGGGGTTCTTTCTGCAAAAACTCCCATTTACTTACAACGTACTATTTATTTTACAAGATTAAAAATTAAATACAAAAAGTATAGGGGTTAAATGTGCAAATTACCCCCAATAGGCGCGCTATCCAACGGTTCAGCGTTCTTCACTTGACACGCGTCGCCACCTCCTCGCCCGATGACGCTTCGCCGATGGAGGGCTGAGATTAGATCAGCCGAGCTGATCTGACGGTTGATGCGGTGCTCCATCTGACGGTGCTGATTCGACCTGGGCTGGGACCGCGATCGGACGGTGAAGACGAAGGCACGAAGAACAGGGAAGAACTCCCTCTTCCCCGACCTTCTATCCGGTGCTGCTCGCTCGTCCGGCGCTCCCTCGGGCTTCTGATGTTCCAAAAAGCTTCCTGGGGCCTTGCTCTGTTGACTGGAGCGCTCAGGGGAGCCGGAGGCTCACCGGAGTGGTCCAGCGAGGTCGATGAAGGATGAGGGCCCCAGGTACCTGCAGAAGAATCAAATCGACCCCAACAGGGGTCCTTTGGCCTCCAGCACCTGCAAGGAAGCTCAGCGCACAAAAACAAAGGGCTGGGGGCCTTATTTGGGTCAAAATGAGTGAAAGGAGGTACGGGGCGACGATCTCCGGCGAGGGGCGGAGGAGGAGATATGATCTCCAGATCTGGTGAAGATCTGGTTGAACGGAGGTGCCTGGGGCGTAGGGAAATGAAGGGGTATGGAAATGGAGGCGAGGTGGTGGTCGGAAAACAGTCGGGGAACGGTGGTGAAGTCGCCGGAGCTGAGCTCCGGCGAACTTCGAATTAACTAACCTAGGCTAATCTAATGACCTAAATGCAAAACAAAAGACAGGAATGAAATGCTGAAACAAAATCCTAACTAAAATAACTAAAAGCGCAGCTCTTATACCTGGGGGCCTCCAGGGAGCAGGGCGACTGCCGGAGCGCCGCCGCGACAAAATTCTCCTCCTCCATGGACCGAACCGAGGTGCTGGGAAGCGCCTCCTGTCATGAGGGCTACACCAGGAGCTGATTCAAGCTCATTGAGGGGAATAAAATTGGCCAAATTCGGCCAAGGAAGAGGAGGGACTTATTTATAAACATTCCTGGGGACCCCCATGGACCGGCGATTATTGAAGAATCGAATGGATGTACAAGGGTTCCAAGATCACGGCGCGAATCACGGATGGTCAGAGAACAAAATCTGTAAAGGGATCGAAGGTGATGGAGCGACCAATCAATCGGGAAAAATGGATGAAATCGGGGGACGCTACAGTTCTGACGGACGTCAAAGGCGCAGGGGGGAGTTGACCGGAGGTCAACACTCCTTGGCCCCTGATTGGTCCACATCAGCCTGGGCTTGACCCATTTATTACACGTATAACTGAATTAATTAGAATTTACTTATAAAATAGAAAATGTTTATAAATTAATGTAGTATTTATTTATGATTTTTATTTATTTTTTTGAATTATTTTTTTACGGTTTTATTAAAATAATGTGTATATGTATGTATTTACATGTATTTTGTATATTTTATTTTTAATTTGTTTATTTTCTTTTATTCTTTTATTGGCTTATTTTATAAATTTATAATTTATTTTTGTGAGTATAAAGGTACTTTTATTTAATTTTTAGGAGTTTATTTACATTTTTAAATAAATGTGTGTATGTTTATGTAGGTATACTTATAGGTATTTTACCTAGATATTATATACATTTTATTTTTTTTAATAAATTTTATTTGTTTTTATTATGGACTTGTATTTTTAATAAGTTATATATGATATATACATTATTAGAAAAAAATATAAAGGAATGAAACAATTAAAGAATGTTTTTCCTCTTTTATTTATGTACATACTTCACATAGGTATTTTGTCTATATATTACATAGACTTATTTTATTTTACAAATTATTTTTGGTTTTATTCTAATATCAATATGTACATGAATTATATACATTATCTACAAAATTCTAAAAATATGAATTTATAAAAATAATGAATATTGAATAAAATGAATATTTTAATCAGGTATTATGTACAAGAAGGGCCAAAAACCTAACTTCCACAGATGGACTCCAAAAATTATGAAACCAATTTTATAAAATAGTTCTTGTAATGCTATATACAATTAAAGGTGAGTTTGGGTGATTTGGAGTTTTTATTTGCAAGATATGGGTCTGTGAAGTTAAGATTTTGGCTTTTTATTTTGTTTATAAAATGTACACTGTGTATTATTTTTGCACAAACTCAATTTTGTAATTTTATTTACATTATTATCTACAACTTTTTTGTACAAAGTTTCTTTATTTGATAAATAAATAATTATGTACAAAATAGGTGTAAAAAATGCATAAATAAATGAGGTATTTATTGTATAATAGGCCCTTATCTCCCCCTACTTTATTCCTTGTCGACCAATTCCATGCTGGCCTTGGTCTCGGGGTTAGGGTCATAAAATATTTGCAATATTTTATTCCTTTTTCTTTTCTTCTCTTTATTCTATAATTTTGGCATTAAAAACCTTATTTAATGTACAATAAATACAATGAATAATGAATGCTATTATGTACAAATAACTGTTATTTACATGCATTTGCTGGGGTTTTTAAGGCCAAAATGATATAATAAAGGTGATGAAATGGAGATTCATCACCCCCCTATACTTGCCTTTGCTAGTCCCTAGCAAATACTTATGCAATAAGTACAAAAGAACAAAAAAAAAGAAGAAAAGAAAAAGCAAAAAAAAAAGAATTTAAAGAATAAATTGAATTGATCATGATTATAAAACTTATCTGTACAAAATCAAAGTTTCGAGCTCAGGTTAGACCTTGGTGTGAGAATGTGTGTGGAACCTAGTCGGGAACCAACTCTAAAATACAACAGCCTTCGATAGTCACAGAACTCGGTTCAACCCACCTCAATAGCCTGGTCAGAACCAGTCTACATCATACGCAAACCCTTATAACTATGAAGCTGACTTGTACAGTGTAAGTGATAGTGGCTCTCCCCAACTGAAATGACAAAGGAACTGACTTCTCCAGAATGACAACCCAATGATTCCCCAATCCAACAGCTCTTTCCTCGAGGAGCAGGGTATTCCCTTCTAAGTTCAAGTGGCAACCAGCTCAAGAGGAGGGGGTGAAGAGAAGAATGGACGGTAGCCAGTGTAGCTATCTATCCTGGGATGCAAGACCAGTGTAGTCAAGTCATCCAGCTGCAGGCTCACATGGTGTAACTTTGATGCTCAAGCTTGCTTATTTTCTATATACATACTTTGCAGGCATTTTTATTTTTTTACAGGCCTGACCATTTTTTTTCAACATACTATTTACAGCAGCATTTACATAAGGAGTTTTTCCTCTTGAGCCAGTAGACTATCCCTCTTTTGAAGCTTTATTGCAACCCACAATCTCCTGTCGTTAGACCTCATGGCTACTGGACCAGGTTGGGGTGCACTTCCCTCCCTAGACGAGGACGAATGTTTCACCCGTGTGCGTCTCAAACTGGCAAATCCAACCCCCTCACCAATCCAACTGAGTTGAGCCAAGTGAAAGGTGCAAGTGTCCAAGTTAGGTCACGGTCGACAAGAGTCATACGTGTGTTTCGAAAAGTTCTAGTTAGTCCACTGAGGTGACTTGAACCTAGCCCTTATTTCTCAAAGAATTAAGTCTGAATAGACCTGAAGTACCTTAAACCTAGTTCCCATAAGGTTCTAGTGCAGTTAGGTGCGGTAAGGTCCAACCAAGCTCCAATCTTCGACTTTATTGGACTAGTTCAATCATCAAGCTCAATGAAAGAATATGAATGCTATGCAAATGCTATTTACAAATATGCAAAGAATAATGCAAGTTTTTCAAAGAATTTTGAAAACAAAGAGAAGGATTTTTACACAAAGAATTTTTGCAAATAAAATAATTTTGGCACTCAAATATATACAACTATTTACACGGGCGTGTCGCTTTATTTTAACGATCTTTAAAGAATTTAGAATTTAGTTTTTATTTAGAGGTATATATGTACACTTGTTAAAGAATTTTGTTTATTATTTATTTATTTTTATTTATAATAATTATTATATATATTATTTTAGTTATACGTGACTATTCCTCTTATTTGACACAAATTTTTCAAATAATTTTGAAAACTATAGTCCAAAATAATTTTACAATCATTTTTACAAACATGTACACACATCTGAAAATCATTTTGCAAAGATTTTTCAAAACAGTATATATAGATTTTCAACATATTTTTGAAACCATTTTTCAAACCATTTGCAAATCATTTTTCAAACCTTTTATTTCACACAAAGAAAATAAGTTTTACAAACCACGCATTTTTACACATGTTGAAAACATGTAACAAAATATTTTTCAAAATAGTTTTCAATAAATGTTCACAATGATTTTCAAACTATTTTTTAAACATTTTGCAAAAAATATTTTCACCTGATTTATTAATCAGTATATACAAAAAGAATTTGAGGAATAATCACATCTCTTTTTATTAAGGGTTTTTTAATGAATTTAAAGAATTATTAGCCATATTATTAAGATAATAAGAAAGTACGAGTTATGGCTAAAGTATATACATGGTATATACGACCCCCCTATACTTAGCTTGAGCTATGTCCTCATAGATCGAAGAGAAAAGCAGAGACATAACTCGTACTGAGTATAGACAAGTCTAAAGAATATATAAATAAGAGATGAAGGAAATAGAAGTTGACCGTCCCCCCTATACTTAGGATCAAGTAATCCTAAGTATAGCAGACTGTACATAAAGCAGGGAGGGTCAAGGGTGGGAATAAACAGATCAAAGAATTAACAAATCAGGGGTGCACCCCCCCTATACTTAGGACAAAGTACATCCTAAGTACAGAAAACTGACACAAAGGGGCGACACCTTTTATTTAGAAACAGAAGATAGAAAAGGAAAAGAAGAAAAGAAGAAAAGACGAGATATATATAGATTGATGAGAAGATCGTGTAGAATATACGCATCACTCCCCCTATACTTAGGGTGAGATATCCCTAAGTACAGGCAACAACAGGAGTGACGAAACTGAACGACAAAAGAACAACTCGGTGTATCCCCCTATACTTAGGACAAGGTACGTCCTAAGTGTAGACACAAAGATATGGCGATAGATCTAGGGCACACTAAAACATACGGGAGAAAGAATGAAAAAGGCACACATATATATAAGTGGTGAAGAAACTAGTGAAGTACAAGACGGTATCTGGTAAGCGACTACCGTGCTCTCGTCGTCATCTCCCTGTGAGAACGAGGACGCAGTCAGAATGTGAAAAGACACACTGATATACAGTCATGTGGGTGTCGTCTACCGGGGTCAAGCAAGTCAGAAACTAAAGATATCCGGTCCGGTAACAGAAATCAGTCAATCAGCTCAGAAGGTCAGCCTGAGGGAACGGTGCCGATACTATAAGACCAGGAGGAAGAAAGAACAGTACAGAGCCCTCCGGTCAATCCGAGTCTCAAATAGATCAGAAATAAAGCATATGAGACCGTGTGATGCACGGTGGTGATATAATCTGAAAGTCACAAGAATACACCGAACAACACAATATGTGGCTCACTCTTGCGAGGGTCCTCAAGGTGAGCTGAATCAGCGAATAATCAGAAGACTCGGCTCCGTTCTCCAACAGACATGAGACACAACCAGGGAGGAGACCGAGTAAAAAGCTCAGAAGACTCGGTTTCGTGCTCCAACAAATAGGAGACACCAGAAATGAAACCGAGCACCTTCAATGTGATGTACCCTCCCGCAGATAACCCTCGGAGAGTAGTACATGCTAGTCAAGGAATAATCAGATAGTCAAGGAATAATCAGAAAAAGACTCGACCTTGCGAGGGTCGTCAAGGCAAGTGGACGCAAAGGCGTCAGTGATCCATCAGACGGATCACAGAGATGGTCTCGGTAGGCGACAGATCGGCTACCAATAGGAGAGACCATCAAAGAAAGTGTGGCAGCGTCCCGCAGATAACCCTCGGGGAACGTGCTGCCAGCTAGGCATGGAAACAGCAGACATCAGGAGCTTAGCCTTGCGAGGACCGTCAAGGCAAGCAGACTCAAAGGAGTCTAGTACCTTGGCCTCGTGTACTGACAGTTCAGGTACACAATCACAGGGGGAGGCCAATCAAGCATATCATCTGACTCGGTTCCAGGTCCCAGCACAATGGCGACCGAAGCAGTGAATGAAACCGCAGTCCTAGAAATTGTCGCATTCTCCCGCAGATAGTCCTCGGGGAGGAATGCGAGCTATATCAATGAAGATCGTGGGAATGCTGGCAAGTCATCTCAGGTCCTCAAAAGCAATAAATCACTCAATTATTTGGAGGGCATAAGATCAGGCAAGGGAGCAAATAATCATGTCATTCACCAAACATCCCTTGGGTCAATCCAGTCGGCTGAGATGGCACGAAAAATAGTCAGGAATCCTCTAAGTGCCAGGGTGGATCAGAGAGTCAGGAGATCAAGGATGGGTCAATCAGGAAGATGAGAGATCATGTCGGATCCGCACACCTTTACCAGGCAATCCATATCAGAATAATCAGTCAATCCTCAAAAATCAAGATGGGTGGAACCTCAAGATAGATAGATCAATCAATACTCATGAAATCATCACCAAACTATCGTATCACATCCTCAATCCGGTGTGCGAGAACTAAAATTCCTCAATAATGCATCACACCTATGCCCTACGCATCATCAAAAATCCTCAATAAGCTCGTATGCATGTATCAGAGACAAATCCAACACATCAATCTCAGCAATCTCAACATCATGGGCCCGGCCTACACAAATAGTTTGTATAGACAATCCTCAATGCGGGCCTCATCATTATGCACAGCATTCCCGGGTAAAGGGAGAGATGATATGGGGTACACGAGGAAGATGGATAAGAAGGGTACACAATGGGGTGGAGAAGCTGATTGAGCGTGCGTGCCAATATCATGGGTGGTAGAAAGGTGATACAGAGGGTACGAGGAGGGCGGGCGAGAAGATCGAGACACAGACAAAATTGGGTGCTCCACACAGGGTGGGAACACCGTCAAAATGGTGGTCCGAAGAGAGTGTTCTCCCCGAACCGGAGAAGATGGGGATGATACGGAGCATACAAGGCAGATGGTGAAGAAGAGGGAAACGAAGGACTTGGCGAAGAAATGATTGAGCTCAAGCGCCAATGACTCGATGCAAAATGAAGAGATATATGTATAAGAGAGGTAGAGAGACTCAAAGACGAAAAATGCATGACTCACACGGTGGGACCGACTACTCTAGGAATGAAAGAAGAACACAATGAACTCCAAGTCACAATCAATACACAAGGCAAACCCCCGATTCACCTACTTAACACAGTGAAGACCATCAGGTGGTGGTCATTTATCTTTTCAATTTTAGAGTTAGGTGAGACCCACAAAAATTGTACAATCACATAGGAGGCTTGATAGGATTTGGACTCTACTCCTTAGTGTGTACGTGATCAATTTAAAACCCATCCAATGAGGGGGTTGCTCTCCCCAAGACAAGGAATCCATTACGTTTTATTTTTAGGTCCAATAAAGTTAGCAGTCCCGATTTTATTTAAGTTATCACTTCTCTTTTTTTTTGGGTATTTTCAATACACGTGCCTATCGAGGTTCCAATTTCCATTAAGCATCCAAGGTTGGCAAAAACAGAGGGAGAAGATCGGAAAAGCCATGCAAGTCGGAAAACGATGATGCATGCCAAGTAAGAAGACTTACAGTGCCTCCCAGCTCTCTCCATGCGAGATGCATAACAGAATTTGAAACCTATGCTATATGCAAATGCAAACCGAAGAAATCGCCCTAGGTTCAGAAATTGCTATTATCGTGAAGCACCACAAGTCGCTAATTAATCTTTAGCCTCAAAAAGTCCGGTCTTGGCTCACCCCTCCTCTGTGCTCAACACACTTGAGCTTAGGAGAAAGCGCTTTGCGGGGTTCGCTGTGGCACAAAGGCTAAGAGATGAATGAATGGCTGTTTAGAGTTTGATCTAGATCCAAAGCGAACTATAGGTACATGCAAATATTAGGGTGTTTGGACCTAACTCTACGAGCAAGCAACTCCTAAGCTAAGGCTCATTCACACAAAATAATAAAAATAAAATTAAAAGAAAAGCGTCAACAATCATTGAGGCCCCCAAGGGAACAATCCCTCGAGCAATGGACCTCGGGAGTTGGAGTGTACCTGTGAGAGTCCTGTATTATTACAAAATTCAAGTGTCACTCTCTCACATGAATATACATAATAAAATGAAATAAGATAAAATGCATAACAATAGAGACTGTCTTCAAAAATTCTCCTTCTTCTGTCATGGATGCTCTCTCCTGTTGGCTTGGCATAGAAGAGCCAACTCCACCTTGCTTGGGTGCTTAGGTCCTCCTTCGCTTGGCAGTCCCTCGCATCAAAGACAAAGGAAAGAAATGGTCAGAGCAGTCAATCAAATAATATCAAATAGAAATAAAAACCAAATAAATAACTGAATCATGGACATGAGCAAATAATTGAATAAATGAATAAATACGCTCACAAAATCATACAAAATCCGTTGCCTCCCCGGCAACGGCGCCATTTGATGAAAGGGATTTTTCAGAGGGTCTAGATGTCTCACAAGGCGAGAGATCCAGTCGCTGAGTCGACCGCTCCAAAATACCCAAATCAATCAACAATTAACCCACAATGAAATATATGCAATAATTCCCAAAAATGCGGTCTTAAAATTTATTATAACTCTACATGCAAATGTGTATAGGTGTAAGCACAAGTAGAGGTCGAATACTGGGAGGCGAATGGTTGTATGTGTGTTGTGTAATTATTCAATCAATTGTTCATGTCCATTTATTGTTTTTGTGGGTTTTGGATTTTATATACTTTTTTTATTTTTATTTTTTTATAATTTTTATTTGGTTTTTATATGTTATAATTTTTTTATTTTCTTTTTATATTTTTAATTATATAATATAGATATATATATAAAGAGATATATATAAGAGAAGAGAGAGAAATAATATATGGATATATATACATAAATACTCAAAAATTATTGAATATAATATTTTTTTAGGCTTTTTATATTTTTCTAATAATTTTTTTGTTGTTTTTCTGGGGTTTTTCTAATTTTTATGTATTTGTGATTCCAAAAAATGTCCCTAATATGGGACTACTATATAGGCCGAAAATAATTTGGGTGTTAAAATTATAAAATAAGTCTCAAAATTACCCAAATTAATTTTGATATGTTAGTAGTTATTATATAGATAATTATAACATAGGAAAACATATTTTTGGTATTTTTGAAGGGTTTTTATATTTTTGTTTTAGGATTTTGGAGCTTCTTGAAATTTTTATATTTTCTTTTTCTATTTTTAGGTTTTTTTCATTTTCTGGACTCAATATATATATAAATACATCATATCTAATATTTTCGTAATTTTTCAAAAACATTTTATATTTTTTTGGTATTTTATAATTCAAACAGTGATTATTTAGGCTCCATTTGAATTTTCAAAATTAGATAAAATGCAAAAAAATGCAAAATGGACATGTGGCGTGAAAGTACAGGGCATGAAAATCTAATCTAATTTTTGTGGAATTTTAGGAGCAATGTAGGTATTTTTAATAAATACATAAAAGACACACAAATTAAACAGCCTGGCAGGGGCATTTTTGCAAATAAAGTAAATCACAGGGGTCACAGTGCAAAAATACCTACTGGAATAAACATTTATTTTAATTTTTAGAACTATTTTACAATAAACAAAAATTGCCGGGGGTTACATGCAATTTTTACGCGCCTCACGTGGGACTGCACGTGAGGCGCGGAAGGACCTAAATGCAATTCCAATAAACTCGGGGTTCTTTCTGCAAAAACTCCCATTTACTTACAACGTACTATTTATTTTACAAGATTAAAAATTAAATACAAAAAGTACAGGGGTTAAATGTGCAAATTACCCCCCAATAGGTGCGCTATCCAACGGTTCAGCGTTCTTCACTTGACACGCGTCGCCACCTCCTCGCCCGATGACGCTTCGCCGATGGAGGGCTGAGATTAGATTAGCCGAGCTGATCTGACGGTTGATGCGGTGCTCCATCTGACGGTTCTGATTCGACCTGGGCTGGGAGCGCGATCGGACGGTGAAGACAAAGGCACGAAGAACAGGGAAGAACTCCCTC
Source organism: Ottelia alismoides (assembly GCA_037367405.1). Taxonomy (NCBI): domain Eukaryota; kingdom Viridiplantae; phylum Streptophyta; class Magnoliopsida; order Alismatales; family Hydrocharitaceae; genus Ottelia; species Ottelia alismoides. The sequence goes on along the minus strand of JAZKJV010000452.1, from coordinate 367,920 downwards.
TTCCCCTACCTTCGATCCGGTGCTGCTCGCTCGTCCGGTGCTCCCTCGAGCTTCTGATGTTCCAAAAAGCTTCCTGGGGCCTTGCTCTGTTGACTGGAGCGTTCAGGGGAGCCGGAGGCTCACCGGAGTGGTCCAGCGAGGTCGATGAAGGATGAGGGCCCCAGGTACCTGCAGAAGAGTCAAATCGACCCCAACGGGGGTCCTTTGGCCTCCAGCACCTGCAAGGAAGCTCAGCGCATAAAAACAAAGGGTTGGGGGCCTTATTTGGGTCAAAATGAGTGAAAGGGGGTACGGGGCGACGATCTCCGGCGAGGGGCGGAGGAGGAGATATGATCTCCAGATCTGGTGAAGATCTGGTTGAACGGAGGTGCCTGGGGCGTAGGGAAATGAAGGGGTATGGAAATGGAGGCGAGGTGGTGGTCGGAAAACAGTCGGGAAACGGTGGTGAAGTCGCCGGAGCTGAGCTCCGGCGAACTTCGAATTAACTAACCTAGGCTAATCTAATGACCTAAATGCAAAACAAAAGACAGGAATGAAATGCTGAAATAAAATCCTAACTAAAATAACTAAAAGCGCAGCTCTTATACCTGGGGGCCTCCAGGGAGCAGGGCGACCGCCGGAGCGCCGCCGCGACAAAATTATCCTCCTTCATGGACCGAGCCGAGGTGCTGGGAAGCGCCTCCTGTCACGAGGGCTACACCAGGAGCTGATTCAAGCTCATTGAGGGGAATAAAATTGGCCAAATTCGGCCAAGAAAGAGGAGGGACTTATTTATAAACATTCCTGGGGACCCCCATGGACCGGCGATTATTGAAGAATCGAATGGCTGTACAAGGGTTCCAAGATCACGACGCGAATCACGGATGGTCAGAGAACAAAATCTGTGAAGGGATCGAAGGTGATGGAGCGACCAATCGACCGGGAAAAATGGATGAAATCGGGGGACGCGACAGTTCTGACGGACGTCAGAGGCGCAGGGGGGAGTTGACCGGAGGTCAACACTCCCTGGCCCCTGATTGGTCCACATCAGCCTGGGCTTGACCCATTTATTACACGTATTAAATGAATTAATTAGAATTTACTTATAAAATAAAAAATGTTTATAAATTAATGTAGTATTTATTTATGATTTTTATTTATTTTTTTGAATTATTTTTTACGGTTTTAATAAAATAATGTGTATATGTATGTATTTACATGTATTTTTGTATATTTTATTTTTAATTTGTTTATTTTCTTTTATTCTTTTATTGGCTTTATTTTATAAATTTATAATTTATTTTGTGAGTATAAAGGTACTTTTATTTAATTTTTAGGAGTTTATTTACATTTTTAAATAAATGTGTGTATGTTTATGTAGGTATACTTATAGGTATTTTACCTAGATATTATATACATTTTATTTTTTTAATAAATTTTATTTGTTTTTATTATGGACTTGTATTTTTAATAAGTTATATATGATATATACATTATTAGAAAAAAATATAAAAGAATGAAACAATTAAAGAATGTTTTTCCTCTTTTATTTATGTACACACTTCACATAGGTATTTTGTCTATATATTACATAGACTTATTTTATTTTACAAATTATTTTTGGTTTTATTCTAATGTCAATATGTACATGAATTATATACATTATCTACAAAATTCTAAAAATATGAATTTATAAAAATAATAATGAATATTGAATAAAATGAATATTTTAATCAGGTATTATGTACAAGAAGGGCCAAAAACCTAACTTCCACAGATGGACTCCAAAAATTATGAAACCAATTTTATAAAATATTTCTTGGAATGCTATATACAATTAAAGGTGAGTTTGGGCGATTTGGAGTTTTTATTTGCAAGATATGGGTCTGTGAAGTTGAGATTTTGGCTTTTTATTTTGTGTATAAAATGTACATTGTGTATTATTTTTGCACAAACTCAATTTTGTAATTTTATTTACATTATTATATACAACTTTTATGTATAAAGTTTCTTTATTTGATAAATAAATAAGTATGTACAAAATAGGTGTAAAAAATGCATAAATAAATGAGGTATTTATTGTATAATTGGCCCTTATCTCCCCCTACTTTATTCCTTGTCGACCAATTACATGATGGCCTTGGTCTCGGGGTTAGGGTCATAAAATATTTGCAATATTTTATTCCTTTTTCTTTTCTTCTCTTTATTCTATAATTTTGGCATTAAAAACCTTATTTAATGTACAATAAATACAATGAATAATGAATGCTATTATATACAAATAACTGTTATTTACATGCATTTGCTGGGGTTTTTTAAGGCCAAAATGATAGAATAAAGGTGATGAAATGGAGATTCATCAACACCACTCCGGGAAGAGGACCACATGGAAGGTACTTCAATGTGGCTTATATTGTTCGACTATGTTTTGCGATGCACTCACCTTTGCGAAGTCGTGCCCAGTATGCTAGCGAATGGGAGGAACCGTTGGTTCCAAGGATGAGATGTCGATGCAGCATGTCATCATTTGTGATGTCTTTGACGCCTGGGGCATCGACTTCATGGGCCCATTCCTGGTGAGCCATGGTTTCGAATATATCCTTCTTGCGGTGGACTATCTGTCAAGGTGGGTGGAGGCTATCCCGACCCTAGCCGTAGACAGCAGGACTGTTTATAAATTTATTAGAGATCACATCATCTCCAGGTTTGGGATCCCCAAAGTGTTGATATTCGATGGGGGTAGCCATTTTGTGAACAAGGACGTGAAAAAACTCTTAAAGGATTACCCATCGAACATCGTGTCGCTAGTCCTTACCACCCACAGACCAATGGCATGGTAGAGGTGTCGAATAGGGAGGTCAAGACCATATTTCAAAAGCTTGTCCGCCCAGACAGGAAGGACTGGTCTCAGATTTTGGATCATGTCCGTTGGGGCTTATAGGACAACTTACAAGACACCATTAGGAACCTCCCCATTCAGAATAGTGTTTGGGAAGTCATGCCATTTGCCCGTAGAATTAGTGCATAAATCTGAATGGGCAATCAAGAAGGTCAATTGGAACACACACCTAGGGCATAAAAAGAGAGAGATGGATCTAAATGAACTTGTGGAGATCAGAAACCGAGCATATGACAACAGTTTGGTGTACAAGGACAAGGTAAAGCATTGGCACGATAGATATATCATACAAAAGATCTTTGTTCCTGGACAGAAGGTATGTTGTTCAATGCAAGGCTGAAGGTTTTCCAAGGTAAGCTAAAATCCAAGTGGACGGGTCCGTTCATAGTCCGTGATGTGCATGATAGTAGATGTGTAGAGATCTCAGATCTTACAGATGGAGCACAGACATCCCTAGTTAATGGACAACTCCTGAAACACTTTATCGAACCCAATGAACAGTTAGTCCATGTTGAGGAGATTGTTTTCATGCGTGAGGAAGACTCAGTAGACACACATAAAGCCGCGCATGAGACCTTGCAACAGTGAGCTCTCACCATCGGCAGCATCGAAAAGATTCAGATCATGATCCTTGTATATACTCACCCTTCTTGTATATTCTTTCCCTCCCTCCCGCGACTCCAGTCACTTGCCCCAGCTCCATATCTTTTCATTTTATGACTATACTTAGGATGACCGGATCCTAAGTATAGGGGGGAGAGTGACCCGAGTCTATTCACCATTCGTTGTACATCCTCCAGATCTCATCAGCTCTCACATCCACTACTATCCTATACTTAGGTTGACCTGAGCCTAAGTATAGGGGGAACCGATGCCCGCCATGTATATACTTCTTCATTTCCCTCTTAACCTCATCCATCCCATTTTTGTTCTTCTTCTACACTTAGGCTGCCAGAGCCTAAGTATAGGGGGCGAGACGACTTCTATACATTTTGTTATTTTAGCTCTCCTACGCTTAGCACGAGCTATGTCTTTTCCTCGCTTTTCATGCTCTGAAGACATAGCACACGCTGAGTATAGGGGGCGTGTATATATTACATATATACTTTACCTATAGCTTGTACTTTTACGTATTTTTGTATATATTATGCAATAATTATGGGGTGGGTAAAAATTGAATTTTTTTTGTAAAATACATGTATATTTGTAATACTATTATATAATTTTGTGAAAAAAATCAAAATCAAAGGCTTCTTATTTGTTCTTGCATACAATCCCTGCATTTAAAAAGGAAAAATAGAGTCTTGCATTCATCTACATAGTATGTCATCTGCACCTCATCTGCATATCTAGCATATGCAAAGTGAAAAGTTAGTGGGTTCTGAATCAAGTTATGAATAGATGTTGAGGAGGACTTGATTTGACCTTAATCTACCTAATTTCAGAGGAACCTTATAGGAATTGGAGTTAAGATTTCTCAGGTCAAGTGTCTTAATTCTTTGAGTCCACAAATCTTTGTTCACATGTTATCTTGATTGGTCTAAATAGAATATCTCGTGCACATGCATGATTCTTATAGACAATGATCTAACTTGGACAAGCACCATGTACGTAGCTCTTCATTGATGAGGTGGTGGGGAGGTAGAATCCTTTGACTTGGAGTAGCACACGGGTGGAAACATCCGTTGTCCTCTAGGGAGGGAAATGCATCTCAACCTAGTCTTGTGGTGTTGACATCTAAGGATGGGATGCTGTGGGTTGCAATAATACTTCAAAAGAGGGATAGTCTACTGGCTCAAGAGGAAAAACTCCTGATGTACATGTTGCACCTTGTATATAGTTCAAAAAAATGCAAGAACTCCAAAAAGTGGACAGGCCTGAGTGAAAATAAAATGCCTGCCGGAGTATGTATATTTACAAGAAGCCTGCAGCTGGATGACTAGGCTACACTGGTCAAGCATCCTGGGATAGGTAGCTACACTGGCTACTATCCATTCTTCTCTCCACCCCCTCTTCTTGAGCTGGTCGCACTTGAACTTAGAAGGGAATACGCCGCTCCTCGAGGAAAGAGTTACTGGACCGAAGAATCAGAGTTACCTTGTTAGAGGAGGTTGGTTCTTTGCCATTTCTGATGTGGAGAGTTACATTTCACTTACACGGTACAAGTAAGAAATCATAGTCATCAGAATTTTGCGTATGAGGATTTGTCCTGACCTGACTATTAAGGCATCTTAAATAGAAGACTTGTGGAACTTAATGTATGTTAGGTCTTAAATTCAGATCCCAATAAGGTTCTGCCACACAATTGATCCAAAGGTCGAATTAAGCTCCATTTTCAACTTTTGTTCATGACCTTGGTATGGAACACAAAATCATTTCACCTTTGCATTTCATTTTAGTTTCTCGGGGACGAGCAAGGTTTAAGTATAGGGGTTGATGAATCTGTGATTCATCACTCTAAAAGTTGAAAATAGTGCTTTGTTCCCAAGTAATTAGATTCATTTCATCACCTATATTGTATAATTAGCATTCATGCATGCATAGATAATACATGCATTTTAACATTCACACCAGCATTAAATGAGGAGCCAAATTCACTCGTAAAAATCACCTATTTGTATGTATTTTATACTAACTCCAAACTCCATAAATTCAACTCTATAGTGTATATATTACTAATACTAATACAAGAAAAATGCCAAAAAAATGTTAACTTGTAAAATTGACCAATAAAACTCGAGTCCAAGTTTGAGACCATAGACCTTAAAATGCACATATCTCTCTCATACAACCTCCGATCTAGGTCTACTCACTTTTAAAATAATACACATTCAGAGAACTTCAAAACAAGACTGATTTCATTAAAATCGGAGCTCGTATGCAAAACTTGGGTTTTGGGCCCCCATTGTATACTGTAAGTATCTGTATTTGTACCCTTGTATTTTACCACTTCGTTTGACCTTGTTTCCATTTTTGGTCAACACAAAATTTGTAGATCTCATCAAGATCTACAACTTTCATGTTTTGAGTATTTCCCAATTCGTCCATTTTCTTACTCTTATTTGGCTCTCTTTGTCGCAATAAATCTGATTGGGTCACGTGGCGCCATCTGGTTGCGCCACATAGCCCAATCCCTTGCATGCCACCCGCCCGCATTTTCCTCCGTCAGATCGCCTCCTTCCTCTTCAGATCTCCACTGTTCATTTCCACCCATTTCCTGACCATTCGATCAACATACAGATCAAATATGGGCCGATCGCTAGCGCCCTCACCCTCCTTCCTCCACGTGGCTCCATCATCACCCTCCATCTCTTCTCCAGATACCTCTATCTCGGTTGTTCCTCTCCGCCCTTATCTCAACCCTCCAATCAAACACCAGACGCCATCTCATCCATCCGCAAGCGTCGAGTTCTCCTTTGTCCACGTGTTACGCTCACATCCGCCCAATCTAACCACATATCTCATCACGACCGTTGACTTCCGCCCGCACCACATCCCGCCACGTGGCTCATCCCTCTCCCTTCGATCGCATCACCTTAATCTAATCCTCACCGCTCGCTGGTGCCCCGTTCAGAGCCGTTGGATCACTAGATCCAATGGTCGAGAATTCGTCGTCAACCTCCTGAAGTCCCCTCACCCACGTCGCCCCACCTCGCGCTCCATCTCCACTCTTTCTATTTCCATCGCCACTACCGCCACCTTCTCCACTCGTTGATCGCCCCACGATGAATACCATACTCCCCTCATCCTCGCCAGTGCCCACTCTCGTCATGAACCCCTCTATCTCGCTCCTTAATCTCCACGTAAACCTCACTTTCATCGCCCATACCACCACCTTCCCTCTATAAATACGTCGCCTCCGGCCATCGTCATCCCCATCCGCCCTTGCATGAGAGACCCTAGGGCTCTTCTCCTCCTATCTGTGACAGAGACAAGGCTTGAAATCGAGCGATGATAGCGGTTCTTCTCCGGCGAGATCCACGGTGAAGCTTCGCCATGCAACAGCTCCACCACCGAGCTGCACGAGCTCGGGCCCTTGCCGACCCTAGAATGATGACCAGTGGTTTCATTTCAAGTCTCCATCCCCAGGTAGACGCATCCGTTTTCTTCTCAGATCTTCTTCTTCTTCCCCTCCGATTTTCTCTTTATTTCTCTGCCTTCTCTGCTCAACATCTCCTTCCGCTGATCATCGATAGAGCTCTGCCTCGGAGCGACCATCTTCGCGCACCCCTTCATTCTTCATCCATGACTCATCGAGCACCTCCATCCATTGCTCCGTCGATCACGGTGGAGGAACACCTCCATCCATTCACCCTCTTCATGCATCAAGGCCTCGAGCACTCACTGCATCACACGAGCACTTGCACCACGATTTTTGGCATTCACTAACACTGTAGGAGCTTCCTTCGTCAATCACCGGAGCTTCTTCGAGATCCTTCGTCTCCGACGTACAGACCACGTCTGCTTCTTCCAGAACGTCTGGCGGCTCCGATGCACCTCCACGATCACTCCCAGCCACTCAGGAGCCCTCAGGCATCTTCACCAAGCAAGGAACAAGGTGGCTGAGGTAGCCACCCTTCGCCGGAGCCCAGCCACGCCCGCCGCAGGAGGCGTTGGTGAGGAGGAGCACGAAGCACAATTGTCGTCCGATCGTCTTGATCGGACGGTCCCCAGCGCTCCACGTCGCATTCTTCAGGAGCTCCAGATACCGTTGGATCGCTTGAAGATCTGACGGTCCAAGGCACGCCATGTCTCCAACTCCCACCACCGTTTAATCTTTGCAATCAGACGGTCCACATCGTGTCACGTCGCTCCATCCGAGCCTCTTCCTCGCCCCTTAGGCTCGGAGCATCCAACCCTCATCCGAAGGACATCCGAGCCTGCAAAAGACCCGAAGCAGACCCGAGCCTTTATCGCCGTTTGAGCTACCGTCCGAGCTTAGCACTTCACATGGTCTTCACGTGACATATGGGCAAATTGCATCGAGGCCCCTACAAGTTTTCAGAATTGCACTTCAGTCCCTACCAAACAACGTCACGTGAGGCGCACGTGTTCCCATGGAGAAATTGCACGTATAACCTCTGCATTATAGGTAATTACATTTTAGTCCCTTTCATTTAATCAATTTTATTCATGTTTTCATTTACCCCCTATGTTTGCATGTTTATTTCACCACTCATTTAGCATCATTTTATAATTCCAAAAATTGCACGTTGTAGAGAAACTTGTTCTTTATCATTGTGAAGACTTGTTACATTTTTAAGAGCTTTGAGGAATTTAATATAATTCATTTTGTGGAAATTTACATAGTTTACCATTGTGTGCCTTGAAATCCATATTAAATTATCTGTTCCTCCAAAAATAACCAAAAAATCACAATAGATCTAATTTAAGTAATTCTACTTTGTGCCCAAAAATCACATTATTTGCACGTATAATGAGTCCTTAATAAATTAATTAGTATTTTTATTAATTGAATTTTAATTGGTTCAAAATTCATCATTTTTGAGGTTTAATAATTTTTCTGGATTTATCTCACATAGAAGTATCTAGGTTAATTTTTGTATCTGAAAATGATTTGAGTTGGTATTTATTAAAATTGTTTTTGTAAAAACTACCCTGCATTCATTTTTAATTCATTTTTAATTCATTTAGAGTCAAAAAATTCCAAAAAATGCAGTAGCTTAATTTCATTGCATTTCATATTCTGGCCAAGTTTCATCATTTTTGGACTTAATTTGACCACACTTCAAATTTTATTCGTCGAATTTGGCTTGAATTGCATCACAGTTTCTTTAATTGCATAAAAAATACAAAAAAAATATTATCCTGAAAATCTAAACTTCAAAATTAACTTTAAATTAATTTAAGGAAAAAGCCGCCTCCCTGAGTTCGACCTTGGGCTTGTCCAAGTAAAATAAAAAAATTACCGCTTGCGTTAAATTTACATTTATCTAAGTGATTTTGATCAGTCTTTATTTACCCGACTACAACGAACGCAACATTAAATTTGATCATTAATTCGGTTGAATTAGGTAGGGTAACTGCATGCTCTTCACCTCCCTCGCCTCCTTTTCTCATAATAGAATGAGGAGAAAGACGGAGAATAGACCCCTTATTCCCGGACCTATTCCCCAATCGAATAGGCCCTAAGTCATCCAATGAATCGTTTTTCTCATATGAACCTTCTTCCTGAGATCTCCAGTCCGAAGGTTGAGTTTCCATTACTTCGACTCTTGAATTGAGCATAATCTCTTTTCTCTTGATATACTCTTCGCTAACTTCTTGCTTAATAGTTTAGTTAGAGATCAACCGAATTTAATTCTGACTTCACATAGTCCATGGATATGATACTATCACCAACGAGATATCTCACAATATTATCTCTCGGGCCAATGTACCTTCTTTTCTCATGATATATTATTTTTAGCTCTTGACATAACAACATGGCTATCACAATGTATGAATATTGATAGCATTGGGTTCATCCAAATGGGAAGATACGTTGAGAAGTTTCTTAACTAAAGTCTCCAAACATGCCTTCTTTAACTTAAGAATTCCGATTCTATTGTAGTTGTTTGAAGATTTTCCAAAAACAAATGTTTTTTCCAAAAGTAAAGTTATATACTCATATAATTTTCAACTCATTTGAATAAGGAATCCAATTTGCCTCAACATCCCTGAAGAATGGGAGGATCTCCACAAATTATTAAACAATAACCCATTGCTTCTTTAAAATAATAAAGCATTCTAGCTAGGGCATTCCAATGCTCTCTTTCGACTTTTGAGGATACCTGCATAGCTTTCCAACATAATATGCAACATTTGTCTAATGCATAAGACATTCAATAGTATACTATCACTTTTGATGTTATTTTAAGACGTGAGTCGGGAGTATGGAATGCTTACCAGCTTTAAAATCTTTGGAGATTTTCCTTTTCCAATATAATTTTTTTGTGAGAGAAAAAAGACTTTATCACAAGTTTATTCCCAAGATAGTATTTACTTCTCTCATGTCTTTGAGATCAAAACGAGACATCAATAAAATTATGAGTGTTTTTTTACTTCTAATCACAAATGATCAACATGGAATATTACATTGATCCAACGTGATTATTATGAACAAATACAATGATCAAACAAAGTATTTTTTTTCCAAAATATGTTTTCTTTTCTTATCCTCAATCAGTAAGATATCAGTTAAACAACCCACACTTCTGGATATTTCAATCTATATATTTTAAGAAATAGCCACATCATCCAACGCTTATAAATAAAAAATATTCTGTAATATTTTTTTCATCATTCTATGGAATCAGAGAACTACTCGATTGCAATTAAGTCTCATAGAAGGTTTTTACACAAAAGAACTAAGGACCCTCCATATTTATTCATAAATATTGTGTGTAAAATATAAAGAGGGCTGAATATATAACATCGACACGATGAACCAGTTGTCAAGGCAAGCCAAAGGTGTTGACTTTAATAATATATTCGTAACCACATGGAGATTCCGATGGAGCAATCGGTTTTGGTCCGACTACTCTTCGAGATACAATGACGAGATCTCAAGAGGCATGCACACACCGACGTCGAGATTGATTGAGCAACAATGATCATTTATTCAAGTTAACTCGCTCAAAAAGAACAAAGGGGATAGAATTGTTGTATGTTGTGTCTAAAACAAATATATACCCCTTTATATAGATATATTAGAACGTTACGAATCATAGTACACGTTGGAATGAGTATCACAATAAGTATTTTAATAACACAAGCATTATACAAGCAAGTATCACAATAAATATTTAATAACATAAGTATTATACGTCATGTAATGCAAATCTAACGGAAACAATATTCATCAACAATTGAATAGAATAAAAGATGTAAAATATGTAACGTGGAACATGCATGCAATGGATGATATAAATTTCAAGTACTATATTTATGATATTATCATGATAATAATGATTAAAAATAAGGTGTATTTACATCTCCCAACATAGAAGATGTAAGGTCCAATCGAATCAATAAATGTCAAAGAATAAAGAATAGAGCTTACATGCACTACATTGTAAATACAACGTAATTGTGTTAATAACATTCTATTCTAGCACAACGACGATAAGGAGATTGGTAATCAACATAGGTTATGAACGTTGTACAAAAAATACTATAAATAAAATTTATGTGTTTGAAATAAAATATCAACACATAGGTGATACGGCGTGGAGAGACTCCGTGGGATATGAAGCGAGGGGCTTATGTGCCATAGAGGTGAGCATGTACATCTTTTGCGTGGATGGAGAGCAATGAGGGTTATTGTAGCATGGTGCATCAGCGGCGACGAGAATCGGTAGTGGCCTTGATGGAGTTCCTCCTTTGAAGGAGGACGACGGTAAAAGGAGAATGCTGGTAATGATCAAGGGTAAATATGTCTCTTTTTAATGGTAACCATCCATCCTTTGATGGTCAAATGGATGCGAGTAAACCATTTGGTCCGCAGTGCAAGTGTTAGTAAGTTTGCAGGGATTAAGTGATAATTATGAAGTATACATGGTGTGAAGATAACTTACAAAGTTTTAAAGGTTTACTTGTAAAAATACCCAAGAAAAATCATATACAACTCATTATCCAAAGGGATTTTTACACCACGAACCCTCTTTGAAAATTACCTTCTCAACCTTGTAAACTTGTTATCCCATCGATCATGTAAACTTGCACCGTCTTACCCCACGAAGCATGCCGTTAATTTGACAATTCTTGGATCAACTTGTTTAGGTTACAATCGACTTAATCAAACCACATATGTGATCGTGAATGTCCATATTTGAATGACTGAGATCAAGCATTCCAGCAAATCTAATCCATTGAACTCGAATTTCTCTGATCAATATCAAGGTTGCTGTAACTTCTAGAGGAGGACCCCGTTCTTCTCCAACTTGCAGAGCTCCAGGAAACGAAAAGGAAGGCATCCCAATTGTGATCTATTAGCTCTTTGTAGTAGCATAGAACTCACAAAACATCTGCAAATTTATAACAAACAGAAAAGGGGTGGAAGACGTGCATCTTGCGCTCGGGGATGGGAGGTTTCGTAGGCGGGTTTTGGAGTGGTGGCGCAAGTGGGTTTTGACAAGGATCATGCTAATGGGGCGGGGGATTAAAGGGGCGGTGGTGGGTTCCGTGAGGGGGTCCTGGAGGCGGGATTTGACGGAGATTGTGCTGAGGGGGTGGATGATTAAAGGGGCAGTGGTGGGTTTCACGGGTGGGTTCTAAAGGGGCGACGGTAGGTTCTGGAGGATTGAGTACAAGGGTGGCAACAATGACCTGGCTTGGTAGGGTGCATCTTCTTGCGCTCGAGACAGGTGGGTTATGGTGGGGTGGCACAGGTGGGTTTTGACGAGGATTGGGTTGATGGGGTCGAGGATTAAAGCGGCAGCGGTGGGTTACGGAGGGTTGGAGGGGTGACTAGGGTGGCTTGCCTGGTGGGGGCGGTGATAGGACATCGAGCTGCGTCCGGGAAAGAGGAGAGATCGCGGCGGCAGATGAGCATCTTCTTGCGCTCGGCTTCATCGGTACGGTCTTGCGGGTAAATCTGGCCTTAGCTTGATTTGGAGCTAAAGAGTTTTCATGGGACGGGTATTCCACTCATTCAATCAATGATCCGAATTATTTGAATGGATCACAAATACTCGTGGGATATCACTTCCAGCGGAAAATAATTACCAATACACTTTATAGTACATTCTCTCACTGTAAACAAACACCCATAAAGTCAATAATAGGACAGAGGGAATCCTATCACCTGCTCGCCGCTTCATGCAGTCGATGACCTTATCCTTCTTCACATCTACATTGTTCGGCAGTTACATAATGATATGGAAACATCAATACGATCAGGGTAACTTGAGTTATGGAGATCAAATCGAAATCCTATCAGATGAAATTCACTTTGAAGATGATCTGGCAGGAGCAGAATCTGGCATTCCTGTGGGCCATGTGAGAAGCGACGATGAGGAACTCGATGAAGCTATGGGAGAAGTTGACGATCGCAAAGGAGGCGAACGTGGATACGAAGCCTACAACATGTGTTTGAAGGGTGAACCCAAGGGAAAGGTGGAAGAGGGCAGAGACGACGTCGAGGAAGGGGGAGAAGAAGAGGGAGAAAGGGAAGGAGGAGAGGAGGGAGGAGAGGACCTTGAGGTTGCAAGTGTGGACGGTTTGGGAGAGGCAACAATCGTCTAGAAGCTTCACGGTGTCATGGGAGAAGTCCGATGGTGGTGCTCCTTTGACGGCAGGGAGGATTGTACTACCGTCAGTTGAGGAAGGTGATGTTGCTGCCTTCTTCGCCATGGAAGATCTGCTTTGCCTCTCCTGTTCGCCTTGAAATCCTAGAAAGAGGAGGTCGTGGGATGTGGCGTTGAAAGTATGGGACGTCCATTTAGTGATGGCTCAATATGAAATGCCAATTTTTATATCTTAGTGCTTAATTATTTTTATATAATTTTCACAGTGTGTAGAGAGTAAATAGTAAGTAAGAAAGAAAAACATGCTTCTATCACAATTTTGGCTCCCTTGTACCCACGGGTGCTGAAGGGTTTTGACTTGCAGGGGGGGGGGGGGGCAGATGTGACCCAGCTAGGGACCTGGAATTCCAATAAGTTATTTCCACCGGATCATCAATCTTGATTGGGTCGACTGTTTATGGGTACCAGACCCGAATATTTTTCTCGGGTACTCGTAAACTTAGGGTCAAGATAGCCTGGATGGGTCGAGTACCCATTGGACCCGAAAATACTGAACACCTCTATTTGGAGCCACCACCCACGGCTTGATATGGAGCCATTGATCACCCCTTCCCATATTAGTGGCAATGGCAGTCGAGGGGCGGAACATGGCGACTGAGGGAGGAGGGTGGATGAATGGAAGAGTAGGGGAGGAGGATGGTATGGGGAGGGTAACATTTGTAAATACGATAAACTACAAGGGCAATATAAACATTTTTTTGACGGAATCAAGTTTATTTTAGTGACAAAATGGATGGAAGTTAAATTATAGGATTCTTGTTATAAGAGTTAGTAAGTTTATGTGATCGAGAGTAATAACAATATTAACATATTCGAAAAAGTAACTTTCTAAGATTCGTAAGCTAAAAAATTATAGGTCCAACTTTATATACAATAATCCTTCACGAGCTGCCCTTGTAGTAAGTATAACGCCATGGTCAATTCGACCAATCTCCAAGTCGCGGGCAAACTCCGTGGTCGTCGCACGTCAGTGGACCCCACTTCCATAAACCATATGTAGAAAGATAAAGTCTCCTTCCCATTGGCGATCTCGCACTTCTCCCAGCGATCGAGGGAGAAAGAGGTCGGAATGGGTCAAGGCCACGGAACCGCCCGATCCCCCGACGACGATGCCGGGGAATCGCCGGAAACCACCAGCTGCGCTCGCCTCCGGGGGCGCCGCCGCCGCCTCGCACGCCGATCGGCCCACCCCGACTCCCTCCACAAGCAGCTCTCCGCCGAGGACTTCGCCGGGATCGCCTGCATTGAGCTCATCGGCGTACGAGATACCCCATCCTCCCCTCGATGTCTCTCCCCTTCTTCCTGATCCGTGCAAATCGTTCTGATCCCGATTGTACGCCTGTAGGCCGAGATGAACTTCAAAGACAGGTGGCTCGCGTGCCTCTCGCTGGGGGAAAGGACCTACCGCACGGCCAAATCCGAACAGTTTAGTACAGCTGACATTCCGCCGTCGATTTCGTCCGATTTTTTCGCGATTCTTCGGAGTTTTTTTTTCAAATCTCTGACACCGATCGTTTTCTGTTTCCGGTGCGCGCGCGCGATTATGATTGGAAATGGCTCAGTACGGAGAAACCCGTTTGGAATTCAGTGAGTGATGGGCAAAAGATCGATTTTTTCCTCTAGTTCCTCTGTTCTCTACCATCTCTTTCCATTGTTAGTTTATCATGCGATGCATTGCAACCCTTTTTCCGCGTAAGATAATATGTAATCTGTTGTGAGAAGAAAGAATCTGGTTTTAATTTAAGTAGATCAGCTCAAACAATTTTTACAAATAGGTTACGCTAAAAAATCAATAATAATTCGTGTATTCTAATAATCACTATGATTGCTTTGTCAAAAGATAAATGAAAAAGCTTCTACGGATTTCGATTGCATCAGGGCAGTCCAAATGGAGCCTTGGGGGATTGGTATCTGTACTGAAGTGGAAAGGAAGTGAAGTAGCAATTTTATATCGACAGGGTGGAAAGGTTGGGTGTAAAGATTGAATCATCACATGGCAAATAGGCCCATGCTAAAGTTAGAGTCGTGCTTTTGGGGTGAGGCAAGTCTGGAGAAAAAAGGACATACATGGTATCTTTGCTAGGAAAATTGGCATCATAACCTAGAATTCAATATCTTTAGTTCTCTGGTAAAGGTGCAAAGTAGAGGGTTATTAGGGGAAGGTGATCCGGTGTTTGAGTTGTAGTGCAGGAAAATGCACAGCTAAACAAACTTTTTTCCCTGTTCGAGCAATTCTTTTTCACAGGATTGATATGTGGTTTTAGAAAGTCTGTGGTCACCTTGACATAAAGCCTCGTCAAGAGATTACCCATCTAAGATAAATCTTGGATTGTATGGAAGTTACTCAATCTATATAAAATTTTCAGCAACTTAGCATTACACAGTATATGTCTCAGATTGGGAAGTCATGTTTTGGAACCTCCTCTCAAGAATTCAGTATTGCTGTTTTAGCAGATTTCATGTATTTCTACACTTTCTTTCGTGTTGATATATTTCTGAAGATTTCTTTTCTATAAATTGAATATACTAACTGCACTTTACCTTTTGAGATCTGTAGCTCCATGTGGTGGTTTCAAGAGGAAAATTTACCTGGGGTGGTTCTCGTGGAAAGTTATTCCACGTCCCAGGCGAACATATATTTTGTTAAGTACGGTGTGATGGTTTTCCTGGGGGTCACAAGGAATAACTTTCCATGAGAACTGCCCAGGCAAATTTTCCTCGTGGTTTCAATTCAAATCTTGTTATGGTTTCTATTTTGGATTTGACAACCATGTAATATAACATTGGGTTCCCTCTGACTCCAGAAGAAGAAAGTTGTATTGGAGAAAGGAGGTGCTCATATTGCTCGTATATCAGTATTTGAGGTACTAAACTTCGTTGTATTTTCCAATCCGGTGTCCCATAAATGTATGTAGTCAACAGTGGCAAGTGATGGTCTCACAACCTTGACAATTCTTCTGATTCAATTTCCTATTCAGATTGAGTTGGACTTGGTCGTGAACCTTCAAGTTTTACTTCGTATTCCCTTTTCTCGCAAGACATTAAAGAAATTGATAATTGAAGCTGTTTCTTTTTCATACAGCTATAAAATAGAGATGTATACCGTCTCTTTCATGTAATGTGATTGGACGGGCTCCCGAAATGGGCCTTGATTACAAATTCTAGCTGCAAAGTGTCATATCTTTATGGGCTGCACATTGTTTTATTCAAGTAATTATGTTCTTTTATATATCAAATGTTACTTTTCAAAAAATTATGTCAAACTTGTTTTGTTTGTGCTATGTTAGCCAATAGTGAACCTTTGGCCTTGAGCACAATCGTGTTGCTTTAATCGCACTATGCACAGGCTGCAGCTGATAAATAACCCATCTGTTTATTAGATAACTTTACGTTTCTGATAATATTGGTATTAGCAAATCCTGAAGAAAAGGTTTGTGGTATCTATGAGGAATAGTTGTCAAGAGAAGTTAGCAAGCTCTGGTTTTTTAGTCATCATCTTCTTACATACTTCGCTAATTCTCTGGATCAATGATCAGGGATCCATGTAGTGACACTGCTCTAATTTTTAGATGTTGCTTTACAGAAGATGTTTCATGACTATAGATATGGTTACATTTCTAATTTTTGCAGACCAATAGGTTATCAAGAAACAATCTAGTAGGGTATTGTGAATTTGATCTAATGGATCTGCTTAGCAGGGTGAGGTTAAATCTTAGACTTCGTGATTTTCATCAACTTTTGTCAAGTTTTAAATCAGACATTGGTGCACTATTTCTTGATCTATTGTAGGAGACGGAGTCTGAAACGGAGATTTTCAAATTATTAGATCCGTCAACCTCGACTGAGACAGTTGGCACAATTTCTCTCAATTTCTTTATAGAGGTGCTTACGTGATTTCTGGGACATAGTATATTCTTTTGAAGCACTAAAATATATTGTTATTATCTAAAATAACAACATTGTAATAAATTTCATGGAAATCTGGATCTATTGTTAATACTCTACACTATTTTGTTAAACTTACCTCTGGCATTTCTGCAGGATCCATTTGAAACTGAAAAAAGTTTTGCTCGCCGTGTTCTAGCGATAGTCGTAAGTATGGCTTTTCAGTTAAAGAAATTAACCTCATCTTCTTTGGTTCCCGTTTTCTAATTGCCATTATCTCATTTTTATGTTTTGACATCATTTTGGGTGGTGCTGTATTGGTAAGATTGGTCTAGTACGACTTATTTCAATTGTCATTAGTTTTTTCCAAGTATATTTTTTGAGAAGTTATTCTCTCCAACTATCCCATACTTTAGACTTGAACATTGCAAGATGACCACAAAACTTCCTTGTTGGACTTCAGGCTTGTGCAGCCATTCTGCCAGACTAGTCATCTTGGATCTATTTTTCTTCTCAATTATACCCAAACTCTGGGTAGCTTCTCCCTCCAGCTTTGTTTTGTTCATTTAATTGATTTCTGAATGCAGGATTATAATGAAGATGGAAAACTATCATTTTCAGAATTCTCCGACTTAATTGATGCATTTGGAAATGAAATTGCTACTAATAAGGTGTGTTAGTATGTGGACCTTTGTGTGTCCTCCTTTCACTACTAATATATACTAATATTAGCCATACCTTTTTTTACCAGAAAAAAATGCTTTTCAGACAGGTGGACACAAATGGGGATGAAGTTGTAAGCATGGACGAGTTGGCTGTTCTTCTTGCTGCTAATAACGAAAGGTATGCTGGTGCCTGGTGTTAATGTTTGATTTCTTTTTTAATTTCACGTTTTTAATGGATTTTGTTTCTTATAACAGCTAAACTGTATTCCTGTTTCTGACAGGGAATCCCTTATAAGCACATGTCCTGTTTGTGGTGAAAATCTATGCAATTTTGACAAGCTAAATGCTATGATTCATCTTACTCTTTGTTTTGACGAAGGAACTGGAAATCAGATTATGACCGGAGGATTTCTAACAGAGAAGCAGGCTTCATACGGGTGAGGAATTGCACTCTTTAGATCCTTTGATATCCACCCTGGATTATATTTGATTGATAAGTAATAATGCTTAATGATTTACAAGAAATGAAATCCCGTCTCCAAAAAAATTCTAGTAAATGTTCCTAATCTCACTAGCTACTGCAATTTGCAGATGGATTTTTAAGCTTAGTGAATGGATCCAGTTCTCATCATATGATGTTGGTCTTAATCTTGGCTCAGGTTCTTCGCATATTCTGGTATGCTAAATGTCAATCTTATTAATTTTTGCCTGGTTTATACTGAGTGAGTTTTTATATTCTACGAACATCGAACACTAGTTATACAGATCCATTGAAAAAAATGCAGATATTACAGCGCCTGTCCAGAGGCCTCCACATGTGAATATCACGTTCAATTAATATTTTTTGAGTCAAAAAAGGGAGAAACATGCTAAGGTGTCCGTCCTAGATATATTAAGAAAGAGTTTATAGAAAAACATAAGGAGCCATGACTCGAGGAAAGTCTTAGCATGAGAAATTATATTATCAAGATAAAAACGTTGAGAGACAAAGATTGCACCATTTCTATCTAACCATAAAGTCCAAACAACTAATACCGGAAGAAGTACATATTTGGGACAACTGTTCCCTGCAAGTGAAGATTCCCAGAATGTCTCGATACCGTGAAGATTCAACCAATCTAACCCAAGCTCCAACCAAATAGGGAAAGACTTTCCACATTGAATGAAAATATGCTCTATGGTTTGTCTGCTAATCACACAAGGAGCATGTACTAGATATGAAGATCCTTGAAAAAAAATTATTCGTCATAAACTTCCTTCTCAGCAACCACAGAAAAATGCTAATTCTAGTTGGTAGCTTGAGTTTACAAATAAGATTGCACTCACGTGTAGGATTATCTATAACTGGGGGTGGAGGTCTGTCCACCACGCTGTATGCACGCTTCACTGAAAACATGTTATCTTTCCAAACTCAGTGGTCTCTTTCTTCTGATGGGCCATCTACATGACTAGGAGATTTCATAAGAAGAAGGAAATCTTTTAAACGTCACTATGAAAAGTTTGATAAATACAAAGGCATTCAACTCCCATCTGTATAGCCCTCGGATCCGGACATCCGTTTACGCCGCATTCGTACCATCACATTCACAGGCGATCTCACTAAGTTATGAAAATTAGAGGAAATTTTTCGCGTTGCTTTGCTTTTGCATATGACATTCACATTCAAGTAATATTGTATCAACCACAGAACAAAACACCAATAAGTACCACCAACATTTCTTTTCATTTATTCTCATAAGTATATACAACATGTATATGAGAGATGACAATTATACATATATATATCCCAAAAACTGACTGAAGAGGAAAAATAAACATTTACATTATAACTGAACAAAAGCTGAGACAAAAGTGACAGTACAGTCTGGTATATACACGATTACCAGAAGTCATCAACCTGCTACTGTGCTGCAGGCTCCTTACCTGCCAAAACATGCAATGAAGAAGAGGTGCCACAAATGTGAATACAACCCGTAGTTTATAATAGCAAGTAATTTTTTTCTTCAAATATTATGTGCAAAAGAAAGCAAATAGATAGACATGTATGAATAAAAATCTACCACTACCTGCGTAGAAAAATGTTTTCAAATTTCTACAAGCCTTACCCCCTTATTACTCATTATCCCAATATTTCCCATTTATAGCATTTTCCTATAGTAATTGAGGCCAGTAAGTATATGTTATTTACTTAGCACTGAGATCAGATTATGTGTCTTAATAAGGAGTTAGTGAGGTGACACTTTATTTTACTCTTAATTTATTTATAACGGAAAGGATAATATATTAATCGGGTTTTCAGTTCTACTTATCTTTTCAAGTATAGTGGATCTGTGGTCTTGGTCTTTATATAACCTCACACTATGACTTTAAGGCATTAATAATACCTTAGAGTTGGGGTGCCTCCGTAGGAATGCGGTGTTGTATAATGCATCCAAACTAAGTTCCAAACACGTCCGCTAGTTTATAGGGATTTCGGGTTTATTTTAATTATAGTCGCTTCCAACCAACTCAACTTTGATTGTAACTCTTCCAATCCTCAACTGTAACTGACTCAGATGTATCCCTAGATGATTTAGATGTAGACATGGATGATTCAGATGTAGCATTGCCGAGCATTTGGCGGAAAGTAACAAAAAACTCAAGCGGTGAGGTAGTCTCGTAAGAGACTCTTCCGTCTCGCCCTCTTATTGGAAGTGTGGTCCAATAGAGGGAAATGTCTACTCCAAAACTACGCTCTAGAGACGGGTGAGAGAGACTCTCCGGAAAAGTCACTCTAAAAAAATCGGCCCGACCCGTACGGGCAAACGAGCTCTTACGAAAACTAAAACCGAGGATCTCCCGCATGGGTATCATAAAACAAAGGGTCAGCGGAAGTGGTCAAAAGTCGGGATCCCAACGAGCCGTGAAACACTGCGAGCTCGCGTAAAAATCGTGTAAAAGGCTGGGATCTTAGACCCGCGCACTTGGCGGCCGTTTCCCTAATCGGGCTTCCTATCTCCCGTCGAGTTGAGGGTCACCGCGCCCTCGCACAGTCAGGTGTAAGTATCACCATGACTGGCGATCTTAATTATAAATCATTGATTCACCATTATCTTTCCTTCCTTGACTGTTTATCTTATTCTCAGTCATTTTTGTGGTTAACTGTAGAGATCTAAGTCTTTTAATCCATGATCTTATCAACAGTGTTCTATAAATATTAGATTATACTTAAAGGATTAATTCGTAAAGATGATCGTTCCTTGAGATCTAAGGTTAAAATTATGATTCTTGTAACTATTAATTGAATCCTTGTTGTCGAGATAACGTCTAATTTCCCATCTAAGTGCTGCTCGACGCAGGTTGAAACATAAACTTGTGTTTACAGTTTTGTCTAAAATTGAGGTAAATCAACTCACTACAGCAATAACTTCAGAATGAATTGTGTGATATCTCTGCTTAATTATTCTTGGCAACAAGAAGATAAAGTGGATTACATCTTTCAAGCCCCAAGTGCTTACATGCCTGCGACTAACGGATGAAGGGTTGAAACTATAACTTGGCTCGCTCAACCAATCCTAGATTATATAGTCAACATGTTGATGAAACATTAGCTATATGGTCAATCATATTGCTCAAACATCTGCTTCTTTTTCAATATAAGTCCTAAATATGCAATAATTTCCATCACTATTTCCGATCTAATTTCTCTCAATTCCAGGTAACAGTACTTTCTATTCGATCTTTTGAATATTACATTATGAAAATTTTCCAACGAATTTCGTCATATCTACCGCGAAAGTTTCGACAATCATTTGGAAATTTCCACTCCCAAGTATTTTGCTTGTGATAAATGGTTAACTATATATGCTAGTATGGCAAGGGAAGGTCACGATAGCTCCTACCTTGAATATCTAACATATTCATTGTATCATATTTTTCTAGTAATTTGTTCTTTGATCAAAATTTATTGTAAAGCTAATAATAAGATATCTTCGTGGCTCCTTAAATTTTAGATGGTCAGACTCAATATACTTGGGCTTCTGTACATCTTCCCGTATATATTATTAGCTTCTAATTACAACAACAACAACAACAAAGCCTTTTCCCACAATTAAGTAGGGTCGGCTACATGGATTCTTCGCCTCCATTCAGATCTATCTTGAGTCAATCCTGGGCTTATATCCACAAAACAAAGATCCCTTCGTATGGTCTCTTTCCAAGACTTCTTGGGTCGTCCCCGCCCTCTCTTAGCCGGCTCAACATTCCAACACTCGCATCTCCTAAATGGTGCATCAACTATCTTCTTTGCAAATGACCAAACCATCTTAAGCGGTTTTCTCGCATCTTATCCTCGATCGGAGCAACACCAACTTTCTTTCTGATTGCATCATTCCGAATCCGATCTTTACGTGTGTGTCCACACATCCACCTTAGCATTTTCATTTATGCTACAACCATTCTCTGCACATGTCTATGGTTCACAGGCCAACATTCAGATCCATAGAGCATAGCAGGTCTCACGATAGCTTTGTAAAACTTTCCTTTAATTTTTAAAGGAATTTTCTTATCACAGAGAACAACAGAGGCTCCTCTCCACTTTAGCCAACCTGCATTTATTCTATTAGTAACATCTCCATCAATTTCCCCATCATGTTGCAAAATTGATCTCAGATATCTAAAAGAATCTCTCTTCCGAATGTTATCATCACCAATCTTCACCTCAATTCCTTCTCCATTGCTTCCATCAAAGGTGCACTCCATATATTCTGTCTTAGCCCTACTTATATGAAATCCTTTACTCTCCAACTCATGTCTCTAGACCTCAAGCTTCTCATTTACTCCATCTCTAGTCTCGTCAATTAACACAATATCATCAACAAATAACATACCCCAAGGTAACTCATCCTGAATGTGACTTGTCAACTCGTCCATAATCAAAGTAAAAAGAAATGGACTCAAAGCTGAACCTTGATGTAAATCAATGTTGATGTCAAAATAGCCAGTCTTCCCAGACGGGGTCCTTACACAAGCCCTATCATACATGTCCTTTATGAGGTTAATGTATAGGAGATGCACTTGTCTTTTCTCCAAAACTCTCCACAATATCTCTCATGGGACAGAATCATAAGCCTTCTCCAAATCAATAAAGATCATATGGAGGTTTTTCCTTTTAGCTCTATAAATATCCATTGTTCTCCTCAACAAATGGATGGCTTCAATAGTTGAGCGATGTGGCATGAATCCGAATTGGTTTTCTTTGAGTTGGAAACTTGCCTCAACCTTCTCTCGATCACGCATTCCCAAATTTTCATAGTGTGACTCATCAGCTTGATAGCTCTATAATTTGAACAATTTTGAATGTCTCCTTTATTCTTATAAAGAGGCACCACAATACTCCTCGTCCAATCTTCAGGCATTTTCTTGCTTCGCCAAATAACATTGAATAGATTCGTAAGCCAAGTCAAACCGCGCTCACCTAAAACTTTCCATACTTCTACAGGGATGTCATCCGGTCCTACACCTTTCTCGAGTCTCATAACCTTCAAAGCCTCCTTTTCTTCCTTTCTTTGTATCCGTCTATAGCTTGCACGATTCAAGTAACTTTCACTACTAGCTAGATCACCGAAAGTGATCTCTCTATTTCCTTCCCCAATGAAAAATTTATGGAGGTATTGCTCCCATCTAGTCTCTATATCCTTCTGAGTAACAAGCACGTAACCTTCCTTGTCCTTAATACATCTCACTTGAGAAAGGTCTTTGGTCTTTCTTTCTCTTGCTTTGGCCAACCTGAATATATCCTTCTGGTTCTCCTTAGAGTCGAGATTTTTATACAAAACTTTATAAGCTTTCGATTTAGCCTCGCTTACAATCTTCTTTGCTTCCTTCTTTGCTATTTTGTAGTTTGTGACAGTTTCCTCTGTTCTGTCCTTAGACGTAGCTTTAAAGCATGCTCTTTTAATTTTTCGCTTCTCTTGCACCCCTTCACTCCACCACCAGACCTCCTTTTGACCTGGAGCTCCTCCCTTTGACTCGTCTAGCATCTCTTTGGCTATCTTTCGGATACAAGATGCTACTGCCTCCCACATCTTATTTGCACTTCCACTACAATCCCAAGATAAATCTTCTAAAACCTTCTCCCTGAAGCTCGATTGTTTCAATGGAAGATTCCACCATCTATTTCTAGTGATCTTAAGAACCCTCCTTTTCTTTACCAGCCCTTTTATTTGTATATCCAAGACTAACAAGCGATGTTGGGTTGTCAAACTCTTTCCTGGGATTACTTTGCAGTCTTTACAACACAACCGATCTCTTCTCCTCAACGCAAAGTAATCTATTTGTGTTCTCGTTGGCCCACTCTTATAAGTAATTAAATGCTCCTCCCTCTTCTTGAAGAGCGTGTTTGCTATGAAAAGATCATATACAACAACAACAACAACAAAGCCTTTTCCCACAATTAAGTAGGGTCGGCTACATGGATTCTTCGCCTCCATTCAGATCTATCTTGGGATGAAAAGATCATATGCCGTTACAAAATCCAAGATGACTTTTCCCTCTTCATTTCTATCCCCAAAACCGTGTCCTCCATGAACACTAGCATACCCTGAAGTATCTTTTCCCACATGTCCATTAAGATCTCCACTTATGCAAATCATCTCTCTCTGTGGGATTCCTTGTAAAATCTTATCTAGATCCTCCCAAAAAAACTTGTTTAGTCCTTTCATCTAAACCAATTTGCGGTGCATAAACTGAGATTATATTCAGAGTTTCTTTTTCAAGCACCAATTTTAGCAAAATAATCCGATCTCTGAATCTTTGCACCTCAACCACACAATCCTTCAAATCCTTATGAACAACCACTCCAATACCGTTCTACCCTTATCTTTACCTGAATACCAAAGTTTAAAGCCTGTCTTCTCGTTCTCTCTTGCTTTCTCTCCAACCCATTTAGTCTCTTGAAGACATAGTATATGAATCTTCCTTCTTTCCATCGTATCCACTATCTCCATCGATTTTCCAGTCAAAGTGCCAATATTCCAACTACCAATCCGCAACTTCCGTTGCAATCTCTTTTGGACTAACTTCTTTACTCGCATTCGTCCATTATGCGAGAACCCTTGTAAATTTTGGACTGCATCCGGGCGGTGATGCAGTGGAATTAGCTTAATTACCCGCATGCATTCCTCATGCGAGAACCCTTACAAATTTTGAACTAATATGCTGCGATGTAGCGGCCCTTGCCAATTTTTCATTGCATTCGGGCGATGCAACGCGTCGCAAATAGGGAACGCCCCAACGAAATCTGTATGTTTGCTTAAATCCATGTTGAAAAGATCCGACTGTCATGAGGCAACATCCTAAATAATATTTTTTTTTTAAAAAAATTATTTAGGGAAGTTGTCTCCGACTGTTTTACGCTGGCTGTCGGCTACCTAACGCAACTCTCCTCATTTACCCGAGTTTGGGACCGACCATGGATGAGTTTATTAGCTTCTAATTATCCATAATATAATTAAAATGCACTTCAATTATTGATTTCCATCCCTACAGTAGTAATCAACCCACCCCCGCTTTTTTTTAAAACAGAAAATAATGCCACCAATTTCTGGGATCATATATAATTCCCTGGTATACCAGTACTTCATATATATACAAGCAAATTCTTTGACTTCATTTCTTTTATCTTGCTATTCGAACAATTGCTATAGAAAAAGATAAGATCATGGAATGAAATACATAATATACACCCAGGTTGACACAAGGACATCTGTAAATACTTGAAGAGTGTTTAAAAGAACCGCAATTACTTTATTAAGTAATGATACTGTAGGAGTATAAATTACATGGAGACAACCAAAAGGAGAATGTTTGATTTTACATGCAAGGCAAAAAAAGAGAGGAGATAATTGTACATGTTTGGATCAATTTTTAAAGGGGGAAGAAGGGCTGATCCTGCATGCAACAGGGATGGTTGTAGCAGCCTCCAGGGGATGGAAGACAGCAACCTACAGCTGCTGATTTTGCTTCTGAACAGGCTTGCAGCAGGAGGCAAAATGGCTCCAGCAGCTTGGCTTTGGAGAGCTGCTACAACAAGTTTGGATACTCCAAGAGAAGAACTCCAAGAATGGCAAATTAAAGAGTGAAAGAAGAGATTTTTGTTGGAATTTTGAGGAAAGGAAAAGAAAAAGAAACATCTGAATTACGGCTGGAATAGGCTTAAATAGGAAAGAGGAGGGGAATAGGAATGGGAAAAGAGGGAGGAAGCTTCCTCTTGACATGATGTCACCCACGACATCATTAGTATGACATCTTAGTGACGTCAGCATGCTGATGTCATATTTACAATATATCTCTTTTATTTTTTTATATTTATTTTTTTACAGCTGGAATTGCAGAATGTTGTTAAAAAAATTAATAATTTTTTTATTTTAACCATTTTCTCTCTTTAATTGACATACTTAAAGTTGATCATACGTGCACATCGGACATCGGATTTTGACACGTAATATCTCGTTTTGATCGTCTCTGAACATCAATCAAAATGAGTATAATATTGATATATTTTTGATCGAATTTGGATCCCTGGACTTTTCGAGATACGATATTGATTTGGGGTTAAAGTTTGCGATTTAAAAATAACAAATGATCTCCAACTGACGAACGGTCAATTCCGTTGATCTTATTTCGTCGAACTAGTCTTTTAGATGGTGGGGATCAGTCTCTCCGACCTCGGACGATTTGCAGCGATTGCAATCTCGGTTGGTTTCGCGGTTTCCGAATTTTGCATTGCGGCTTTTTCGGACATGCATTACGATGCAACCGATTTTTAGTCGATTTCACCCGAACGACTTTTGACTCACGATTAATTGATCGATTTGAGTCATCTAATGCCGAATCACAACTTTATTGGGTTAAACAGACCCAAATTGGCTCGGGTTCAAGTTTGTGCGAATCCGGATGTTGCAAATATAAAAACCTCAAAGGGAGTCTTGTCCTCGAGACTCGAGTCAAGGTCATTATGTGTCTTGTTTGGATTTCATATGGTCACAAAAACCTCAAAGGGTTTTGAACTCATAAAAACCTCAAAGAGAAAACAAGCCATATATTTTAACATATATCTAATTACAAAAGCTTGTTTTGATTATTACCTCAAAAAAGTTGTTCGTATCGTGCCCGCATGTCGACTTCGGTCTCCCACGTCGCCTCCTCGATGCCATGTTGGTGCCACAACACCTTGACCAATGGAATTTCTTTGTTGTGAAGCTTCTTCATAGCACTATCAAGTATCTGCACCGGCCTCTCCTCATATGTCAAATCTGATTCCATGTCTAAATTCTCGTAGCTGATGACGTGTCGAGGGTCGTGCACATACTTCCTCAAGCTGGATACATGGAAGACGTCGTGAATAACTGATAGATGTGGAGGAAGGGTTACTCGGTAGGCCACCTTCCCCACTCTAGCTAGAATCTCGAATAGGCCAACATATTGTGGCGTCAACTTGCCACGAATGTCAAATCTCTGTATTCCCTTCATGGAAGGTACTCGGAGAAATACCCAATCTCCCACCTATAATTTACAGGAATGTCATTTATATGTGAGATTAAGTTGAGTATAGATAAGTCGTAATTAAATGGATAAATAGAAAATAATTGGATTATCTGAAATTCTGAATCTCTTCTCCGATGGTCTGCATAGCTTTTCTGGCGGCTTTGTGCTGTCAGAAGTTTCCGTCTCACAAGATCAACAACTCTCACAGTCTCCTCCAAGAGATCTACGGAGTATAGAGCATGATCACCTATCTCACGCTAACTGAGAGGGGTGAGGCATCTCTACCCGTATAGGACTTCGAATGGTGCCATGCCGATAATGGAATGATAACTGTTGTTGTACGTGAATTCAACTAAAGGCAGATGGTCCTTCCAGGACCCTTTCCACTCCAAAGTGCATGCGTGAAGTAAATCCTCAAGAGTCTGTCTGGTGCGCTCACTCTGTTCATCTGTCTGCGGATGGTATGCAGACATCAACTTCATCTCTGTCTAGAGAGCTGACATGAACTGGTGCCAATAATGCGATGTAAACCGTGAGTCCCTGTCAGACACCAGCTCGCGTGGTATATCAAAAGTCTGATGATGTTCTGCACATATAACTTGACCAATCTGGATGGAGTGTAAGTTGTGTTCACATGTATGAAATGTGCTGACTTGGTCAACCTATCAACAGCGACCCAAATGGAATCATGGCCACCTGGTGTCTTCGGCAATCCTGTGACGAAATCCATAAAGATGCTCTCCTATTTCCACTCGAGAATGGGGAAAACTGCAGTAATCCTGGTGGTCTCCTGTGCTCGACCTTGACCATCTGACAGGTCATGCATTTGTTAACATGTTGCACCACATCGCGCTTCATTCCATCCCACCAGAAATGTCGACGCAGATCACGATACATCTTGGTGCTACCTAGATGAATTGATAATCGTGAACTGTGTGCCTCATCAAGAATATCTCTAAGCAACTGCTCGTCGCTGGGCACAACGACCCGTCCTGCCTTCCATAAAATAGATTTCGTCACAACAAAATCATCAACCCCATCATTGAAGGCGCGCATGTATCTATCTCGAATCCAAGAATCTGTTTTCTGGTCTTCGACGATGCGATCCCATAAACTGCTGAATCGTGGAGGCACAACTGTGGATATGGATACACTCTTCTGGGGATGCCAATCAGTCAAAGATGCGATCATATCCCATGTACATAGTCACTTCATCGTACCATCTGCATGAGCTCTCCTGCTAAGTGCATCATCCACCACGTTTCCCTTACCGGGACGGTAAGAGATCGTGCAGTCATAGTCTTTCAGTAGCTCGAGCCACCTGTGTTGTCTCATGTTCAGCTTCTTCTGATCAAAGCCATACTTTAGGCTCTTGTGTTCCGTAAAAATCTCGAAATTCACCCCATATAAATAGTGACACCAGATCTTCAGAGCGTAGACAACTGCCACCAACTCCAAGTCATGTGTTGGGTAGTTCCGCTCTTGCGGTCTCAACTGACGTGATGCGTAAGCAATTACGTGGCCTCTCTGCATCAATACCGCTCCTAAACCTTCACCTGATGCATCTGTGTAAACTGCATAGTCCTGAGTACCTGAAGGAAGAGTAAGAATAGGTGCTGTAGTCAATCTCTTCTTCAGTGTCCTGAAGGCCTGCTCACATGAATCGTCCCAAATGAATGGAACCCACTTCTGCGTCAATCGTGTCAGAGGACGAACAATGCGTGAAAATCCATTGACAAGGCGTCTGTATCCGAATCTGAGTAACTGTATTGGGTTGCTCCCAATACATGCCTGCCTCAATCTTCGCAGGATCAACTGCGATGCCTGCTCCAGAAATGATATACCCTAGAAATGAGACTTGGGACAACCAGAACTCGCACTTGCTTAGCTTGGCATATAGCTTGTGCTCCCGCAATGTATCAAGACAATCCGTAGATCATTCGTGTGATCCCATTCATTCCGTGAGTATATGAGCACGTCATCAATGAACACCAACACAAATTTGTCCAAAAATGGACGGAATATCCGGTTCATCATATCCATGAACGCTGCAGGTGCACTGGTGAGCTCAAACGGCATCACCACAAACTCGTAGTGTCCATAACGAGTCCTGAAAGTGGTATTCGAAATGACTGCCTCTCTAATCCTCAGCTGATGATAGCCCGAATGAAGATCGATCTTTGAGAACACCGAAGATCCCTGAAGCTGGTCGAACAAATCATCGATGCGTGGCAAAGGATAACGACTCTTCACCGTTCTCTTGTTCAACTGCCTATAATCGATGCATAATCTCATTGATCCATCCTTCTTCCTGACAAATAGAACCGTAGCACCCCAAGGTGAAGTGCTCGACCTCACAAATCCGAAATCAAGTAACTCCTGCAATTGGACCTTCAGTTCTCTCAATTCAGCTGGTGCCATGCGATAAGGAGCCATCGAAATCGATTGTGTGTCTGATAGCAATGCGATCTCAAATTCGATCTCTCTCTCTCTCAGGAGGTAATCCTGGTAGCTCATCAGGAAACACATCTGGGTAGTCTGATACTATTCGGATGTCCTGTGCCATTGGCTCATGATCAGATATTTCTCGAACAAATGCTAGATAGGAATCACAACCTTGATCAACAAGTCTCTGAGCTCTCAACACTGAAATGTACTCCATTTTGGAGTCATGTAATGTACCCTCAAAAGTAAACTCGGGTAGATCGGGAATCATGAAGACAACTGTCTTCTTAAAACAATCAACAAGAGCATGATGAGCTGATAACCAATCCATGCCTAGAATCAAGTCAAACTCATTAAGTTGTAGAAGTAGACAATATGCGATCATCTCATGACTGGCAATCAGTACGGGCAAGTGCCTGACTATCAGGGAAATGATAAACAACTGTCCACCTGACCCGCAAATATGATATGGAGAAGATAAAGCCCTTGCAACTCTGCCTAAAGAAGAAGCTGGTAGTCTTGAAGCAGGGAAAGTATGTGCCGCAAATAAAACATGGAAAGGTCAGCCCAAGACTGAGACCATACCTTTCACTACAGTAGCTGCTGAACGAGCCTGCTCCTCGTTCACTGTGTGTAGCTGACTCTGCCTGGCTAGTGCAGTACTGGAACCTGTCACACTTTGTGTCTGTCTCTGCTACTGCCTCTTGAAGTTGGAGTTCCTGCCTCGGGAACTCCCTATATGCTGTACCTGTGGCTGCGACGACTGCGACTGTGGGCGAGGCTCACCAGATCTCTGGGGACACTGATGCCGGTAGTGTCCCCACTCATGACACAAGTAGCATCGGACTGGCCGGGTAGATGGAGTCGTCGTGTCTGTGCTTCGAGTCGGTTCTACAGGGGATCTGTCTGCTCGCTGCGACCTAGATGGTCGATCGGAATTTGTGCCACATCCAGCTAGTGCTCCTCCTAAAGTAGTCGATGGAGATGAGCGAGCACTGCCTGAGAATGACGAACCTGTAGGTCGGAACCGCCTGGTTGAACTCTGCTGCTGAAATGGTCGACGAATTGGCTCAAATGATCGCTGTGGTCTAGGTGCCGCTCCAGACGAGCTCCCAAATCGTCGCTCTCGGATATCCTCAAACTTCTCCGCCGCGTCAGTAGCCTCGGAGATAGAAGTGATATACAATCAAGCCAACTTCTCCTGCACATCTTCCCTCATGCGTATGCTGAACTTTTCCAGATTCTCCTCTGGAAATGCGGCAGCTGCTGGTGTGTGTTGAGACAGCTCGATGTATCGAACGAAGTAATCTCTGGCTGTCATCCGTCCCTGACGAAGCTCTACGAATAAAAGGTGCTGGGACTCCTTCTACATCGCAGAAAAGAAGTGGGATCTGAATCGTGTCTCAAAATCATCCCATGTAGGCTCGCGGCCTAGCTCAGAAACTACTGCATCCCATTATCTCTCAGCGAAATCTATTAGTGAGTACTCCATGAAAGACATCCACGTGTCTCGTGGCGCGTGAATCATCCTCAACACCTTCATGACCCTCTTCAGCCACTGCTCAACAACATCTGACGTACCAGTGCCCTCGAACATGGGCACATTCGCCCGCTGGTAGGAAGTGAACACTGACTGATGTCTGTGGATAGTAGAGTACTCATGTGCATCCTCATCTGCAAAGTCAACAGGGTCCTGTTTCCTATCAAATCTCCATCCTCAGCTCCATGCTCTGCTATCTCCTCAAGTGGATCATCGAAATGAGACTGTTGTACCTATACCGACTGTCGCTGGTCCTGGCGTGTGCCGTCGTGAGATGGACGGTAGGTGGAATCTGACAACTCCTCAAATCTGAGCTCCATGTTCGTCTGTCTGTCAGCAATCTCCGTCTGCTAAGCCAAAATCTGATCCTGCTGATCTTGCATAGTAGCCTGTTGCCGCTGAAGATCAGTGAGAGCGGTCAGTATGCGTGCTAGCTGGTCAGTCGTCTTCTGACCTGGTCAGGATGCCGTGGCTCTGCATGAGAACCATTTGTGGTCATTTTGTTCACATATACTATGATATATGCTTTTTCTCTTCTTGGGATATAATATGAAAATTAATGAAATTGGTGACATCAGTGGTAATTGAATTCGAATGTCATATTTCCCTTCTCGATCTCACGTATTGTTTTAAAAAACGGCGCCTCGAGGCGCAAAGGCGTACTCCTCGAGGCGAGGCATGCCAAAAAAGCCCCGAGGCGCACGCCTCGGGTCTGGTTGGTGGGGCGTATGCCTCAGCTTCGTCTGAGGCGCTCGAGGCGTGAGGCGCTCGAGGCGAGGTGGAGGCGTAAGCTTCAAGCACAAGGCTTTTTTTTTACCTTTTGGTTATGTGCTCTGCACTTGACCCTATTTTTCTGTAAGCATTATATTTTTTATGTTTGTGTTTTTGTTTCCATATTAAACCGTATATATTTCTATATATAGCTCCATGCAAAGAGAAGAGATCATTAGAAACAAGTGAAGCTCCATGATCTTGTATACATCATATTCAATTTGTCATACATCTACACATACTAGTTCTATTGCACATAGATTTTTATGTGATTGTAATAAATATTTTATTTTAGTTACAAGTTTGCAACTTGATTTTGTTATTTGGTTATATAAGTTGTGAATCTTAGAATAGTTATCACATATATAAAGAATGCTGAGAAATAAACACGGGAAGTAAAATAATTATTATGTTTTACTGTGAATATAACAACAACAACAAAGCCTTTTCCCACAATTAAGTAGGGTCGGCTACATGGATTCTTCGCCTCTATTCAGATCTATCTTGGGTCAATCTCGGACTTAAATCCAAAAAACTAAGATCCCTTCGTATAGTCTCTTTCCAACACTTCTTGGGTTGTCCTCGCCCTCTCTTAGCCGGCTCAACATCCCAATACTCGCATCTCCTAACCGGTGCATCAGTTGACCTTCTTTGCAAATGACCAAACCATCTAAAGCGGTTTTCTCGCATTTTATCCTCGATCGGAGCTACACCAACTTTCTTTCTGATTGCATCATTCCGAATCCGATCTTTACGTGTATTTCCACACATCCATCTTATCATTTTCATTTCTGCTACAGCCATTCTCTGCACATGTCTATGGTTCACAGGCCAACATTCAGAACCATAAAGCATAGCAGGTCTCACGGCTGCTTTGTAAAACTTTCCTTTAATTTTTAAAGGAATTTTCTTATCACAGAGAACAACAGAGGCTTCTCTCCACTTTAGCCAGCCTGCATTTATTCTATTAGTAACATCTCCATCAATTTCCCCGTCTTGTTGCAAAATAGATCCCAGATATCTAAAAGAATCTCTCTTCTGAATGTTGTCGTCATCAATCTTCACCTCGATTCCTTCACCATTGCTTCTATCAAAGGTGCATTCCATATATTCCGTCTTAGCCTACTTATACGAAAACCTTTAATCTCCAATGCATGTCTCCAAACCTCAAGCTTCTCATTTACTCCATCTCTAGTCTCGTCAATCAACACAATATCATCAACAAATAACATACACCAAGGTAACTCATCCTGAATGTGACTTGTCAACTCGTCCATAATCAGAGTAAAAAGAAATGGACTCAAAGCTAAACCTTGATGTAAACCAATGTTGATATCAAAATAGTCAGTCTTCCCCGTCGGGGTCCTTACACAAGATAAAGCCCTATCATACATATCCTTTATGAGATTAATGTATAGGACGGGTACTTGTCTCTTCTCCAAAACTCTCCACAGTATCTCTCGTGGGACGAAATCATAAGCCTTCTCCAAATCAATAAAGATCATATGGAGATTCTTCCTTTTAGCTCTATAAATCTCCATTGTTCTCCTCAGCAAATGGATGGCTTCAATAGTTGAGCGACCTAGCATGAATCCGAATTGGTTTTCTTTTACTTGGGAAACTTGCCTCAACCTTCTTTCGATCACACATTCCCAAATTTTCATAGTGTGACTCATCAGCTTGATACCTCTGTAATTTGAACAATTTTGAATGTCTCCTTTGTTCTTATAAAGAGGAACCACGATACTCCTCCTCCAATCTTCATGCATTTTCTTGCTTCGCCAAATAACATTGAATAGATTCGTAAGCCAAGTCAAACCACGCTCACCTAAAACTTTCCATACTTCTACAGGGATGTCATCCGGTCCTACACCTTTCCCAGGTCTCATAACCTTTAAAGCCTCCTCTACTTCCTTTCTTTGTATTCGTCTATAGCATGCACGATTCAAGTAACTTTCACTACTAGCTAGATCACCCAAAGTGATCTCTCTATTTCCTTCCCCAATGAAAAGTTTATGGAAGTACTGCTCCCATCTAGTCTCTATCTCATTCTGAGTAACAAGCACGTAACCTTCCTCGTCCTTAATGCATCTCACTTGAGAAAGGTCTTTAGACTTTCTTTCTCTTGCTTTGGCCAACCTGAATATATCATTCTGGCCCTCCTTGGAGTCGAGATTTTTATACAAAACTTCATAAGCTTTTGTCTTTGCTTCGCTTACAGCCTTCTTTGCTTCCTTGTTCGCTATTTTATAGTCTGACAGTTTCCTCTATTCTAACCTTAGACATAGCTTTAAACAAACTCTTTTAATTTTTAGCTTCTCTTGCATCCCTTCACTCCACCACCAAGCCTCCTTTTGACCCGGAGCTCCTCTTTTTGACTCGCCTAGCATCTCTTTGGCTGCCTTTCGGATATAAGATGCTACTGCCTCCCACATCTCGTTTGCACTACCGCTACAATCCCAAGATAAGTCTTCTAAAACCTTCTCCCTGAAGCTTGTTTGCTTCAGCGGAAGATTCTACCACCTAGTTCTAGTGATTATAGGAACCTTCCTTTTCTTTACCTACCCTTTTATTTGTAAATCCAAGACTAACAAGCGATGTTGGGTTGTCAAATCTATCCAGGGATTACTTTACAATCTTTGCAACACAACCGATCTCTTCTCCTCAACGCAAAGTAATTTATCTGTGTTCTAGTTGAGCCACTCTTATAAGTAATTAAATGCTCCTCCCTCTTCTTGAAAAGAGTGTTTGCTATGAAAAGATCATATGCAGTTACAAAATCCAGAATGACTTTTCCCTCTTCGTTTCTATCCCCAAAACCATGTCCTCCATGCACACTTGCATACCCTGAAACATCTTTTCCCACGTGTCCATTAAGATCTCCTCCTATGCAAACCATCTCTCTTTGTGGGATTCCTTGAAAAATCTTATCCAGATCCTCCCAAAAAGCTTGTTTAGTCCTTTCATCTAAACCAATTTGCGGTGCATAAACTGAGATGATATTCAGAATTTCTTCTTCAAGCACCAACTTTAGCAAAATAATCCTATCCCCAAATCTTTGCACCTCAACCACACAATCCTTCAAATCTTTATGAACAACTACTCCAACACCGTTTCTGCCCTTATCTTTACCTGAATACCAAAGTTTAAAGCACATCTTCTCGATCTCCCTTGCTTTCTCTCCAACCCATTTAGTCTTTTGAAGACATAATATATGAATCTTCCTTCTTTTCATTGTATCCACTATCTCCATCAATTTTCCAACTAAAGTACCGATATTCCAACTACCAATCCGTAACTTCCTTTGCAATCTCTTTTGGACTAACTTCTTTACTCGCATGTGTCCATTATGCGAGAACCCTTGCAAATTTTGGCCTGCATCCGGGCGGTGATGCAGCGGAACTAGCTTATTTACCCGCATGCGTTCCTCATGCGAGAACCCTTGCAAATTTTGAACTACATTTAGGCTGCGATGTAGCGACCCTTGCCAATTTTTCATTGCATTCGGGCGATGCAACGCGTCACAAGTAGGGAATGCCCCAACGAAATCTGTATGTTTGCTTAAATCCATGTTTAAAAGATCTGAATGGTTTCGAGATAAATTCATAAATAGTGTTCTTAGAATAACTTTAAGAACACTATTTAAGAATTTATCTCTCCTGCACTGGCTGTCGGCTACCTAACGCGCAACCTCCTCATTTACCCGGGCTTGGGACCGACCATGGTTGAGTTATGTTTTACTGTGAATAGCTGAATAAAAATAATATCGTTAGTAAAAAACGGCTGGGATGCATGTGACGGTTCTCCAACTACGTTCAACAAGACAAAATGGTTGGGATTCAAAGCATATTATTATTTTTTTACTTCGAACAGTAAAAATTATGTTTTCTATTGTACTTTAGTATTAAGTATAGACTTTAGTTCAATACTCATATAGAATCATTGAAGTTGGAGTTGAAACTTGATATTCCGCATATTAATGGCTTAGTATTAGTTTTTTTGAGCTTCAATGCCTTCATCGCTTATGTATTGTAACTTTTGCTAGTTTTAAATTATTCTTGAATGTGCTTTTGACACAGCTTAATATTATTATATATTTTTTCAATGTATTTTGCTTTAATTTTATTTTTTTCAAAAAATTGAGGCTTATGCCTCGACCGCCTCGAGGCTTACGCCTCGCCTCAACTTCGGGAAAAACGCCTCAGACCGCCTCACGCTTTTTTAAACCTTGATCTCACGACAAGTTGGTAGACTGTCGCTATACAACAACTTAATGCGATCGGAATTGTAGTACTGCGAATGTGCGTGTCGGGGTACCATGGCTCTGATACCAAAGTTGTAAAGCTCTCGGATCCGGGCACCCGTTTACGCTGTATTCGGACTATCACATTCACATGCGATCTTACTAAGTTATGAAAATTAGGGGAAATTTTTCGCGTTTCTTTGCTTTTGCATATGACATTCACATTCAAGTAATATTGTATCAACCACAGAACAAAATACCAATAAGTACCACCAACATTTCTTTTCATTAATTTTCATAAGTATATACAACATGTACATGAGAGATGACAATTATACATATATATCTCAAAAACTGACTGAAGAGGAAAAGTAAACATTTACATTATAACTGAACAAAAGCTGAGACAAAAGTGACAGTACCGTCTGGTATGTACACGATTACCAGAAGTCATCAACCTGCTACTGTGCTGCAGGCTCTTTACCTGCCAAAACATGCAAGGAAGAAGAGGTATCATAAATGTGAATACAACCCGCAGTTTATAATAACAAGTAATTTTTTCCTTCAAATAATATGTGCAAAAAAACAAATAGATAGGCATGTATGAATGAAAATCTACCATACCTGCGTAGAAAAATATTTTCAAATTTATTCTACAAGCCTTACCCCCTTATTACTCATTATCCCAATATTTCCCATTTATAGCATTTTCCTATAGTAATTGAGGCCAGTAAGTATATGTTGTTTACTTAACATTGAGATCAGATTATGGGTCTTAATAAGGAGTTAGTGAGGTGATATTTTATTTTACTCTTAATTTATTTAGACGGAAAGGATAATATATTAATCGGGTTTTCAATTCTATCTATCTTTTCAAGTATAGTGGATAGTCTGCGGTCTTCCTCTTAATATAACCTCACACTATGACTCTAAGGCATGAATAATACCTTAGGGTTGGGGTGCCTCTGTAGGCATGCGGTGTTGTGTAATGCATCCTAACTAAGTTCCCAACACGTCCACTAGCTTATAGGGATTTCGGGTTTATTTTAATTATAGTCACTTCCAATTAACTCAACTTTGATTGTAACTCTTCCAATCCTCAACTGTAACTGACTCTGATGTATCCCTAGATGGTTTAGATGTAAACATGGATGATTCAGATGTAGCATTGCCGAGCCTGTTGGCGGAAAGTAACAAAAAAACTCAAGCGGTGAGGTAGTCTCCTAAGAGACTCTTCCGTCTCGTCCTCTTATTGGAAATGCGGTCCAATAGAGGGAAATGTCTACTCCAAAACTACGCCCTAGAGACGGGTGAGAGAGACTCTCCGGAAAAGTCACTCTAAAAAAATTGGCCCAATCGGTACGGGCAAACGAGCTCATAGAAAAACTAAAACCGAGGATCTCCCGCATGGGTATCCTAAAACAAAGGGTCAGCGGAAGTGGTCAAAAGTCGGGATCCCAACGAGCCGTGAAACACTGCGAGCTCGCGTAAAAACCTTGTAAAGGCTGGGATCCTAGACCCGCACACTTGACGGCCGCTGCCCTAACCGGACTTCCTATCTCTCGCCCAGTTGAGGGTCACCGCGCCCCTCGCACAGTCAGATGTAAGGATCACCATGACCGACGATCTTAATTATAAATCATTGATTCACTATTATCTTTCCTTCCTTGCCTGTTTATCTTATTCTCAGTCCTTTCTGTGGTTAACTGTACAGATCTAAGTCTTTTAATCCATGATCTTATCAATAGTGATCAATAAATATTAGATTATACTTATAGGATTAGTTCGTGAAGATGATCGGTCCGTGAGATCTCATGTTAAAATTAAGAGTCTCGTAACTATTAATTGAATCCTTGTTGTCGAGATAACGTCTAATTTCCCATCTAAGTGCTGCTCGACGCCGGTTGAAACTTAAACTTGTGTTTACAGTTTTGTCCAAAATTGTGGTAAATCAACTCACTACAACAATAACTCCAGAATGAATTGTGTGATATCTTTGCTTAATTATTCTTGGCAACACGAAGATAAAGTAGATTACATCTGTCAAGCCCCAAGTGCTTACATGCCTGCGACTAACGGATGAGGGGTTGAAACTATAACTTGGCTCGCTCAACCAATCCTAGATTATATAGTCAACATGTTGATGAAACATTAGCTATATGGTCAATTATATTGCTCAAACATCTGCTTCTTTTTCGATATAAGTCCTAAATATGCAATAGTTGCCATCACTATTTCCGACCTAATTTCTCTCAAGTCCAGGTATACAATACTTTCTATTCGATCTTTTTGAATATTACATTGTGAAAATTTTCCAACGAATTCTGTCATATCTACCGCGAAAGTTTCGACAATCATTCGAAAATTTCCACTCCCAAGTATTTTGCTTGTGACAAATGGTTAACTATATATGCTAGTATGGCATGGAAAGGTCACGATAGCTCCTACCTTGAATATCTAACATATTCATTGTATCATATTTTTCTAGTAATTTCTTCTTTGACCAAAATTTATTGTAAAGCTAATAATAAGATAATAAGATATCTATGGCTCCTTAAATTTTAGATGTTGAGGCTCAATATACTTGGGCTTCTGTACATCTTCCCGTATATATTATTAGCTTCTAATTATCTAAAATATAATTAAAATGCACTTTCAATTATTGATTTCCATCCCGACAATTTAAAAATAACAAATGATCTCTGATTGACGTACGGTCAATTCCGTTGATCTTATTTCGTCAAACCAGACTTTTAGGTGGTCTCAGTTTGTTTCGCGGTTTCCGAATTTCGCACTGCGGCTTTTTCGGACACGCATTACGATGCGACCGATTTTTGGTTGATTTCACCCGGATGACTTTTGATTTACGATCAATTGATCGATTTGAGTCATCTAATGCCGCATGACAACTTTATTGGGTTAAACAGACCCAAATCGGATCGGGTTCGAGTTTGTGCGGATCCGGATGTTACACCATCAGTCTAGCAGTTTGCCACCTGCACCTCACAGTTTGTAGCCAACGTGAAGATTCATGGAAAGCAGATGGATTGAGAGCCATTTCGCATCCAGTTGTTAGGCTAGAATGCAAAAGATTCACCATCACCAAGAATTGGGTGACAAAGATTAGGAAACCGTGGCATCACATATCATTGTGGTTAGTTATCTTGGAATCGGATGTCATAGATATGGAGGATGTGTCTGCAGCATAAATCTTCATTTCTTCCCAAAATCTTGCTGATCCACTTGAGGATTAGAGCCTTATTCATGATCTCTAGTTGTGAAATCCCTAGTCCTCCTGTTACCTTTGGCAGCGTAAGAGTTTCCTAATTTACTAAATAAACTCCCAACCCCTCCTGGTCCGACTTGCCCTACAAGAATTTCCTCATGATCATCTCCAACTTGTGGTGAATAAGCGAAGGTAAAAGGCATGCAGACATGAAGAACACTGAAATTGCCAAGAGTACGACCTTAACCAGCACTAGCCGACGTTCACGTGTCACCCTCCAACTTGACAGTTTCCTCTCCATCTTTTCAATAATAGGAAGCCAATATGCCATTCTTAGCATTCCACTGGTTATACGTAGACCTAAGTAATGGGTCGGCAAAGAATCACTTTTCGTGCCCACTCCTCGCTACAAGCTTGAGCCTCAACATCTAAAAGATCAAAATGAATAAATGTAGACGTCCTATGGTTGAGTATTACCCAGAGGGTGCGTTCAATTCGGGAATAAGTAGGAATAAGGGCAAGGAATGAGCAGGAATAAGGCACTATTTTTGTTCGGTTGGAAGGATAGAAATAAGGTGGAATAAGTGGCATAACGGTAGGCTAGTGCTATTCTCCGTTTGGTTGGCTCATGAGGGATAAGGAATAAGGTTTGTAAGTTAGTTAAAGCTGTTAGTTGCAAATAGTATAGCTCTATCTGATGCACCGTTAACCGATCAGTTGACAAGAGTCTGTCGCATATAAATGCAGAATAATTTTTCCCCTTTTATTAAACTTTTAAATTCCATAAGATAATAAATATTACAATGGTGATTGTACATGATGGATTTTGAATTCTACACCACGACATGCTTATTATACATTGGTTCATCGACAACGTCATGTGCCGATGTTGATCTGCTGGTTAGGTACACAATTAGTCAGTCCTCCTAAAGTAAGCGTTTGGTTCCCTTGAGCTTATCAACCCGGTATTGCTCCAAAAATTCCAACATGTTGATTATGTTCGCAAAGAACACATTCTCTGCAGATAAGGACTTGAGCATTGGCCACAATGATGATGTTTTGACTATGTATTTGTACGGTCTTTGAAAATAAGAAGTTTTATTTGTTGTATCACTATTTGAATAAGAAACCATTATTTATGTTGCGAACTTACATCTCTGGAGCATGCATGCCACTACTGATCCTTGGCATCCTCGTGCTTACATGAGTTCTTGAAGATAAGGATGGCATCATCTGGGCAGTAGCATCTACAATCGTGTCTCCTCATCCGATCGCAGCATAACACCGCCAATCTAATTGGATAAATCAAACGTAAATGAGGAACTATTATTTTTGGTTACCGGTCAATAAAACTTGCATGGTGTTAATAGAATCTTGGTGTACAAAACATTGGAAAAATCTTCTTCAAAAAACAAAACATTGGAAAAATAGAAACGTAAAAGATTTTTTTTGCTCATGTAGCCAAAGCTTGGTGGAAAAATAGAAACGTAAAAATAGAAACTTGCATGGTGTTATAGACTTTACATTGCTTGTTAGTCTTGGATGTGCAAATAAAAGGCCTGGTAAAGAAAAGGAGGGTTCCTAAGATCACTAGAACTAGATGGTGGAATCTTCCACTGAAGCAATCAAGCTTCAAGGTGAAGGTTTTAGAAGACTTATCTTGGGATTGTAGCGGAAGTGCAAACGAGATGTGGGAGGCAGTAGCATCTTGTATCCGAAAGGTAGCCAAAGAGATACTAGGCGAGTCGAAGGGAGGAGCTCCAGGTCAAAAAGAGGCTTGGTGGTGGAGTGAAGGGGTGCAAGGGAAACTAAAAATTAAAAGAGCATGCTTTAAAGCAATGTCTAAGGATAAAACAACGGAAATTGTCACAAACTACAAAATAGCAAAGAAGGAGGCAAAGAAGGCTGTAAGCGAAGCTAGGCCAAAAGCTTATAAGTTTTTATAAAAATCTCGACTCTAAGGAGGGCCAGAAGGATATATTCATGTTGGCCAAAGCAAAAGAAAGAAAGACCAAAGACCTTTCTCTAGTGAGATGCATTAAGGATGAGGAAGATCGCGTACTTGTTACTCAGAAAGACATAGAGAATAGATGGGAGCATTACTTTCATAAACTTTTCATTAAAGAAGGAAATAGAGAGATCACTTTGGGTGATCTAGCTAATAGCGAACGTTACTTGAATCGTGCAAGCTATAGATGAATACAAAGGAAGGAAGTAGAGGAGGTTTAGAAGGTTATGAGACCTAGGAAAGGTGTAGGACCGGATGACATCCCTGTAGAAGTATGGAGAGTTTTAGGTGAGTGCGGTTTGACTTGGCTTACGAATCTATTCAATGATATTTGGCGAAGCAAGAAGATGCTTGAAGATTGAAAGAGGAGTATCGTGGTGCCTCTTTATAAGAATAAAGGAGACATTCAAAATTGATCAAATTACAGAGGTATCAAGCTGATGAGTCACACTATGAAAATTTGGGAACGTGTGATCGAAAGAAGGCTAAGGAAATTTCCAACGTAAAAGAAAATCAATTCGGATTTATGCCAGGTCGCTCAACTATTGAAGCCATCCATTTGCCGAGGAGAACAATGGAGATTTATAGAGCTAAAAAGGAAGAACCTCCATATGATCTTTATTAATTTGGAGAAGGCTTATGATTCTGTCCCACGAGAGATATTGTGGAGAGTTTTGGAGAAGAGACAAGTACCTGTCCTATATATTAACCTCATAAAGGACATGTATGATAGGTCTTTATCTTGTGTAAGGACCCCATCTGGAAAAACTGACTATTTTGACATCAACTTTGGTTTACATTAAGGTTCAGCTTTGAGTCCATTTCTTTTTACTTTGATTATGGACGAGTTGACAAGTCACATTCAGGATGAGTTACCTTGGTGTATGTTATTTGCTGATGATATTGTGTTGATTGACGAGACTAGAGATGGAGTAAATGAGAAGCTTGAGGTCTGGATACATACACTGGAGACTAAAGGATATCGTATTAGTAGGGCTAAGACGAAATATATGGAGTGCACCTTTGATGGAAGCAATGGTGAAGGAATTGAGGTGAAGATTGGTGACAATAACATTCGGAAGAGAGATTCTTTTAGATATCTGGGATCTATTTTGCAACAGGATAGGGGAATTGATGGAGATGTTACTAATAGAATAAATGCAGGCTGGCTAAAGTGGAGAGGAGCCTCTGCTGTTCTCTGTGATAAGAAAATTCCTTTAAAAATTAAAGGAATGTTTTACAAAGCAGCCGTGAGACATGCTATGCCCTATGTATCTGAATGTTGGCCTGTGAACCATAGACATGTGCAGAGAATGGCTGTAGCAGAAATGAAGATGCTAAGGTGGATGTGTGGACACATACGTAAAGTTCGGATTCAAAATGATGCAATCAGAAAGAAAGTTGGTGTAGCTCCGATCGAGGATAAGATGCGAGAAAACCGCTTAAGATGGTTTGGTCATTTGCAAAGAAGATCAACGGATGCACCAATTAGGAGATGCGAGTGTTGGGATGTTGAGCCGGCTAAGAGAGGGCGAGGACGGCCCAAGAAGTGTTGGAAAGAGACCATACGAAGGGATCTTAGTTTTTTGGATATAAGCTCGGGATTGACCCAAGATAGATCTGAATGGAGGCGAAGAATCCATATAGCCGACCCCACTTAATTGTGGGAAAAGGATTTGTTGTTGTTGTTTTTGTATGTAGCCAAAGATTCATGTGTTGTCGCAATTGTTGGTTAAGCCATGTTATTGCAATAGCTGCTCATCTATATTCGGTACACCTACTATGGTCGTTTCTCAAGAATGTAGGCTATCCTCATCGCGATCGATGTCTTCATTTGCTTTTGCATGAAATCCCTGGAGGATGCAAATACATTGTAAGAATAAAAATACCCAAAAATAATGCGCTGAAAAGAAATGCCGCTTAGACTATCCTCTTTTTTTCATTGTAATACGACATATCCATGGTGTAGTTTCCTTCGGCTGATCTTCCTCGAAATCGCAACCATCAAGGAATCATGGTCGTAGCGGTTGAACCTCACCACGCACGTGGCTGCTAAACCAACATGCAAAGGATGACAATCATCATCGCAGAAAAAAAAACAATGAAGCATTCACAAGGAGGTTATAATACATGGCATAGAAAATATTCGTCTCTACAAGAAAAAATAATACAACAGAACTACTACAGACTCAAGAAAAACACGACCATAGTCTTCCCATCTATGCATAAATGATTTGGTAATCTAGACATAGTTCTCATCAATGATGATTCGGAAAAAAACTGATTACGTATCCGCCTACATAGAGATTACCAACCCATCACACGCAACTCTCTCGCTTGTATGTCCTTGTAAACCTGAACATCATTGTTATTATCGAACAAATATCCTTATCGGGATCTATAGTGCCATCGTGTCGCTGCGATCTCTTGGGTAAATGCCTTGGAGATCTGTTCCTTGCCCTGCACCTGGCGGATGAAATTACTGATAATGCAACATGCCATGACGACCATTACCTACTTCGGGAAGCTGTAAAATGACCGTTCACTAATTGCCTCAAAGCGTGCCTTCATTATCCCGAAGGTGCATTCGACCTAAAAGTGGAGTTGCGAGTGTCAATGGTTGAACAACTCTTCTGTCCTGGCATACTCACGATCCCTTTTTGCCTTGAATTGTGGTAGGTGCGCGATGACTTCGATAGGTGGCCAAGAAGGTGTTGGCGTTTGCCGCAATCCATCAGAAACTTGTGGTCCTGGGGCACTCTTGATCCACCCTCCTCCAGTTTCCACTTCGACCTTCATGTCACTCACAAAACCTTCCCATCCTATGCCCACATAAAGGAATCTATAGTGAAAGTCAATGAAAGCCATGACATTCTGCGACAAACCTGGTGTCTGTTCTAAACTTTGGCGCAATGTTAACAGACACGTTCACATGGATTAGTGTCCCATTAATTACCCCAGTGACATCCTGAAAGCACGATATACATTGTTAGCACATATTTAAAAATGGATTACAGGGCTTATGCAGGGATGAGAGTAAGGTCAACCTTGAAGTAGATATAGAGGTTATTAATTTGACAAACAACATCTGGGAAATGCTATCCACTGATGGCATGCGTATGAAATGATCGTGGATGGAGACTATGCACGTTAGGACATCGTTAAGATGCCATGATATAGTATCTCCAAAATACTGAAAATGCTCGCATATCACTCGGTTCTTAGTGTTGTGACTCATGTAGTACAATAGTATGTCTTGGAGTATATGTGTCATACGTAAAATGGGTAAATGGATCCTTCCATCATCCATTTATCATATCCAGTGTTTAGTCCCACATCTACCAGCGGTGGGACTTGGAGGGTCTGTGGAGGCTATATAAGGAGCCTTAGACTTCCTATATCAGATTAGAAAGTTAATAAACACACAAGCCCTTTGAGGCCTTCTCCCGTGGTTTCATCCCGCTCCTTAGGGAG
The DNA here is from genome assembly GCA_037367405.1 of Ottelia alismoides. Taxonomy (NCBI): domain Eukaryota; kingdom Viridiplantae; phylum Streptophyta; class Magnoliopsida; order Alismatales; family Hydrocharitaceae; genus Ottelia; species Ottelia alismoides. Next base: position 322,950 of record JAZKJV010000452.1, on the reverse strand, counting down.
CAGGGTTCCACATTTAATCCTGCGTTCTTCATTGTTCTTTATCCTTTATTTTTGATACACTTCCACATTTAAGTTTTCTAACATGGTATAAGAGCGGGTTCGATTCTCTAGGAGTATTTTTCATCGTTTGTTTGAGATTTGATTTTGGTATTTTGATCTTGAAGATTATTGTTGTTCAAGTTCAGGATCAAGTTCTAGGGTTTCTTTCTGAAATCTTAATTCTTGGGTCATAGAATTTTCACGGGATTTTTGTTCAAGTTCTTGGGTTTTCAAAAACTCTAGGGTTTTTTGAAATCCTAGATCTACAGTTCGTGAAGATCTCTCCATTGTTGATCCTCCTTCGAGCGACCTCCAAGCAGACCAATATCCTCGAACAACGTGAGAAAGGGTTCCCCCGATGGGAAACCCTACATGCCCATGATCCACGACGGCGTCGCACAATGTGCTAGGCCACCATGGCGGTGTTCCTTACTGCAGGTGACGTCATGGCCTCAAATTTCAACGAAATTCCACCGAATTTCTCCGAAATTTTCATTTCTTTAGGTTAACGAATCCGAAATGTTACCTTATTTCTTTTTCCAAGATTTCAACGGAATATTAGCGGAATGTCAATGAAATTTCATCGAAATTGTGTCTTTTCATCGAAACAACAAAAATAAAGCAATCTACCATTATCTTTCACCGAAATTTGCATATATTAATGATTTTTTCACTTATTTATTTGACAACGTGTTGAGTTAGAGTTCTTTACATTGTTTGAAGAAGTTTCTTTAGTTAGTTTCTAAATTTTAGATCTACATCCAAACCAAATAAGGTAGACTAAAGATTTAAGAGTTAAATTCAAGTTTTAATTGAAGAGCTTTATATTTTTCGTTCTTTCTTTATATATATGTTTTGATTAGTAATTATTATACGTGTCACATCATTCTTATTGAAGAGGTGATTATCATGGCTTTGCTTCTACTTTAGCGTACAATTTTGACTCTGGGCAACACGTTGCTCTTCATATCAATATGTGTGATGATTGTAATGATAAACTACTTCAAACCTTATATTTACAATTTTATTTTACAAATAACTGTGCATTTCTTTTTATTTAGTGCCTTAGGAGTATTAAAAATCTTAGTTTTTTGAAAAAGTCAAGTTTAGAGTCATTTCCAAGATTTCACCGAAATTATCCGAAATTCTCTTTCCAAACTTGGTGAAATGAAATCGAAATCCAAAATTTAAGGCCTTGCCTTCTTGCGGTTTCTCTCTACTACAAGGAATACATATGGACGTGCAAGTGCTAAGTTGTTAGCAACCTTTCAAGTCTTTTAACTATAAGTATTTGCCTATTATCAGGTTGGATATAGATTGTGCTTGTGAATTTTGTGCAGTTTCTTTGTGTTGATTGATTTGTTTGTCTTGTATAACATATATTTTACAATCACAAGCTATATAATGCATCTATTAGATATACATGTTAGAATGTTGTGTGTTTGTATGTATGTGTGTGTCTCTTATTTTATTTCTAAAATTAAATATTTTCTAAGTTGAAAGTATTTTGGTTTGATACAAGTTCTAAGCTATCATTTCATTCTTCAATTTCTTACATAAGATATCATTTTGCTAATACTCTTTGATGACCTATATTTTTCTCTGTTATTATTGCACATTTTACCATTCTCTTCATGGTCAAGAGGTGAAACTAATGGCTTCTAATTTCGGCTCCAAATCTGGTTATGAGTAGCATACTACTTTTTTTTTCTGTTGGAACGATTGTATGGAAATTTAATGTAACATTTCATGTTAGTATCTTACTATTAAAAAATAACATGTATTTATATCTCATTTATCGAGTTAATGAATATTAGACATATTAATTTAGAAAAAATAGTTTTCAAGTAATTTCCCAAATTTTCGGCCATTTCACGAAATTCCACCGAAATTTCAACGAATTTCTCCTTCTAGGCTTATCGAAATGAAATCGAAATTCGATATTTAAGGTATTAGGCAGCGCCACCCTTCTCCAGGAGAAGGCCCCGACCCCATCTTGCTCCTCTCCCAGTGGTTGCGATGCCGTTCCTCCATCCTGGGGACGGTCTTCACAGAAAAAGGGACGGCAGAGGCCTCGACCCCATTCTCTCTAGTTGTAGCTGCAGTTTTTACGCAAGTCCTCCTCAATGGCGGAGACGATATTCCTCCGCTCTCGGATCTCACGCAGGCGGCGCAAGATGCCCTCGATCTCCTTCCCATACGTGACTCCAAGCGGAACCACATCCCATGCATGACTCCCTTGCTACAGGCGCACACATCTCAACAAGGCTCCTCACACGATGCGTCCAGGAGGCGCCCTTTTCTCGACGGTGAACCCATGTCCAGAGCATCCTTCAGCCTTCGCCTGCCGCATTAGAAGCCTTAGCACCCAATCGTCCATCCACCTCTCAATTTGCAAGGTGACAGGGGCGAAGACCCCGACCCAGGCCCTAGCGCCAACCTTCTCCAGGCGAAGGCCCTGACCCCATCTTGCTCCTCTCGCAGTGGTTGCGATGCCGTTCCTCCGTCCTAGCGATGATCTTCGCAGAAAAAAAAAGGCGACAGAGGCCTCGACCCCATTCTCTCCAGTTGTTGCCGCAGTTCTCGTGCAGGTCCTCCTCAATGGCGGAGGCGACACTCCTCCACTCCTCTCGGATCTCGCGCAGGCGGCGCAAGATGCCCTCGATCTCCTTCCCATGCGTGACTCCAAGCGGAGCCCCATCCCATGCATGACTCCCTTGCTACAGGCGCATGCATCTTAACAAGGCTCCTTGCACGATACGCCCAGGTGATGAATCCCGTATTCATCATGCTAAAATTGGTCATTTAGGCTCTGTCCCCCATCATCCACTTGCAATTAATCATTAATAGAGCATTATTAGCATTCATACATGTGTAGATAATATCTGCATTTCATCATGCATAAATTGCATTAAAAATCCCTTGTGTAAATTGGCCCAAAAAGCCGCTAACTTCTCACATTTTTAGTTAATTCATCCTAACTCCGATTGACTCAAAACCACCTCCATTGTGTAGATATTACTAACCTTATTAAATAAAAAATACAAAAAAATTACTGACTCCAATAAGTGTCAAATAACCTCAAAGTCAAATTTCACATCTGACGGACTAAAACGAGCATATCTCCCTCATACAGTGTCCGATTTTGGTCTACTCACTTTTAAAGTACTCCATTTTCAAATACCTTCAAAACAAGACCAATTTCATAAAATTCGGAGCTCATATGTGAAAGTTGGGTTTTGGGCCTCTTTTGCGCATTTTAACTTCTTGCTAATTTTGATCTGAGATTTTATGTACTTAATTAACTCTTTTAATTTTATTTCTTTTTCATTTGTGTCCTTTGATGAAAGTTTTAATAAGAAATGCAAACATTCAAATCCAGATTAAAACTGAGATCAAAGAAATTGACCAAGTCCGAGTGTCCGTTGTCGGTCTGCACAAAAGTCGTGTGATTCTGACTTCTAATTTATTTTCCTAATTTCTTATCCTTTAAAAATACAAAAAAAATTAGATTAATGTGTAAATAATTTTCTTCTTATTTATCGTATTTTTTCTAGAATTTTTATCCCCTCTAAAATCACCAAAAAAATTACAAATCTCAAAAATGCGGTTTTTCGTACACCAGGAAAGCCACCAAAAATACCACTTTGCACAGGTGACCTCTTTTGCTTCTGGGCCCTTCATAAAAGTTGTAGATCTCGTCGAGACGAACAACTTTCGTGAAGAAAACTTTTCGATCCGAGGTCTCCTTCTCCTTCTTTTCCATCCTTAAAGTTGAAATTTTTTTGGGGTGCCACGTGGCAGCCCCTGGGCGTGCCACGTGGCACCCCGCCATACACTCTCTCTCCAGGCCGCCCCCCGGGTCACGTGCTGGGCACGTGACCCTCTTCTTCCTCCAGCCCTTCACGCCCGCGCCCTCACCCGCCGTTTCTTCTCCCCCTTGTAACCGCCGCCGCCATGCGCGGCCTTAATCACCCCCACCTCGCGCATCCTCCGCCCCCTCCGCGTAACGCCCTCCGACCCACCTCCACTAAAACCCCCTCCTCATCAGCCTCTACAACCCATCCACCATCTCCCTGAAGAGCCGGTGACAGCGGCAACGTTGGTGCGATCCACGGGGCTGGTCCCTGTGCAGCCGCTCCTCCGTGAGCAGCATAGCTTAGAGGAGCTCTGCCGTCCTCTGAAGCAATCATCGGAGTTGGCAAATCGACTCCTTCCCAGGCGTAACCTCCATTTTTTCTGGCATCTTCTTCTCAGGTACACGTGACCGCCCTTTCATCGCATTCAGCCGATCGCGTGCCTCGCGCCTCCGCCGTTCCACCGCCTCCAGCATCGCCAGCCGCGCCCGACCGCCGAGCTCCGCCTTGGGCGTGTGTCGCCTAAAGCTGAGCTCCTCCGCCTCGCGGCCTAGCCCCTCTCCGCCTCGCCACCCAGCGCTCGCCCTCGAGCACCTCTCAGCTTCGGGCGTTCCACTTGCCGTTCTCCTCCGCCCGACCGCCACGCACGACAGCCGCCCTCCGCCCTCCGCCAGCTCCACCACCGCCTCCCGGTCGGCCACATTCCTCGCGCCGCCTCCGCCGTTCCACCGCCTTGCGGCTCGCGGCACCGCCTCCTCCGGTCGCCTGCCCCGCATCAACTGTGCTTCCAAGGCACAGTTGCCGTCGGATCGGGCAAATCAGCCCTTGATCCGACGGTCGCCAAGCCGCCACACAACCCAGCCGAGCCTCGAGGCTCGGGAGCCCCCGAACCATAGGCTCGGATGCCCGAGCCTCCAGCTCTGACCCGAGCCTCACGCCCGCCACCAAGCCTAGGGGCGCACGTGCAACGCACGTGCGCACGTGGAAAAATTGCGCGAAGGCCCCTGGAGAGTTCCGAATTTGCAGATATACCCCCGCCAGGGGGTAAATTACAAAGAGACTCCGCCGACTTTTGGAAATTGCAGATAAGTCCTCCTAGGGACCATTTTGAAAGAATAATTTTATTATAATTACATTTTAGTCCCTGGAATTTCTTTTTAGCATATCTTTTTCATACGGACTCCGATTTTAGCATACAATATGTCGTTTCGAAGCTAATTCCGTGCTCTACAACTTAGCATACCTTGTGAACAGATCTGAGGTTGTATACTGTCTATTATTCTTCAATGATCTAATTTGACATGCAGGCTCAATTTTGACGTACATGCGCCACATATTGCTTGAGAAGCTATTGATAAATCTTTTGTAGGAGTTCGGATAAGGATTTTACTTTGATTAAATCATTGAAATTACTGTTGTCACAGGAGATTAATTTACATTTATTCCTCTGAGATTTTTGCTGATTATTTGAGGAACTGAATCGAAGATATTTGGAGGCCGGATACTCTGCTTCAATATTCTGAATACTAGTTGATTATTAACCTGAAGCAATGAGTTATGATCAATCTATTTTGATTTGTGGTTAATTTTTCGGAGAGAAAGATCATATTATTTGAGGAGTTAATTTGTTTAAAAATCACAAATCCTGGGCATAGTTCTCTCAATTTATTTTCCTTGCACCATATTCGCATCTTCATCACTGCATTGTATATTTTCTCAACACAGAAATTAACCGAGCATTAATCAATTATTAAATTTGATTTAAGACCGCGCAACTTAAAATCACCGTTCCCTGAGTTCGACCTTGGTACACTTACCAAGTAAAAATTACTCCACAACATTCAAAGTTTGTGGTTTTTGATCGACCGATTTTCACCTCCTATACTACAATTCATCGATATTAAAGAGGTCGATTTCGCGCTCATCACCAGGAGGCACCCTTTTCTCGACGGTGAACCCATGTCCAGAGCATCCTTCAGCCTCCGCTTGCGGCATCAGAAGCCTTGGCGCCCAATCGTCCATCCACCTCTCAGTTTGCAAGGCGACAAGGGCGAAGGCCTCGACCCAGACCCTAGCGCCACCCTTCTCCAAGCGAAGGCCCCGACCCCATCTTGCTCCTCTCCCAGTGGTTGCGATGTCGTTCCTCCATCCTGGTGACGATCTTCGCAGAAAAAAAGGGCAGCAGAGGCCTCGACCCCATTCTCTCCAGTTGTTGCCGCAGTTCTCACACAAGTCCTCCTCAATGGCGGATGCGACACTCCTCTCCTCTCGGATCTCACGCAGATGACACAAGATGCCCTCGATCTTCTTCCCATACGTGACTCCAAGCGGAGCCCCATCCCATGCATGACTCGCTCGCTACAAGGCTCCTCGCATGATGCGCCCAGGAGGCGCCCTTTTCTCGACGGTGAACCCATGTCCAGTGGTTGCGATGCCGTTCCTCCATCCTGGCGACGGTCTTCACAGAAAAAAAGGGCGGCAGAGGCCTCGACCCCATTCTCTCTAGTTGTTGCCGCAGTTCTTGCGCGAGTCCTCCTCAATGGTGGAGGCGATATTCCTCCGCTCTCGGATCTCACGCAGGCGGCGCAAGATGCCCTCGATCTCCTTCCCATGCGTGACTCCAAGCGGAGCCCCATCCCATGCATGACTCCCTTGCTATAGGCGCGCACATCTCAACAAGGCTCCTCGCACGATGCGTCCAGGAGGCACCCTTTTCTCGACGGTGAACCCATGTCCAGAGCATCCTTCAGCCTTCGCCTGCCGCATTAGAAGCCTTAGCACCCAATCGTCCATCCACCTCTCAGTTTGCAAGGTGACAGGGGCGATGACATCGACCCAGGCCCTAGAGCCTACCTTCTCCAGGCGAAGGCCCTGACCCCATCTTGCTCCTCTCGCAGTGGTTGCGATGCCGTTCCTCCATCCTGGCGACGATCTTCGCAGAAAAAAAAGGGCGACAGAGGCCTCGACCCCATTCTCTCCAGTTGTTGCCGCAGTTCTCGCGCAGGTCCTCCTCAATGGCGGAGGCGACACTCCTCCGCTCCTCTCGGATCTCGCGCAGACAGCGCAAGATGCCCTCGATCTCCTTCCCATGCGTGGCTCCAAGTGGAGCCCCGTCTCATGCATGACTCCCTTGCTACAGGCGCATGCATCTTAACAAGGCTCCTTGCACGATGCGCCCAAGAGGCACCCTTTTCTCAATGGTGAACCCATGTCCAGAGCATCCTTCAGCCTCCGCTTGCGGCATCAGAAGCCTTGGCGCCTAATCGTCCATCCACCTCTCAGTTTGCAAGGCGACAGGGGCGAAGGCTCCGACCCAGACCCTAGCGCCACCCTTCTCCAAGCGAAGGCCCCGACCCCATCTTGCTCCTCTCCCAATGGTTGCGATGCCGTTCTTCCATCCTGGCGACGGTCTTCGCAGAAAAAAAGGGCAGCAGAGACCTCGACCCCATTCTCTCCACTTGTTGCCACAGTTCTCATGCAAGTCCTTCTCCTCAATGGCAGATGCGACACTCCTCTCCTCTCGGATCTCACGCAGATGACGCAAGATGCCCTCGATCTCCTTCCCATACATGACTCCAAGCGGAGCCCCATCCCATGCATGACTCGCTCGCTACAAGGCTCCTCGCACGATGCGCCCAGGAGGTGCCCTTTTGTCGACGATGAACCTATGTCCAAAGCATCCTTCAGCCACCGCCTACCGCATCAGAAGCCCTAGCACCTAATCGTCCATCCACCTCTCAGTTTGCAAGGCAGGGGGCGATGACGGCTCTCCGTTTCTAGGCGAGGCTTCCTCTCCAGGTAGATGGCGGTGGCGGTGGTGGCATAGATAAGGGAGAGGGTTCCCACGATGGGAACTCTATTCATCTTTGTGCGGGAACAAAGGGGCCTGATGGCCCTTCCTTAAAAAAAAGAGAGAAAAAGAGAAGAGAGGCCCAAGTGGGCCGTATGTTTTTTTTTGAAAGAGAGTGGAATGCTACAGTAAGGGTCCAAGTGTGACACAAAAAAGTGAGACCGGAAAGAAAAAAAATGAGGGCATGTTATTGTTTTGCAAAAGATGCCGTGCTAGGTTTATTTCGGCCCAAGTTGACAAACAAGGAGAGCTGTTTTATTTTGGTCCAATTGGACCACAAGCTTCTTTGTTAAAAATTTTTTTTTGAGAAAGAAAAAAAAGAAATGAAAAGGAAAAGTCGAAGAAAAAATGATGAACGGCTTATTGATGTTTCTTGTTTTCCCCATCTTCATTTGTCTTCTCCTTACTTTGTTGATGCCATTGTTTTCCGACAAGTATGGGAGAAAGGGGGAGTATTGTGTACAGTCACATGCCAGATTGTCAGATTCTCCAGATTCAAATTCTTCATATTCCAGAGGCTAGACATATTCTTATACTCTACAGTTTTTCAGTTCCAGACTCGACGATTAGATTTTAAGTCCTCAGTCAGATGTGTACACATGTTTTCCATCATTTGTTCTGGTCCGCATCTTTGTTTTTTGGTCTCAGAGTTTTCATGTGATCCATAGGGACTCCATAGTAGAGATCCCATTCCCTATGATGTGGGCTAGGGTTTTCATGTGGTATCATTGGGACTCTAGAGTAGAGATCCCATTCTCTGAGCCAGTATGGGGGAGACCCAGTTCTCCGACGAGGAGACTTTTTCAGACTCCATTCTCCATCGATCGTAGACTCCGACGAGGATATTTTCCACGACTTTTCCAGTTCGGCCTTTCAGAGAGATGGAACGGTTGTCCACATGATGTGGCGGGCTAGAGTTCTCCAGTTGGAGACTCATTTTCAGTTGCAGTGACTCTGACAGGCGCAGTTCAGAGCACATGCTCTCCGACGAGGAGATTCAGTTGGCTCACACTCCGACCCATTTGTTCCTCCTCACCTGCACGGCATGAGAAGCAACATCCTCAACAACAACCGACAGTTGTTTGCGTTGAGTTGATACTGTCCGTAGTGTCCTGTAGCATGAGTTTGAGATTTCTTTCTGTTGTCTAAACTAAGCATTGCATGCTCCAGCTTGAGGGGGAGTGTCGGAGTATATGTGTCATATGCAAGATGGGTAAATGGATCCTTCCATGATCCATTTACCACATCCAGTGTTTAGTCCCACATCTACTAGTGGTGGGACTTGGAGGGTCTGTGGAGGCTATATAAGGAGCTCCAGACCTCCTGTATCAGTTGAGAAAGTGAATAGACACACAAGCCCTTTGATGCCTTCTCTTGTGGTTTCATCCTGCTCCTTAGGGAGTAGGGTTCCATGTTAAATCCCGCGTTATTCATTGTTCTTTATCCTTTATTTCTGATACGCTTCCGCATTCAAGTTTTCTAATAGTATGCAAATTGATTCCTCGGCCTTCAAGTATCTTGAATCATTAAGAGCAGTGTTGCAGAAGTCGGTATTCGGTATTCAGTCGGAGGGGTCACTGAATAGAGAATAATCGATATTCGGACGACTATTCAGAATTATTCAGTTTTTTTTGTATATTTTTATTTATTCTAGATGTCAAATCTAGTAGTAAAAGAAGACCTATGCTAGTAGGTTTCATGTACGGGGAGGGCTAGTTCAAGGGGAAGAAGCCATGGCTTTTTCAATAAATCCTAGGCCTCTACTTAATATACCTAATAAATAGAAGAGAAAGAGAACATTTGACTCCCGCTTCGCCAATTGTTTCTCTATAGCCATCGCCTCTCGATCGATCTGCTTCCCCTCGCAAGTCAAAAGAGGTAAATAGGAAACTAACTAACTAATATCAACATCATTGTGGGGAAAGATGAGAGAGAAAAATTTAATTCTAATACATATATTCTTATGTATTTATACATATATGACCATCAATTAATAAGAATTCAAGATAAAAGTACCAATTAGCGAGATACATATATGCGTCTTTGTCATTTCTAGTAATAATGTTATAAATGGTAAGCCTTCAGAATTTAAAAAATAAAAATAAAATAACATAAATTCAGTAGTTGGTCAATAGTCAACCGAATAGTCGGTCGAGTAGTTTGACCGACTATTCGATCAAGAAGACTATTTAGTGTTCAGTCGGGGACTCCCCCGCACTGCATAGTCGGACTGATTATTCGGTATAGTCGGTCGACTACTGCAACATTGTTTAAGACCCGACTGTTCCTTCATGCATTGCACAATCGTGTGATGGTTTCGGGGTACATGTGGAACACCTCGTACGATCTCCCCACGTGATCGTTCAACATCTCCTAGATCCAGATGTGCCCTATCTGCGTCGATGTGTGCTTTAGCACGCTGTGAATGTAACCTATAGATCGATTTTCATGCTCCTTTCCTCCTCGAGGAGAGCCTGCAGTCAGAGCATGTTGAGCATGACCAGATTGTACCTCATCACATTATAGCTTCCATTTCTTGCTAGTTTGCAAACTCAATCGTAGTTGACACTATTTAAATATGTATTCTTCTTTCTAGATAAAATCAGATCCAGGAAATTTAAAAAATAATGCAATAATTGCTTAAATAACAATACACAAAGCATTACCATAAAAAAGTTATAAGTCCTAAATAAACATCACAACTAACTAAGAATGTCCGATGACCTCTAATTTACAACAACATAGAATTGAGACAACTACGATCACCGTTCAGAGAAACGCGATTCCAAAGCACGCATCTAGAGTAAATCACAACGGGGAGAGGCAGAAACAACATTATGGTTTGTTCAGCTGGACACCCACCCAAGCGGCTAGTTTGGCAGGGATAGACTTCGCTTGTTTGAAAATGATCTGCTCATAAAGATCACGTAGGCTGTGAGCAAGCTTGATGTGTGCTGCGGGCAGGATGCCTGGAAGCAGCGCATCAAGCTCATCTAAGATCCCTTCCACACCAACGTGTGGGTCATTTGGCATCAGGGACCTTATTTGCTCTCGCTGCAGCTCAAGTATATGCTCGGTCAGCCTAACCACATCTTCTCCAACAACATGGGATGCAGAAGGACTGAAGGAGCACCATCACCCCAGGTTTGCTTATCGACCGCCGACTGTCCTCCTGAATCTCTACGATACCGCCTACAAGTCGCCTCGATCATCTGCCTCCTATCCTGGCTAAGGTTGGGCACCTCGGGTGTGCCTATCCTTCTTGTAGGTCATCCTCGAATGCTTGATGCGTTGATGAGTTTCCTTCAAAGAAGGTGGAAAACGATCCTGGATGCGGTCTGCGAGGAGAAGGTGAAGGTCCCCTTAACAGTGTACTTCCGTGATGGACATGCGAGTCCACGGCGAGCCATTATGCAATAAATGTTATTGCGAACATCATTCCCTGATCTGAAATGAAGAATAAATAATTTGCATAATAGGTCCCTCTGTACAATTAGGGTTATGTACCATGGCCATCTTAATAATCATACAGATGTTGATTCAGTAATAAAATCATAGAGACTAGTGTGTACATTTGGTAGACCAATAGGTTGATGACCTAACCAAGGTCTATATACCGACGAGCTGGTGTGCATATAAGGGCATATGAGTAATACGATCTCTCAAAGGGATCATACAGGTTCACTACTGAACCGGAAGACATGAGCTCACTCATGAGATATTGGGATCGATAAATTCCATGCATGGTCGTGTCGCTTATGAAGCTTGACAGAATTTATAGGTATGATATATGCTTTTGGAAAGCATATGATCAATACCAAATCCCAATGATCAAATGAGAATCTTAATGATAAAACCCTGAAGGTGACAGTCTAAAAGAGATCTATAACTTCGGGTTTATTAGAAGGTCTTCCAGTATGCAAGATGTATAGATATTGGGAATACCTAAGGGTGATGTGATCATAAACAATTGTATAACCATGACACTTCCATTCCGAGGGAGTGATGAAATATATTCGGATTTTAGTGACTCCTCTCAGTAGAGAAGTAACTTGATCTTAGTCCAAATGTTGGACATTGATTTGAATGAGATTCAGATGCAATGAGAAGATTATGTTTACGGACTTGATTTAATCAAGCATCTATGGGAGGTCCGTGAGATATGGATTTGAGATGTGATCTCAATATCCAAGTCACTATACGTGGAACAATACAATTGCCCCCTTATCTCCAAGTACCTACGGAGAATACGCATTATTCTTGAAAGAGTTCATGAATAATTCCATTGTTGAAAGCATAGAGAGATAGATAATTAAATGTGATTTAATTATCATGAATAATGTGAATTTGATTCACATTATATTGGAGAATGAGAATGGTTATCCAATATAATTAAATATGATTTAATTATTAAGGATAAATATAATATGGATAAGAGTATAAATACGATTTATAATATATTAGAGAGAGTTTGCTATGCTTTATATTTGTTGGTTAATTGTTGATGTGAATTGGATTCACATTGGATAATTAATTGAAAATATAAATCACCTTTTATTTTGGGTTGTGAATTTGATTCACAAATTTCCAATGGCAAGATTGCAATATTCACAAAATAATTATGAATTATTTTTAGTGAATAATTTACAACAATTATTGTTGCAAAACATGGAGATAATTAAGGGATAATAGAGATTACATGTAATCTCCACTCCCCTTGATTATAGGAGTGACGCCCACCAATTCCAACAAGGAAAAATGTGGCCGTCCACTCTATTTCTTAGAGAGGAAACTTCCTTTGCATTATCTCCATGTTTAATTGATTTAATTTATGGAATTAAATTATATTGATTGAGGACGGGGAGCTTGCACCAAGGTGCATGTAACTTTACATGCACCGGCGCTTATATCTCTCACATTTTTTTACTTTTTTGAAAAATACCACCATGTATATTCATCCATATATCCCTCCAATATGTCATTCGAATTTTGTAAGAAACAGAGACTGCTATGACTATGACCTCCATCCAGAACAGGTCGATTACAGCAATTCTAAGACCGTTAAAATTACCTGTTCTGGATGGAGGTCATAGGAGTCTCTGTTTCTGACGAAATTCGAATGACATATTAGAGGGATATATGGATGAATATACATGGTATTTTTCAAAAAAGTAAAAAAATGTGAGAGATATAAGCGCCGGTGCATGTAAAGTTACATGCACCTTGGTGCAAGCTCCCCATCCTCATATTGATTTATCAATATAGATTTAATCTAAATTAAATTAATTGTTGCTGTATTTTACAACAAGATCTTGGCCATTGAAAGAAACACAAATCATCTCGTCCACTGATTTTGTATAGTCCATGGATCCCCAAAATACTATATAAGAAGAGGCACCCATGCTCTTCAGGGTACAACAAGTTGTGCAACAACTCTCTCCTCTCTCTCATTCTCTCGTGCCCTCTTCCTCTTCTCTTTGGTTGGCCGTCCACCCTAGCCCTAGAAGGAAGAAGGCCCTCATCGTCGCCTTGCGTTGCGCTTCGACGACTATCGGTATTCCATCTTCTTTGGTGCTTCTCGCTCGCGAAGAAGACATACGATCTCGTGTGACGAGATCAGGAGTTCCCTTGCTTGGACAACTACTTGGATTGCGAGATCCCCGCGACTCATTCCCGCGCTCGCAAGCGTCTCCTCCGAAGGTCGGACTTGAGACAGGAGGTTTCTTTTCTTAGAAGCTCGATCACAACCATGCTACAACAAGTATTCCTATATCTACTATGTGGTTAGACGAAACGATTCATAAATGGTTTATGGATCATGTGGTTTCGTCGTTTAAAATTTTTAAAATTCCGTTGCACCGAGCAATTAGTATGACTAGTCTCTCTTGATCGTATATGATGCGATCATCACGCTTCTGTGATGCGCTTAAGGATCCTCCCGTATCCTTCATTCCCTACCATGGCATCTACCATGTCGTAATGGGGGAATGTCTTCCTCCGATAGGGATTGTACGTCTTGTCAATCTGAAATAGGTTCCATGTGATGGAGGAGAAGTAACTACTTAATAATTTGTTGCTTGGCATTAGGCAATGCATACCGTAAGCCAAGCACTCTCGTCGGGTGTGGCAACGGTACATGAGACTGGATCCCAACCCCACCCGCTCTTTGTCATCAGGTAGATAAAACTCTTATAGTCCTTCTTAACGGTCCCATTGATTTTTCAGCTTCGTCTTGTCGAAATTCTTCCCCATTTGCATGTGAAGTGTGTGACAATATTCTGTCAGGTTTGGGGGGGGGGTGAAGGACCCTATGACCTAGTCGCCTATGTCGAAGTGGTGCTTGAATAGTTGCAGAAGGCACTCATCCATTGTAGATGTCCACTTCACCCGAAGTTCGGTGGACTCATCATCCTTGATGTATACACCTGAGGAGCCCACACCTCTCCTGCTCATCCTGTATGGATGGAGGTAATGTTCTGCAAATTTATTGAGTAGTTGCGGTGGTGTAATGTGTACGATTCCCCAATTCAATACCGCTGAGTATGTATACACCCAATATCTTACCCAACCCTTGTAACACCCTAGATTCCCATAACATCTATTAAGTTATTCTAGAAACTTTCCATTTTGTAAATATCATAAATGCATCAAAAGATATAGCAAAATTTTCCACTATGATTGAAAATGTTTAAGAAATCCGAGGTAGAAGAGCACACTGTTCAACAAATATGTGGATGCACTATATAAAATCCGCAGAACAAAGCCAATGAGACCCTATTTTCAAAGCAACGACGGAACAAGCTGTGGCTAAATTTTCAGCATGCAGATAGCAAAGAAGCTGAATGCAAATAGCAATTGAATCAATTTAACTGAAATATAAGCCGAATGCAAATAGCAAAGAAGCATATTGCAATTAAAATTGAAACAAATATCAGAGCTGAATTATCTGAAACCGAATCATTTTACTGAAAAGGAAAATGTTCTTAACTGATTTTAAGTAGAATCCAGGCATATAGCACTTGAAAGCGGAACAAGCTTCATAGCGAAATGTTTAGAAACCGACTCTTTTTAACTGAAAGCACGGACTGCTCTTAAACTTTGTTCAAATATCAAATAAGCATATAAGAAATGAAATAGGAACATTTTACCTGAATTGGATCATTTCACAGATAATGATCCAAAATAGAATAATTTTACTTAAACAGCCACTGATCTGAAACTGATTGAAATAAGCAAATAAGCATATAGAATTTGTCATAGGAACAAGCTTAAGCTGGATGAGAATCGAACTTGGTTAAGAGATCTCATATCATACACTGAAGCTTTGGTAGCCCATATTTAACAAAACATCTAATTTCCAAAGCAATAATAACAAGCACTCATAATCATAAATTAGCCCTTCCTCAAGGATAACGATCAAATCCCCAAAGAAATGGTAGCATCCAACTTCAAACTTAAAACCTTCTTTCGAGAAACCAAAGTTCTTAGGAAAAGCTAAATAAACACAACTCAAGCACAAATGTAGCTCAAGCAGGTGATGAGTCTTAGAAGCAACAAATCTTATGGTCAACTGCCTTCAAACATCTACAAAAATCCATATTTAAGGCAAACATGGACCTGAAGGCCCAAAATAATCTTTTTCTTAATTAGAGGAGCAACTGTAACTCTATTCAAGAACCAATTTTACTCTAAAATTTCAAACTGGAAGCAGTACATTTTTCAACAGAAAATGAGTGAATAATTAAAGGAAAAATGGCCAGGCATGAAATTGTGTTAAGATCGAATCCCCAGACATTTGGTAGAAGCAATCCCAGTTAACAAAACCAAACTTAGCACAAAAGGCATACATCACCACTAAAACTTAGCTCTTTCTCAAGGATTCGCTGACCTGAGGAAAAAACCCAACATTCCTCCTATCCAACTTCAAACTTAAAACCTTCTTTCAAGAAACCAAAGTTCTTAGGCAAAGCTAAATAAATACAACTCAAACACAAATGCAGCTCAAGCAATTGATGAGTTTTAGAAGCAACAAATCTTAGGCCAACTGCCTTCAAACATCCACAAAAATCAATATTTAAGGCAAACAAGGGCCTGAAGGCCAAAAATAATCTTTTTCCTAATTAAAAGAGCAACCAACACTCTATTCATGAACCAATTTTACTCCAAAATTTCAAACTGGAAACAATACATCATCTTTAAGGAAAACGAGTGCATAATTTAAAAAAAAAAGGCTAGGCGGGTAATCAGGTTAAGGATCAAATCCCTAAACACATGGTAGACAATAATCCCAGTTAGCAAAACCAAACTTAGCACAAAATCCATACAACAACACCAAAACTTACCCATTTCTCAAGTATTCACTGACCTAGGAAAAAAACCATCCCTCCCTTCCAACTTCAAACATAAAACCTTTTTTGGAGAAATCAAAGTTCTTAGGCAAAGCTAAATAAACACAACTCAAGCACAAATGCAGCTCAAGCAAGCGGTGAGCCTTAGAAGCAACAAATCTTTTGGTCAATTGCATTCAAATATCTACAAAAATCCATATTTAAGGCAAACATGGACCTGAAGGCTCAAAATAATCTTTTTCCTAACTAGAGGAGCAACCAAAACTCTATTCAAGAACCGATTTCTGAAGGAAATCGAGGTACGTTGCCGGCGGCCTTATGTTTAGATAGAATGAGAGAGCGGAGATGGTGGAGAATGGAGAGAGGGATGGAAGGGATGGGGACTCTCGTACTCGAGGCGTTGCTTGTTTTTTTTGCTTCTCCTCCCGTCGGGAGGTCTGTTTATAGGGCGCGAGCCCCTCGAACCATCCGCCCCCATTTCCCCGCGCCCGCACGACGTGGCACTATCAGATTCAGTCATCCTGCCACCCTCAACCGCGAAACGACCAGGGTACAGTTGTGACCACTAAAGGTCATTTACCAGCTTCATTCAAACATTTCCCACTTGACCGAAGTGGTCAAAACATATATGTTACCACTATTCGTGTAGTATATACATGGAGATTTATCATGCGAGGATCATTATCTATGAAACCTTGCCCTTGACTCATGCATTCCTGAGTCCCATTAAACCTATATGTTTAATGTATGTTCCTATTGCTATTCCCTTGTTTAGGGAATCAACCAACATCATTGGTAGGTATGTACGTTACCCTGATTTCTTGCTTCCCCACTATATCTTATATATAGTGATATTAGATCTCAATGTGTTTTCCTTTAGAACTATTAGCTCCACTATTAATCAAGCTTCTTGCAGCTTGATTGCCACAATACATTTCAATTGGCTCTTTGACCAATTCGAGGTTTAAATTCTCTAGAAAATGTCTGATTCACACAGCATGAGTGGTGGCCATGCTACATGCAATGTACTCAGCCTCCTGTATATATCGAGATACACATCCTTGTTTCTTGCTACTCCAAGAAATGGCTGCACCACCAAACATGAATAGGTAACCCGATGTGGATTTTCTATCATCCACATCCCCTCCGAAATCAACATCGGAGTATCCTACCACTTCAAGTGATTCTGCTTGATACACAAGTTTCAGATGTACCGTCCCTTTCAAATATAGAAAAATCCTCTTTACAGCTTCCCATTGTGCTGGATCGGGATTACTTTGATATCTACTGACTAAGCTTACTGGGTTGGTTAAGTCAGGTCGAGTACTCATCATTGCATACATTAGACTTCCCATCGCTTGTGCATATGGTACATCTAAAGGTTTTTGCCCCTTTCCGAGACACTGACTCTTGTTGAGTCTCTTTCTCATCACAAGTGGTGTTGGAGCTGGAGTGCTATTCTGCATTCCGAATCTCCTTAATATAGTATGCAAATATCTTTCCTGACTAAGGCTCAATGTCCTCGAGTCCCTGCCTCTTGTTATTTGAATTCTAAGAACATAGAATGCTTCGTCCATGTCCTTTATCTCAAATTCATTGCTCAATTTCTGTTTGATTTCATTGAGTATTTGTATGTCATTACTTGCAAGCAGAATGGCATCCACATACAATGACATGATTGCAAACAATGTTCAGGAAGGCGGTATGCGGTATTCAGTCGGAGGGGTCACTGCATAGAGAGTATGCGGTATGCGGGAGAGTATGCGGGGAGTATGCGGTTTTATGCGGTTTTGTATTTTTTATTATTAAAAATATAAATAAATTTTTAATATCATGTTAATAACCTCTAAATATTATATTCTTGATTATAATAATAAAGAATTGAAGGTACAAGGAACAAAACTATTGGGATAATAGAGTCAAGTGAGCAAAAACATCAATTGAAAGAGCGTTAAGTCGGATGTCCGAATTTAGGTTAAGGTTTTAAAAAAGTTTATTCGAAAATCGGCCGCATAAACGGCCGTATATACCGCATACTCGGCCGAGTATGCGGCCTGACCCGCCTAGATTACGATTTGACCATACTCGGTGCGCCAAGGCTACTGAATACGAGTATACGGCCGAGTATGTGGTATACTCGGCCGATTTCCTGAACACTGATTGCAAACGTACTCCCCCTCTTCATGATATACACATAGTTATCCAATTTATTTGAAACAAATCCAAATTGGATAAATTTCTCATTAAATTTGAGATACCATTGCCGTGAAGACTGCTTCAAGCCATATAATGACTTTCTCAACTTGTAAACCCTTTTCTCCTTGCCTTCAACCTGGGATCCATCAGGTTGTCACATATAAATCTCCTCCCTTAATTCTCCATTAAGGAAGGACATCTTCGCATCCATTTGGAACAATTCCAAATATCCATTTGGAACAATTCCAAATATCCATTTGGAACAATTCCAAATTCATATATGCGACTATGGCTAAGGTCATCCGAATAGATGCAAACTTAGCCACTAGAGAGTAGGTTTCCGGGAAATCCATTCCAGCTTGCTGAGTATAACCCTTGGCAACTATTCTTGCTTTGTATTTATCAACAACACCGCCAACTCGGTACTTTTTCTTGAATACCCACTTACATCCTATGCATTGCCTACCTTCTGGTGAATCACATAATTTCTATACACTGTTTCGCTCGATTGAGTCCAACTCATCCCTCATGGTAACCATTCATGATTCCGACTCAGGCGAAGACATAGCTTCATCAAAGGATATGTGATCTGTACAATCCGCGATATCCTCATCCACGGTGTAGCACGACACCTCATATCCATAGAAATGGCAATCTTCCATCCATGCGGGTCGTGTTCTGGGTCTCTTGTTGCTGATTATACTCGTGAGTTATGTGGTTCCACCCACTTCATCTAAAGGATTATCAAGTTCTATAAGCTCATTCTCTATATTTTGATGATCGATATCATCCCCAAGTTCTTATCTAATGTTGAAGTCATCTTCATTGTCTTGTAGGACAATAAGAGGATCTGATTTCTCTACTGCTCTTTTTATTGATAAATTTCAAGGAAAGTAGCATCACGACTTTCGATCAGACTTTTAATTTCATGGAAGAAACTATATCCTTTAGAATGTTCATTATAGCCAATAAACTTGCACTTTAATGTCCTGAAGTCTAGCTTGTCCCTAAGCTAACTCGGTACCATAACATTTGTAACACATCTCCATTTTCGGAGATGGCCCAATTCGGGTTTTTTGCCATTCCATATTTCCTATGGCGTTGATTCTACGGACTTGGTGGGAATCCTTTTCTGTATGTAGTTCGCAGTCAACACTGCCTCTCCTCAAAATTTCTTGGAGAGTCTTGAGTGTGAAAGCATACACCTTACTGCACTCATCAAAGTTCGATTCTTTCTTTCTGTTACACCATTCTGTTGTGGTGTATAGTATATTGTAGTCTGCCTACGAATGCCTGACTGAATGCAGTAATCCTCAAACTCCTTTGAGTTATATTCCCCACCTCTATCTGTCCTAAAGGTCTGATTGGTTTTCCCAATCTTGTCTCCACTTCCGTCTTATATCTCTTAAATTTTTCAAGTGCTTCCGACCCTCTTCCTAAGAGATAGACATATGAGAACTTTGAGCAATCATCAATGAATGTTATAAAGTATTCCTTATTTCTATATGTGTTGATGCTCAATGGTACACATATGTTCGAATGGATCAAACCTAATAACTCTGTTGATCGAATTACGGTTGAGAAGGGTCTTCTTGTCATTTTACCAGTCAGACAATGTTCACAGGGTAATGTCCTTGCACCTGTGAACTTAGGCAACAGATCTGCCTTCATTATTTGATCCATCTTGGAACTTCCTGGATGACCCAGTCTCATGTACCACAAGTCATAGTCAGGCAAACAACACAAGGAATATTCGGAAGAGACATTCATTGATTTACTAGAGTTTATTACAGGAAGATGGAATAGGTCATGCTCGGGCACAAACTTTCCTATTGCATAGGCATTCTTATTCTTGCTTATAAATACACGCTTATTATAAAACCGGACTTTGAAATCTTTCTTGAACAGCACTGAAACAGAGATCAGGTTCCGGCTTATCCTTGGGGTTTATAGTACATCATTCAGTACCATAATGCTATCCTTCAGGTCAAGTCTGTATGTCCCAACACCTTTCACGTCTAGATTGGTGTTGCTTCCCATGAAGATCCTCTGTTCTCCTTTACTCAGTTCCTTAAAGTTCACCAGGCCCTCCTTTGTCTTCACGATGTGTCTGGTTGCTCCAGAGTCGATCAACCATCCGTTACTCTCTGTGATGACGGAATTGCATTCCACGACAGTCGCGAATTCTATTTTCTTCTTGCCTTTGTTTTAAGACATTTTAGAATTTCTTACCTTCTTCTTGTTGGGGCAACTGACCTTAAAATTGCCATATCTACCGCAACCGTATCAAGAGCCACGCGGGTATTTCCCACTCTTGCCCTTGAAATTCGCCTTGGAGGGGTCTAATATTTTCTTTGCGTGCACGGCATTTGCTTCTTCTTCCTCGACCTCAAAGATCTCAGCTTTCGGTCTTTGTTTAGAGAGGTCCTGCTCAACTACCAGCTGTGCAGGTAGGTCCGCCACAGACTTAATGTTGCCATTCATCCTCAGAGATGTGGCAACCATGTCGAATGACAGTGGAAGACTTCCTAGTATGGCTGCGATCTGCATCCTCTCCAGAATCGTGAAATTAGCGGCCACTAGATCCTTGGCCATCACGATCATCTTGTTCACGTGCTCGATGACGCTTTCAGATTCCTTCATTCTACACGAGTTGTACTTGTGTAGAAGAAGCTGGACGCGCACTTCCGACTTGGAGTGATATTTCTCCTTTACCGCAGTCTAGAGCTCGTAAGCTGATTCGCAGGTGTCAAAGACCCGAATCAGGTTCAAATCTATGTGGGTCAGCATGAAGCTCCTAGCCCTATTATCTGTTTTCTCCCACTGTTCGCGGGACCTAATTTCCTCCATAGTTGGATTTTCAGATAAGGTTAGTTCGAGTTTGTCTATGATGCAGTGTATGCTATCGTGCAACAGACCATAGTAGATCTTTCTACTCTACAACTCATAATTAGTACCGTTAAGGTACTCAATTTTTCCCACCTCAATGGCAATTGTCTTGCTTGTCATTTTGGATCTAATGAAATAAATATAAGGTTGGAATGAGATTGAGCAATTTAACGGAAAAACTTGTTTGTTCGTTTTTTTAAAACAATTAACGGACTAACTTGTTATGCCATCTTAATTAAAGAAGAGTAACTCTGATATAAGTTTGTGCTACTTGATAACAATGAGAAATTTTCACAATTTATTTATTTATTTATACAGTTAAAAAATGTAACAAGGTTATCAAAAAACTTTTCTTATAACAAACAGTTCCTAACCATGAAAAAAATCGTACACTAACTAGATCAAAACAAACAACAAGATTAATTTTATTTAACAAACATGAATATGTGAATACTTCAACGAACAATATTAATTGCAATGTAAACTTGCATTTAAAAACTTCACTGATTAATCAACAATTTCAAGTTAACACCAAAGTGTACAAGGATTATAAATGCTTTGACTATTGCGGTCAAGTGGGAGATATAGAACAACCTCTGACCTAGTGGTCAAAGCAAAACCGTCGCCGATCGTTTCGGAGGCCGGCGATTGCGATAAGATCGGGTCTTGGGGAAGACCGTAACCGTCGGACGTGGGGGAGGGGGCAGAGGATGCGGGCACGCTCACACCCTATAAATACCTCCTTCGGGAGGGGAATGGATCATCGCAGCGGATCCACACTCGCCAATCGGGAGCCCCCTCCCTTTTCCACCCCAAATCTCATCTTCATCTCTCCCGCCCTCAAACTTTCGTTCTCTATCGTTCTATTCAGAAAAAGAGTTGCGACAACGTACCTGGTGGATCCTACATTCACGTACCTGGTGGATCTTACAATTTTACTCCAAAATTTCAAACTGGAAGCAGTACATCATTTGTCAACAGAACGAGTGAAATGAAATCACGTTAAGGATTGAATCCCCAAACACTTAGTAGACAACAATCCCAGTTAACAAAAAGAAACTTAGCACAAAAGATATACAACGCCACCAAAACTTAGCCATTTCTCAAGGATTCATTGACCTAAGAAAAAAACCCAACATTCCTCCCATCTAACTTCAAACTTAAAACATTCTTTCGAGAAACCAAAGTTCTTAGGCAAAGCTAAATAAACACAACTCAAGCACAAATGCAGCTCAAGCAATCGACGAGTCTTAATAGCAACAAATCTTAGGTCAATTGCCTTCAAACATCCACAAAAATCTACATTTAAAGCAAACAAGGATACGAAGGCCAAAAATATTTTTTCTTAATTGAAGGGGCAACCAACACTCTATTCATGAACCAATTTTACTCCAAAATTTCAAACTGGAAGCACTACATCATCTTCAACGAAAAACGAGTGCATAATTAAAAAAAGGCTAGACAGGTAATCATGTTAAGGATTGTTGGAGTATATATGTTGTGCGTCACTTATGTGGTAGATGGGTAAATGGATCCCTCTAGGATCCATTTACCACATCCAGTTGTTTAGTCCCACATCGACCATATGTGGGATGGAGACTAGTGAGGGCTATATAAGAAGCTCCTCACCCTCTTGTAACAGTTGAGAAAAGTCAATAAACACATCAGCACTTTGAGGTGTTCTTCCATAGTTTTATCTCACTCCTTAGGGAGTAGGGTTCCATGTAAAATCCCAGCGTTCCTTAATATTTTTATCCTTTATCTCTGATTCCGCTTCCGCATTCATATTTTCTAACATGATATTAGAGCGGGTTCGATTCTTTAGGATGTATTTTATATTTTTACTCGAGATTCGATTTTTGATTCGATTTTCTCAAAGATTTATTAGTTGAAGATTGTTATCCTGTATTATTCAAGTTTCGATTCAATTCTAGTGTTTCATTTAGAAATCCTAGTTTCAATCTTCCTGGATTCAGTTCGAGTTCCAGTTCATGGAACCCATCAAGATTTTGTACTTTGGATTCGATGGTTTTGCAATCTCTTTTCGAGATCCTAATTTTACATTGGTAGCAACTCGTGATCCCAGAGCGCGTCAGGATGGCGGCTTGCACATGGTTGCCCTTGCACTCAGCAAGGACCTGCTGGACCTCGAAACTATCTCTTCACGTGTCGGGCGCTCTCCAACGTTGCCACACATCTCCATGCGGCAACTATGTCCTCCAAGAAGCAGACGACAACCCCCTGGCAGCAAAACAACTCCCCCTAGACCGGAAGCGACCTCCTCCTTCGTGCCACCAGTTGGTGCGACACCCAAGCAGGAGGGTTCGAAGAGAAGGGTTCCCAAGTAGGAACCCTAAAATATGCCCCACGTGGGATGCTGTATGGGCCCAGGTGGGACAAACAAATAATGAAAAAAAGGAGGTCGACCGTTTAAAAAAAAGGAAAAAGGGCCAGAGTTTTTTGAGCCCAATTGGGCTGTGATGCAAAGTGGCCCTATTTGGGCCGTGTTTTGAGAAAAAAACTTTTGAAAAAGGTGCGTACAAAAAAACCGTACGGGGGAAAATGATTTGAAAAAAAAGAGAGAAGCAGAAAAAAGTTGAACGGTTTAAAAAAAGGGAAAAAGAGGCTACGTACAAAAAAGAAAAGTTGTACGTAAAAAAAGTTTATTTGTGCAAAAAAAGGAGCACAAAAAAGTGCATGATTTTTTTGTTCTCCCCATCTTTCATGTCTTCTCCCAACTTTGCCGATGTCATTGTGTTATGACAAGTATGGGAGAAAGGGAGAGTATTGTGTAGAGTTACATGTCTGTTTCAGATTCAGATTCTCCAGACCAGTCGGATTTTCAGACTCTACAATTGTTTAGATATTCAAATTTGATGTTCAGATGTTTTCGAATCTTCAGTTTGATGTGCATGTATTTGCCATCATTTTTGTGTGGTCCCCGTCATTCTAGTTTTGTCAACTCAGGGTTTTCATGTGATCCATAAGGACTCCAGAGCAGAGATCCCATTCTCCGAGCCAGTATGGGAGAGACTCGATTCTCCGACGAGGAGATTTTTCAGACTCCATTCTCCAACGACCGTGGACTTCGACGAAGATGTCTCCACGACTTTTCAATTCGGTCTTTCAGAGACGGAACAATTGTTCACATGATGTGGTGGGCCAGAATACTCCGATGAGGAGACTCATTTCAATTGCAGTGACTCTGACAGACGCAGTACAAAGCACATGCTCTCTGAGAGGAGATTCAATTTGACTCACACTCCAGCTTGTTTTGTTCCTGCTCACCTGCACTGCATGAGAAGCAACGTCCTCGACAGCAGCCGCCAGTTGTATTTGCGTTGAGTTGATATCGTCTATAGTGTCTTGTATTGTGAGTTCGAGTGATTTCTTTCTATTTGTCCAAGCTGAACATTGCATGCTCCAGCTTGAGGGGGAGTGTTGGAGTATATATGTTGTGCATCACTTATATGGTAGATGGGTAGATGGATTCCTCCAAGATCCATTTACCCCATCTAGTTGTTTATTCCCACATTGATCGTCTGTGAGACGTGGAGACTCAGTGAGGGCTATAAAAGAAGCCCCTCACCCTCTTGTAACAGTTGAGAAAAGTCAATAAACATATCAACCCTTTAAGGTGTTCTCCGTGGTTTCATCCCGCTCCTTAGGGAGTAGGATTCCACGCAAAATCCCGGTGTTCCTCTATGTTTATTATTTATCTCTGATATTCGCTTCCACATTCGTAGTTCTAACAAGGATCAAATCCCTAAACACATGGTAGACAACAATCCCAGTTAACAAAACCAAACTTAGCACAAAATCTATACAACACCACCAAAACTTACCCATTTCTCAAGTATTCACTGACCTGGGAAAAAAACCCAACATTCCTCCCATCCAACTTCAAACTTAAACCCTTCTTTCGAGAAACCATAGTTCTTAGGCAAAGCCAAATAAACACAACCAAAGCACAAATGCAGCTCAAGCAAGCGATGAGTCTTAGAAGCAAGAAATCTTAGGCCAACTGCCTTCAAACATCAACAAAAATCCATATTTAAGGCAAACAAGGACCCGGAGGCCGAAAGTAATCTTTTTCCTAATTAAAGGAGCAACCATATGTCTATTCAAGAACCAAATTTACTCCAAAATTTCTAACTGGAAGCAATACATCATCTTCCAACAGAAAACGAGTGAATAATTAAAAAAAGCTGGCTAGGCAGGTAATCATGATAAGGATCAAATCCCCAAACACATGGTAGACAGCATTCCCAGTTACCAAAACCAAGCTAAGCACAAAATCCATAAAACAGCACCAAAACTTAGCCCTTTCTCAATGATTCATTGACCTGGGAAAAACCAACATTCCTCCCATCAAACATCAAACTTAAAACCTTCTTTCGAGAAACCAAAATTCTTATGCAAATCTAAATTAACACTACTCAAGCACAAACGCAGCTCACGCAACAATGAGTCTTAGAAGCAACAAATCTTAGGCCAACTGCCTTCAATCATCAACAAAAAATCATAAAGCAAACAATGACATGAAGACACTTTTTAAATTTTTGTTCTAACTACGGGAGTAACCTAAATTCAATTTAAGAACAAATTCTACTACAAAAAATTCTAACTGGAAGAAATACACCATCTTTCAACAAAAAAACGAGTGGATAAGTGAAAAAAGGGATCATCTTCAATCACGATCATCTTTCATCTTTCAAGAGCAAATCTTAGCCCTAAATAAGCCCAGCCCAGGCGCAAATGCAGCTCAAACAGGCAATGAGACTTAAAGGCACCTGATTGCACACTACAGGAGCAACAAAACCTCCATTCCAGAACAAATTATACTCCAAAATATCTTACTGGAAGCACTAGATGAACTTAAAAAAAAATAGCTCGACTCAAGCAATAATGCACCTACAGCAGTCACTGAACTAATTTAAAGGCTTGTTGATTTTACAACTTCATTTACACATCTCATCGCAGCTACTTAATCAGGGCTCAAACATCTAATCCACATAAGGCAAACAAACCTAATCCAACTAAGCTTCATAGCATTATAGAAAGAGCAGTACCATGCTTAATCAAGTCCAACAGTCTATCAATCAACTAATATACCAACTATCATGCTTAATCAAGTCATGCTTAATCAAAACCTTATTGCAACCAACAACCTAATCCAACTATCATGCTTAACCAACCAAAGTCGACCATTACTGGTTACAAAAACTGGAAAACGAAGCAGTATCATGCTTAATCAGATCATGATTAAAACAAAAGAAAGCAGTAAAATCACAGAGCAGTATCATCCTTGCCGAACACAAAACGTAATCCATTTCGAGGCAAAGACTGGAATACGATAGATCAGATACGTCAATCAGCGTGCAAGAGCAAAGAGAGACCAGATACCTTGCAATCCAAAAATCACAGTGTCGAAGATATGTGAATGCATAAGAAAAGGAGGAAAAGTTCAAAAAGGGGTCGCAATGTGCGATCAGAGCTCCTCTTTTGGCCCTTTTATGGGGATTCAAGGCGGTTACAGAAACCCTACATTCCATGTCTGAAGACATGGTGGAGAAGACAACACAGGCCTAAGGACACCATGCCTCTATCGCATAAGGCTGTGGGAAGGACTAAATAGAAAAGCATGCCACCACCAACCAACATTGAAGGAGTAAAGGCCTCCATGACAAGATTCACCATTCACATGTTGCAAGGACGACCTGCAAAAGTTGAAAAGAAAGTAGACCACCCACGAGAACTTGAGAGGGGAGGGGCCCCGTTGAAGGAAGCATCACAATAGAGGGGAAGGGAAGATGGTGGGAGGAGCACACGAGAGGGGAAGAGGAGATGGTCATTGAGGATGGGGGAGAATAAGCCATCACCCCTATTCCGCCAGAGAGGTCGAGGCGAGGTTTCCAAAGGGTGCAGGAGGGGAATAGACACACACCTTTGAGAAGGGGAGGAGAGGGGAATAGAGCCTTTATTCTTGGGGCTATTCCCCAACCGAACATGGCCAGAGGGCTCCCCAAAGATCTCAAGAGTTATAACCATTCCTCTAGATTCCTCTCTATCATCTTCTATGAAGAAAATGGTATCATATGCATATTATACCAGAGGTATACGTATGTCTTCATTAGAATAACCCGTAGTGAGTCCCCACTGCAACACCTGGTCCACCATAAAAACATGTACATTAGTTGCAATATCAAAAAACGTAGGAGCTAGTGGACAACCATGTCTCACTCCCTGTTGTTGCTGAAAGAATCCCCCATCTAGACGACCATTAACAAGCACCGAATAAGAAGCCATGGTGATAGAATGCTTCATCCAAGAGATCCAGATATCCGAGAAACCTCATTTTGCTAATACAACCCAAAGAAAGAGCCAATCAATTGAATCATAGTCCTTTGAAAAATTAACTTTCCATAAGATCCCCCTTATGTGACGTCTCTTCCAATTTGCAATAATCGTTGCGGCCATAGACAACGTATTACGAATCTGTCTTCATGGTATAAACGCTGACTGGAGAGGCCAGATGAAGTAGTCTATAACCCTGTTCAACCTAATTGTCAGTATCTTTGCAACCACCAAGTAAATCACATTGGAAAGTGCAATCGGGCGGTAGTCTTCAATTCTTCCAGAGATCTCCTTCATTGGGAGTAGAAAAATGAGGGCCTTGTTTAGCCTCTCAAAACATGCATTACCTCCAGCAAACTCTTCTACATCATCCACAATGTCTTTTTCAATAACGAGCCAAAATTCCCTAAAGAAGTAATTAGGGAATCCATCCGGACTAGGTGCACTACATGTTTAAACTCCGCACTGTATTTTTTAACCCATTCCATCGTAAACTTTGAACCAAATGGTTTGCATGTTGTTTAGAGATATCCTCAGATTTCTGAGAGAAATCATGAAAGTGTTCCTTTATTGGCTGCTCAATTAAGAAAAATCATGAAAGTCTACCCTCACCTCTGCCACGGGGAATACACCCGTTGAACTAAGTAGAGCATCCCTTGCTGCGAGATGTAGCCATCGCTGAGGTCTTTGTGGTGAGTGGTGAATGTATGCTTCCTCTATGGGAGGTATGGCTGCACCGGTAAGAAGCCGTATACATGTTGTCTCATACTCAGGATCTACAACAACCAAGAAAACTCCAACCATCGTTTAGTTTCTACACGCCATTTGTTGCTCAGTAGAGATGTGGTCACTGGCATGAAGCTTTGAAGTTTCTCGAACATGCCACAAAGCGAAGAGTAGAAAGTGTGCAAAGTACGATCATTCTGCTTGGTCATGTAGATGTCGAAATGTAACTGATGAATCTTGGCCTCATTCTTCGCTTGGTCGTATGTGGCTGTCAGGATATCCTATATAGCCTTTGCGGTGGGCTGGTTCACAATGTCATTGGCAATCTCCGTAGGGAGAGTACTAAAGAGCCAAATACGTGTGTACGCGTCATCTTGCTTCCATGAAGCATTCTCCTCAATCTTATCTGTCAGCTCCGTCTATGTCAGAATGTGTTCCTTGTTATTGCTTCGCACGAGGATCAAGAGCTGTGTAGACTACAACTCACAATTGGTCCCATCCATATTCACGATGGGAGTTGAGCCCTTGAAGGTACCGGACGAAGAGAAGACATCACCCTTGTTCTCTGACATGATGAAGAATAAGGGCTGAAACATAACTCGACTGGGGTATTCGAGTAATCCGAGCGAGTTTACATGGTCATATAGAGGATTAGTTGTATGTGTAGATTCATACAACCATCCTCGTCAATCCTTGATCCATGCTAGGGCCGGAAAAGATGATTTCTTGGTTTGTAATTGCCTTTTCCGATCAAAATCAGATCGTACAGCACCAGAGAGGATTAGAGGGGCTCTAAGGGGGCCTATCGAGAGCCTAGGGGGTCTATCGGAGGGTTGTATGTCTCCAAAGGCTGCCAGGGCGACGGTGACAGAGGCCACCAACGACCTGGGGAGGCGGTTGCGGGGCACCAAAGGGGCTGGCGGCTGTGAAGGTACCTTAGGGAGGCTCCCAGCGGCAGCCTTGGAGGCTAGGAGACTTTGGTGGCACTGCTAGGACCCTAAGGGGGGCCTTGCAGCGTAACCTAGGGCCATTAGAGGCGGCACAAGGGGGCCTCGGGGTGGAACACATGGGCCTTGAGGATGGAGATTGCGTCGAACGTCGTGGGGAAAATCCTTGACGGCTTGCGATGAGAAGGGGATGGGCAACAAGTGGGGCTAGGGCACGTGGTACTAGAACCCTAGCGTATGATTGTCGCTCTGATACCATGTGGAGAGAAAATATTTAGTTTCTTATTCATAAGGCTCTAGGGTTCTCTTATATAGAGGAGAAACATGTTGGGCAAATTACATAATGTAGATAAAAAGAAAAGAAAATACATAGAACGAAGAAAAAATAATTAATATCTCAACCCTTATAGTAGACAAAGACTAGGGCTATAGTCTGGAGCAAATGTGTCTACACGGACATATAGGGAATAGGTTGCATGTGTAGACTCATGCCACAACCATCCCTTCAACTGCGGAATCGCTCCAAGTCTAATAGATGGACTAGAGGTTCGAATTCACCGCAAATGGATTAAAATCAAACCGTTTTGAGACCCAGAGAGGTGCAAGCTCATGAGAATCAGACCTCCAGACCTTGGAAGTTGTTGGATGTTGGCAAATATAATGCGGAAGCATATCAGAGAAAATAGAATAAACATTTGAGGAACACTGGAATTTTACGTGGAACCCTACTTCATAAGGAGCGGGATGAAACCACGGAAAACGCCTCAAAGGGCTGATTTATGCACTGCACTTTCTCATCTGATACATGAGGTTTGAGGCTTCTTATATAGCCTCCACAGAGACTCCAAGTCCCATTACTGGTAGATGTGGGACTAAACTCCTGGATGTGGTAAATGGATCTTGGAAGGATATATTTACC
This sequence comes from Ottelia alismoides, assembly GCA_037367405.1. Taxonomy (NCBI): domain Eukaryota; kingdom Viridiplantae; phylum Streptophyta; class Magnoliopsida; order Alismatales; family Hydrocharitaceae; genus Ottelia; species Ottelia alismoides. The sequence goes on along the minus strand of JAZKJV010000452.1, from coordinate 292,822 downwards.
CATCTTATATGATAATTGACGCATACTCTAACACTCCCCCTCAAGCTGGAGCATGCAATGCTCAGCTTGGACAAACATAAAGAAATCTCTCAAACTTATAATACAAGATACTACAGACAATATCAACTCAACGCGCACAACTCGCGGCTGCTATCGAGGACGTTGCTTCTCATGTTGTGCAGGTGAGGAGGAACAAACGAGCTGGATTGTGAGTCAAACTGAATCTCCTCGTCGGATAGCATGTGCTCTGTATTGCATCTGTTAGAGTCACTGCAACTGGAAATGAGTCTCCACTTGGAGAACTCTGGCCCGCCACAATAATGTGGACAACTGCTCCATCTTTGAAAGGGTCGAACTGAAAAAGCTATGAAGACATCCTCGTCGGAGTCCACGGTCGTTGGGGAATAGAGTCTTAAAAGTCTCCTCGTTAGAGAACTGGGTATCTCCCATACTGGCTCAGAGAATGAGATTTCTACTCCGGAGTCCCTATAAAACCACATGAAAACCCTAACTCACATGGCATAGGGAATGAGATATCTAAGCTGGAATCCCTATGAAACACATAAAAACTCTGATAAAAAATAAAAGATGGAGATCACATAAAGAATGATGGCAAACATGCGCACATCTGACTGAAGACCGCATACATATGCGTGTCTGAAAAGGAGTCTCTCTTTGGAGAACTCGAAGAAATCGGGTCACTCAAATATGGAGTGCCTCAAACTTGGACTTTGAACCAATCTGTAGAGTCTGGAACCGAACTGTAGAGTCTGAAAATCTGGCATCTGGACTGGAGGATCTGAATCTGAAATCTGTCCTGTAGAATCTACACAATACTCCCCTTTCTCCCACACTTGTCGGAACATAATGATGTCAACCAAGTTGGGAGAAGATAATAAAATGGGGAAAACAAAAACCAATAAGCCGATTACACAATTTTTCTGGCTTTTCAAATCATTCATTTTTTTGTCAATTTTTTTTGCACGGTTTTTTTGTACGATCCTCTTTTTTTAACCCCTATTTCCTTTTTAGGTCGTTTTCTTTCTTCTTTCTTTCCCCTTTTTTCTTGGATACTCACATCCCACCTCTCCCTTTTTTGGCTCTTTGACCCATCTCAGGGGTTACAACAACAACAATAGGAAAAAAAGGAAAAATATTTTTTTTAAATCACGACCCATTTTGGGCATCCTTTTTTCTTTTATTTAGGGTTTCTCGTGTGAACCCTCTTCTCAAATACTCGCCGCCCCCGATGAGGCTTGTTGCTGCAGCAGGTCTGAGGCGATGGAGATCACTTGGAGCTCCATCGTCGAGATGGGGGTCCCGCAACTGGAAGATGGGTCACCTGTCGCCTTTGCCGATGGAGCAGCAATGCTGGGAGTTTGAGCGCTGCTTGGAGGGGCTGCAACGGGGTCCGCTTGGGGATCACGCAAGAGTAGGCGCGCAGGAGGGCTTTGCCTTGTGGTTGCGCGCCGCCTGGAGCCCTTTCGGCTCGTTGATGGGAAGTGCGCCACCACATGCGGCCACAAAGGAGATAGGTGGAGCTTCTGGAGGGCGATGTGGTTTTACCGCCGCCTACACGATATGGTGCATTGGAGATGGCGAGGTTGGAGGCTCGAATTCTGGGATTTTGGAAAGATGTCGCCGCCGCCTACATGATTTGATAATAGGGGCGGCGTGGGCTGAACTTGCATATGTTGAACTTCGACGATTCTCAGTTCATTTGTTTGCCCCCTTTTTTTCTTCTTGCCCCTATAGCCTACAATAGGTTCTTCACAATTAGGTTCCAGGAGAACCATCCTCCCTGGACAATTACATCATCATGATTCAATCTCTGGCAAATAAAAGAATAAACTATCGATTCTGGCAGGCTAGATTTAGGGTTCCTGATCGGCATCGACAATGGGAAAAAATAGGGTTTAAAGAAACCCTAGAACTTTCTCTTGAACTTGAATGAACAAAAATAATAATCTTCAAGATCAAAATACCAAAATCAAATCTCGAACAACCGATGAAAATTTACTCCTCGAGAATAGAACCTGCTCTGATACCATGTTAGAAAATATAATGCGGAAGCATATATGGGAAAATAGAATAAACATTTGAGGAACACTGAGATTTTACGTGGAACCGTACTCCCTAAGAAGCACGATGAAACCACGAGAGAATGCCTCAAAGGGTTGATTTATGCATTACACTTTCTCATCTGATATAGGAGGTCTGTGGCTTCTTATATAGACTCCACAGAGCCTCAAAGTCCCACCACTGGCAAATGTGGGACTAAACTCCTGGTTGTAGTAAATGCATCTTGGAAGGATCCATTTACCCATCTTACATGATAAATGATGCATGCTCTAACATTGGGCGCATCGAAATACTGTAAGAACCCTTTTTCGGTGAAACGAGATAACATGGTTAAAAACATGGCATCAAATTTCGATCGAATTTTGGTTGAATTTTGACTTCGACAAGTGATCGAAATTTGATCGAAATGACCAATATCGTGCCTTAAGGGGGGTTAATAGAGAAAATGTGACTAAAATGTTCGAAATTTCAATCGAATTTCCTTTGAATTTTGACTGAAATGTCATTTCGATAGATCACCGATATGGTCACCGAATTGATATTTAAGGCCTTGGCTGAAAAAGATCCCCATTCATACCCCCTAGGGTTGCAAGGGGACCATCGGTGGTCGGATTCGATGACCGCACGAGGCCTAAGCCTCTAGGCAGCATCGTTGGGGGCCTTCGGCTGCCGCGAGGTTTGACGGTGTCCCTATAGGTCCTGGGTGCCACCGCCGATGACTCTTGACGACGTGCGGGTCTGCTGGAGAGGGTGCAACCGTGTGTTTGCCGCGTGAGATCCCGAGATGAGGCTAGCAGGTGGGGAAAGGTGATTAGGGCACAGAACCTTGGTCTAGGACCTTCACTCTAATACCATTTGGAAAGAGAATACTGAATTGATTCATACGAAGGCCCTAGGGTTCTCTTATATAAGAGGAGAACCCTCTTGGACAATTTACATAATAGAGGTGGAAAGGAAAATGGATCCATAAAACATGAAAAGATAAAATATCTCTCAACAACATCAATGAAATCACAATAGAAATATTATAATTATCGACCATTTATTTCTATTCCTATTTTGAAATATTTTCTACTTAAGTCCCTTATTCTCATCCTACTATGCAATATCCTTAATAGATAGTCATTTTTACATATATTTTTTTGTGGTGTTCCGCTGTCCAGGCAGGATTCATTTAAAGCCAATGCCATTCTTGCATATATTCTTCACCAATTACTTTTCAGGTATTTGATCGAAGATCTATGAGACTCGTGGAAGAAGTAATTGATGGAAAAATCGTAATGTCAATGAGGGCTATATATCAGTCAAGGGTGGGACTAACCCTAATTGATAAAGGTATGAACTTGGCTTAGTAGCTATACGTTTGTATCAATGAGCTTTTATTATCCATCTGAAAAAAAGGAAAAGCTTACCATGGCTACTTTACCCTCCTATGGGCTTTCTATGCATACGGTGAAATTTGGATGTATTTGTGTTGTAGGAGCCAAAGACCTCCTGCAAAGCTTATCCGAAAAGCAAGGAAGGAAAATGAATTCACCTGAATCCGTTAAGAATATCCCTGCATTTCTGGAGTTTTTCAAGGTATCGAAATATTCTGTGTCCTATATCTTGTGAAGCTTCGTACGGCAAAGTAGATATATGCGTCCCTTTTTTATTATTGATTTCGCATTTCTTATTTCACATGCTATCGGGGCGGATAGTTTTTGGATTTGTTTATTTTTTGAGATAAGTTTATATGCCAAATTTTGCTCTTGAAGATTGTGTTGCAGATTTTCTTTGTTGTTCATGGTTGAAGATCATGTAAAGATTGCTAGCAGCAACAACCAAAGGCTTCTCGGATATCGAGCATAGAAAGCAGCTGTGGGTCCTCGTGGAACCCCATTTGCAGAGATAAAAGGAGAAAAGATGGTTTTGATAGGCTCCCCCACAATCGAACGCTAAATCACGAAGCTATGGCGTTGGTGCGAGTTCGGGGCGCAACATGCGTGGATTACAATGTGGTTCCTCAGACCCTAATCCACGAGATGGAAGCCACGTTGTGGCAATGGTTTTCCATAGGGGAACTCCGAATGAAGAAGATGAAAATCTTGTTCCCGAGCGGCGATGAGAAGAGATGATGCTCCAAAATGAGGTAGCCCCCCATCCCAATTCAAGAGTCGACGTAGGTGGTTGGATTCCTTGTCGAACCCTATTCTTGGCACGCACAGTGATGTGGGCACCTGAATAAGCACAAGTAGTGGCAACTTCCACAGAGGCGATGGTGATCGAAACAGCCTGTTGATGGTGATCGAAGAAGCGACGGCTACATCATCCGGTGGAAGTAGCGACGACAGTCTTGTTGCAAGCTTAACGAAGGCGACACCATGATTGATGACGACTCCCCGATGGAACCCTGACAACAATGGATTCTCCTTTACCTAGGTGGCGATCCCCTCAAGGGTAGTCACAATCGCAAGAAGAATGCCCCATCAGGGGTGTTGTGAGATGGTTTTCCGATGGGAACCCTAAATAACTGGCGAGATATTCTGTTCTTTTTTTTTGCCCTAACGGGCCCACTGTGTCGGATATGCTCTGTTTTCAGGCCTAATAAGGCCATATTTTAAAATGATGAATGGTTGGAAAACAGGGGCAAGAAAAATATTATGGGTCGAAGAAAATAATTGAAGCAGCCAAATTTAAAAGAAAAAAATGAAAAAAAGAGAATGAAAAAGGGTATATTTCTTGCTTGACCCCCTCTTTGTTTGTTCTCCCAAATTGGTCGAGTGTTCTCATATTTTTGACAAGTATATGAGAAAAGAGGAGTATTGAGTATAGGTTTCATGCTCTACCATTATTTGAGACACTCTACATCAAGAGTGACCCATTTTTTCAGGATCCTTTCGAGAGTGATCCGTTTCTCAAGATCTACATATGGATATTCCAATGACTTTTATTCGGCCTTTCAGAGATGGAGTGGTCTTTAGTCTTCCACATGTTGCGAACTATACTCCATGAAGGAGACTCGTTGTAGTACTTATGACTAATTGATGTAAATACATGGCACACGAGCCAATTGTCGATTCAGAGTTCTCTACATATCACCATTCACACTCCCGCCTTTCAGTTCCTCCTTACTAGCATGACGTGAGAAGCAACACCATCAACAACCAATAGAGTATGTGTTGATTCAAGGTTTTCTGCAGTGTGACTAGTGTCATGTATTTAGTGCGTGAATGAGTGCTTTTTTCTGTTTATCCAAGCTGAGCATTGCATGCTACAGCTTGAAGGGGAGGGTTAAAGAATGCATGTAGATGGGTAGATGGATCTCTCAAAAATCAAATTACCATGTTCTCACGTTTAGTCCCATACCCACTATTGGTGGGACTTGGTGTGTTGATGGGGCTATATAAAGAGCCCCATACCCCCTATATTCATTGAGAAATATAATGCAATAGCCAACCCTTAGTGTCTTTATCTCGCGGTTTCATCCCGCTCTGTAGGGAGTAGGGTTCCATGTAAAATTTGATTATTTGATTATTGCTTCCAAATTTTGTATTACACATAACTTTTTGAATTACATTATCCAAGAATATTTGGTTCACGAGAAAGTTTTGGCAATGTGATGCGACAAACATTGAGTTCTTAGTTTTCACAATGTGATGCAACTAACATTGAGTTCTGTTAATGCGATAAAATGGTTGAGACATCCAATTTAATTTATTTTTCATATTATACCATGAAACTAAATTACTTAACTTACTTCGAGGTCATTTTTCCTCCCATATTTACTGGGTGAATCTTCATCGTGATCCTTACTTTTACCTGCCAGATTCTCTAACTACGCCTGTTAAATTCTGCAGGGTCAAATCAATAAAGATGAAATTAAGCTTCCAATTGCTGATTTTAAGGTATGACTGAAGATCGACTACATGTTTATTTAATTCGTTCTTTGACTTTTTTGACATTTTTCATGGTCAAACTGCTGATCTTTACTCCTGCCGGCGAGCAATGTAATGTTACTGAGTATATTATATTGAATGTGACATTACTTCAGTCCAAGTAGGCGTTCAAATAATGTAACGTTCCAAAATATTCTTCTAATAATATCACAATGCTGTCGTCAAACTACTCAGTTCTACCTGCATTCATGCACCCTTCAATAATCCAGTACAAGTTCAGAAGCTGATGTAGTTGCTTTAGTTTTTCAAACTCGTAAGTCCTAGAGTGCAGGTATACGACAAAATGCTCATTAAATCTTTGCAACCATTAGCTGGAAATCTGCTAAGATTGAGTGCCTTTTAGTTAGTATGTCAAAATTCCATCTATTGTTAGGGCAATTTGGAATGGAAAATCTATGGATTTTGGCATTTTTCCTTTCACGTGAGCAGCATCCCAGCTTCTTAATCTAGTTTACATGAAGATTACCATATGAATCGATAGCAATTCGATTTTTAACCATGGATGATAATGACTCTGTTATAGTTGAACCATGAACGATATTTGTAGTTGATTCATTCTAAGATGCAAATTTTTTTTGGTTCGCAGACTTTCAATGAATTTTTTATACGAGAGCTTAAGCCAGATGCAAGACCAATTGCCTTCAGACAGAATGATGATATTGCTGTATGTGCTGCTGATAGCCGTTTAACAGCATTCAAATCAGTGGATGACAGCCTAAGGCTGTGGATTAAGGTAAATCTCTTCCTGTGAGTAGTTTTGGTCTCCGTTAAAACTTCTCGTATTTGTGAATCTACTTCATAAATTTCCAGTATTACTGCATGCATCTCCTATGATCACAACATTTGATAGAAATGATTTAAATCGATCTTCTGTTGAACTCTTCTAAAATTAATAATACTGTTTGTTGCGTATCTATTGTCAGAAACCTTCTCAGGAAGTTCCTGCAGTGATTTTTTTACTATACCAAGACAAACGAAATCCATTTTAAGGGAGGTTTATTTGTAATCATATTTCTGTTTTTGAATTCATTTCTTGTGATTTTATGGTGATTGCTTTCTACTTTATATCCTAGGCAATCATTAGGGTTTATGTGGTTATGGATCTTAAACAAAGTACCATTGTATCAATTGTATCAGTCTACATGTAGTTTGGTGAAGCAAATAGTAACTATAGAGTTCGAGAATGTAGTGCATAGGTTTTTTCTATCAGTCTTCATGTTGAGAGATATATTTATCTTTCCGTATCTAGAATGTATTCTCTGTTTTTTTTATCTCTGTTTAGAATAGGAACAAATGAGATGTTTATTCCATAGAGTTAGGGTCTTTTATATAGAGAAAAAAACCCTAGAGAGTACAAGGGTTACGGAGCCCGAATGGTCACAGGGGGTTACGGAACTCGAAGGGTCACTGAGGGTTACGGAACCCGAAGGGTCACAAGGGGTTACGGAACTCGAAGGGTTATAAACATAAATGTAAATATAATAACTGTAACACTCCTCCTCAAGCTGGAGCTGAGAAAGCTGCAGCTTCTAACAAAAAGAAAAATATACATCACATCTTCACACGATGCATCATAAGAATATATGTCCGCTGCTGGTAGAAGACCTCGCTCGAGGACGGGTCTGCAATTTTCAGGTCACTGGAACGTTTCCTTGCCATGCCTATAGAGTCGCTGCAATATCAGGTCACCGGAACGTATCTCTGTCGTGCTTGCAGGTCACCGCAACGTATCTCTGTCGTGCCTGGAGAAGAATCATTGTAGAAGTCTAGCGCGGAGTAGTAGTCGGGTCGTAAAAGAAGAAGTATACGCCCAGACGAAGAAGTCGATGCTCGGTGAAGACGGATGATCTGAGTAGTAGTCTGGAGTGTTGGTCTATCGGTTGTGGTTAGGCAGCAAATATCCTGAAGAATCATCTCTGACTCCCCCTTTCTCCCATACTTGATAGAATAAAGAGTATGGAACATCAAGTTGGGAGAAATAAAAATTTGGAAGAAATAAGTTGTGGTGAAGTAGTGGCTGTTGGAGGGGCGGCTCTAGGCGGTGCCGACGACGCAGGAGGTGCGACTAGAGCTATTGAAGCCTCGTGTAGCGCTTTAGGTGTTGTTGGAGGTGGCAGTTGGTGCTGCTAGGGACTCGGAATGCCTTGCGCGTGACCCTTCTCTCATCACGGGGACCTGCGCAAGGAGAGAGGGCTGGTGATGGCGGTGGGTTTAGGGTATTAGGCTCTGATCTAGGACCGTTGCTCTGATACCATGTTGAGCATAGGAATGAATGTGATGTTTATTCCATAGAGCTAGGGTCTCTTATATAGAGAAAAAACTCTAGAGAGTACAAGGGTTGCGGAACCCGAAGGGTCACGAGGGGTTTCGGAACTCGAAGGGTCACAGAGGGTTACGGAACCCGAAGGGTCACGGGGGGTTACGGAACCTGAAGGGTTATAAACATAAATGTAAATATAATAACTCTAACAATGTCTATTATGTAATTTACCTTCTAGGTTACATATATTTTTATGGGTTTTTAATTATAGACATTATACATATGTATAAGTATTTATACATATACTATATATGTATATCAAATATATTATATATATATTTGTATATTTTAATTTTCTGCTTGTTATATTTTCTTTTTATATTTAACATATAATACACTATATAATGCTATATATGGCATATAGAATAATATGCTTATAAATGCTAGTTAACATAAATAAAATACAGAAAATAAAGTGCTTTTGGGTATTATATATTTTTCTAATGTTTTTATATTTTTCTGAAATTTTCGCTAATTTTTGTGTATTTTTAAAGTAAAAAATATCCCAAATCAGGAATTTAATAAATAGACCGAATGTTTTTTTCATTTAAAATTATTCAATAAGTTCCAAATTTCCAAAATCAATTTTTATATATAGATAATTATATAGAGAAAATTCAGAAAAAAAAGAAATATATTTGGGATTTTTAGCAATTTTTCACATTTTTATTGGATTTTGAAGCTTTTCGATTTTTAATCTTTTTCTTTTTCTATTTTTACGGAATTTTGGTCTTGAGTTAATACATACTAAAATAATCAATATATATTTTTTTGTAATTTTTCAAAAGGTTTTTCTTTTTTTTTGGTATTTTATAGTACAAACATGGAGAAAAACATGTTTATTTCATTTTTTAATAAATAGTTAAAATGCCAAAAATGCTTAAAATAAAATTGAGACATTAAAATACATATTAGCATGCATCTAACCCTATTTTTGCACGATTTTTAGAGCATGGGTGCTATTTTTAATAAATAAAATTCAAGCACCAAAAATACATGTATTAGAAAGGGTATTTTTGCAAATAAAATAAACAGTAGGGGCTCATGTGCAATTTTTTCAGAAATATCCAACATTGAAATTTATAGAACCAAAAGTAAATAAAGAAGTCGCAAGGGTATCCTTTCAATTTGCGCAGCTCGTGTGGGACAACTGAGCTGGACAGGACCCACATGCAATTTACAAGAGATACAAGGGCCTTTCTGCAAACTTTCCACATTTATTTAAACTTCTTATTTTATTTGCAGGATTAATTAATTATTACTAAAAATACGGGCATAAGTTTTGCAATTTACCCAACCTTACGCGGGATCGGACGACGTGATGCTCCTCACTTATACACGTGGCAGCACGGAATGGCTCAGTGACGTTTCACCGATCTGCAGTCGTGATTTGATCTGGTTTTCCATCGAACATACGAAGCTTGCTGTGAACGGACAACCACGATTAAATCTGGGATCCTCCTCACATCGGACGGTACCTGCTCTCTTCGAAGAACAGGGAAGAACATCTTGCTCCCCTGCCTTCGATCGATCCTAATCATCCTATCTCCTCCCTTCTATTGTCTTCGTCGATGGCGTTTGGCTCCAAACCTCCGGGGAGCTTGTCTGCATCTGGTGATGCCCACAAAGTGGCTCGAGACCTCGAGGAAGGGTCCGGTGAGCTCAAGTTCAGCAAGGGGCTTTTGGAGCCTCTGTGCGAGTCGATCTAAGCCCAAAAGGGCTCCTTGGCGTGCAGGACCTGCATAGGGGGAACGTATGGCTCGAAGCAAAGTGCTTCGACCAGAGGTGAAGCTGAAATGCACAAAATATGAGGTGGGCGGAGAGGGTCCCGCGAGCGGCTGAGTAAGACCCTCATTTCGCGGATCGGGTCTCGATCTGGTTGAGTGGATGGACGATTCAGATGGAGAATGCGTAGGGGACGAGGATGGGATGGAAATGCGGGTCGGAGATCACGCGGTTCACAGGGTAAACATGGCCGGAGCTCGAGAACTTCGGCGATAAGATTACCTCTAATCTACACTACTGAAGTGATTAAGGACGGAAATAAAAGACGGAAAACAAACTCTACAAACTACATCTACCTACTGATACGAAAAGACACAACTCATACATGAGGATTGCTCAGGGAGCAAAGGAGGCCGGAGAGGGCCGCCGTGGATCACTTTGCCTCACCCAAATCGCGTGCCCAAGGCTCAGAGGTGCTCTAACTGTCACCAGGAACATGTGCGCGTACTTTATGGGGGAATTCAAGGCTTAGAGAGGGATCAAAATTGAGTGAGGGGGCAGAGGAATTTATTTATAGACAAAGCTAAGGACCCTTATTGATCGGGGCTTAGGGATGAATCGCAGGTATGTACAAGGTGTTAAGGCTATGGCGTGTATTAGGGTCGATCAAAGGAGTGTTTGCGTGAAAAATCAGATCGAGATTAGTGATGGTGTGGAAATCGGGGAAAAGACGCAGGAAAAGACACATCTGATGGGTCAGGACGCCAGGGGCTGAATTGACCAGGGGTCAACAAACGGAGCTACGCTATTGGTCCACACAAGCCGTTAAAAGACAAAACAACGTATTTATTCACAAAGAAATGGTTTAAAATAGTAAATGATTTTATTTAGTTTTGGTTATAAAATAAGAAATGTTTTATTTTTATGTAGTATTTTAATATGATTTTTATTTAATTTTTTGGTGTTATTTATTACAAGTTAGTTTTTAATGGTATATTTTATAGGTATATTCATCTATGTTTTGTCCATCTCTATTTTTATTTTTTTGTACATTTCATTTTATTTTTTTATGCTTATATTTTATATATTTACAACTTATTTTTAGGTGTTTGAATATATTTTATTATATTTTCCGGATGTTATTTGTACACTCAAATAAATAAGGGTATAAGTTATATAGGTATAAGTACATGTATTTTATCTATGTATTTTTGTACCTTATTTTATTTTAGTGTTTTATTTATGATTTTATTCTAGTTTTAATGCGTACATATGCTATAAATAACATTTACAAAATTATAAAAATAATGATGGATAAATAAATGAATATTTTACTCATGTATATAATACAATAGGGGTCCAAACCTAACGTTCACATATTAACTCCCAAAAATATGAAACCACCTCCATTAAATAGCTTATTAAAAGTTATATAAAATTAAGGGATATTTACACCCATAGCCCTGGGTAATTTCATAATTACCCTGGGAACCCTCTATAATCACGAATTACACAAATGACCCTCAGTAGTACTTAACTCTTACACTCACAACCCTCGTGTTAACTTCCATCCCATTTCCCATTAACTATGATGGTATCAGTCGGGTATTTTACATTTTATACCCTTTTATTTCCATTATTTAGAAATAGCTGCTCCTCTTCCTCCTTCAACCAACCCACTCCCCATTCCGACCTCCTCCTCCACCCAGTCAACCACCCGTCCCCTCGTCGACGTCCCTCCGCCAAACTTCCCCTTCCTTCCAACCACCTCCTCCCCATTCTGCCTGCAACACCTGCAAGCATGCCGCTCCTGCAAGCCCCCGACACCCGGCGCGCGGCTTGAAATCCTCTCGGAAACCTGAAATTGACGACGAGCATTCTCCTCGCTGCCCACCCTGTTATCCAAAGGTTCCCATTGGCCGTTGGAGTGGAACCATCGGATCCAGTGCCTGAAATGGAAATGTCAGGAGGCAGTTTCTTCCCATTCGCACTCACCAATCTCTCCAGCACCTTCAGAGCCTCGTCTCTCCTCCCCCTCACGGCCAGCCACCTCGGGGACTCGAACAGGAAGGGCACAACCACGAGCGAGTAGAGCAGAGGAGGCAGCGAGAGGAGTTTGTAGAGCGTCCTCCATGAGTGTCTTGTGGGGTATGCTATGACCGATAGGGAAAGGAAGCCGACCGTGAAGAAGAAGAAGCTCAGCTGTCCCACCAGCCCTCACCAACGTCTGCCCACGGCCTCGGTGGCCAGTACCATGTTGCAGATGCCGATGCCGGCACGGGCAAAGCCGCTGAGGAAGCACCTAACGTGCGGCCTGGAACCCTCCCGCTCCTGCAAGCCCAGGCGGCGCGGGCGTGGAATCCTCCCGCTCCCGCAAGCCCAGGTGGCGCGGGAACCTCTCTTCCCCCCCCCCCCCCCCCCCCGGCTGGGAACCCACCCCCGCGCCACCTGGGAACACCCGCCCCCACCCAACTGCCGCCTTCCTGGGACCCTTCCGCGTCGCCTAGAACCCTCCCACTCCTATAACTCCCCCCCCCCCCCCCCCCCGCGTCGCCTAGAAGCGCCCCCCCTCCCCCCTGCCGCCGCCTGGGACCCTTCCGCGCCGCCTGGAACCCTCCCACTCCTGCAACACCCACATCCCCCCCCCCCCCCCCCCCCCCCGTGTACCGCCTGGAAGCCCCGAATCCCTCGGCAAGCCTGCCTGGAACCCTCCCGCAAGCTCCGTGCCCCTCCCCCCTCCTGCACGCTCGTAACCCTTCTCCCCACTCCCAAGCTCGTGCTTCCAGCGTACATTCCATGTTTGCAAGTTTTTTCCTTTTATTTTTTTTACTTTTGATTAATCATAGCCGTTAGATAGTGGATTGGTTAGATTAACTCAGTCGTATGGTTGAGTTAACTCCCCGAAACTGACGGAAGGTTATGGATGTAAAACGAAGCATTATTGGAGGTCGTGCATGTAATTCGTGATTATAGAGGGTTTCTGGGGTAATTATGAAATTACTCAGGGTTATGGGTGTAAATATCCCTAAAATTAAAAGTGATTTTGATACATTTTGTGTTTTTATTTGAGAGATATGGGTCTTGGAAGTTTGGGTTTTGGCTTTTTATTCTATGTATAAAAAGTACACTGTATATTAGGGTTACGTGAAATCAATTTTGTATTTTCTATACATTATTATCTACAACTTTCATGTACAAAGTTTCTTTATTTGATGAATAAATAATAAAGAATAAAATAAGTCCCAAAATGCTTTATTGAATGAATAAAAGAATTGGGTTTTTATTGTATTATTGGCCCTTATCTACCCTACTTTATTCATTGTTGACCCATTCATCAAGATGCCTAGGTGTCGGGGTTTAGGGTCATAAAATACCTTTGGTATTTTATTCTTTTTCTTTCTTCTCTTTATTCTATAATTTTGGCATTAAAAAACTGTATTATTTACATAATGAATGCAATAAATAAGGAATGTTATTTTGTACAAATTAGTGTTATTTACATGTATTAGCCAGGATTTTTAAGGCCAAAATGATAGAATAAATGTAATGAAATGGAAATTCATCACCTATCACTTTCAGGTGCCTTCAAAGATCTGACACACATCGTGAAGAATCTGAAGATGGATA
>JAZKJV010000452.1:0-279030 GCA_037367405.1 Ottelia alismoides | reverse complement strand
TAGGGCTTAAATGTAATTACCGATAACTCTGGGGGGATTTCTGCAAAATTCTCAAGGGAGCACGTGCGGTGCACGTGCTCCTTGAGTCTCTGGACTGAAGTGCAATATAGTTATCTCCCGAGGGCGCCGCTGCAATTTACCCAGGTCACGTGCAAAGCACGTGACCCAGGTGGATGACGTTTGGTGCTGACGTCCCCCCGCGCGCGTGCCATGCACGTGCGGGGGTCTCGGGCGACGTGCCCGGCTGCTGGCGGTCTGGCGAGGCGGAGTATGGGCCTTGGTCCGGCCAAGGCAGTGAGGGAGGTGCGTCGGCGATGGCCAGCGGAGTCGGTTGGTGGAGGGTGTTGACCTACGGCGCCGGTGGATGAAGCGGTGGTGGCCGAGGGGCGGCGTGAACGATCGGGGAAGGGCGGAGGCGCTGCTGCGGAGCAGCTGTCACCGGAGACGGAGGCGCGCCTCCTGTGCTGGAGAAGAAGGTGGCGGCGTGGGCCCGGCGGTGCTGTTGATGTGGAGTCGAAGGCGCTGGAGATGGTGAAGCTTCAGGGTGGTTGGCGTTGATGAAGGCGAAGTCGAGGCGGTGATGGGTTGTCGATGTCGTGGAAGAGCGTTGGAGATTGATAGCGGTTGTGTTGATGTCGGCGGTGGCTCAACGAGAGAACTCGGAGCTTGAAGCAGAAGCGGCGATGAAGGTTGCCGTGAGTTGCAACGAGGGTCGCGAGACCCTCGGATCTCGCCGCGAAGATGGAGCTCGCCGGCGCTATCACTGCCACGAGATGAAAATGGAGCGCAAAACGGCGGATGCTTGGCAAGGGAGCGGCGCCGCTGGTTTTATAGGGTTATGGTCTCGCCGGCGATGGAAGAAAATCGGGGGTAGGCCGGGATTCGATTGGGATTTGATTGGGGGAAGATCGGCGAGGGCAAGATTGCGAAGTCGGTGGGATTGGAGATCTGACGAGGCGGCGGCGCGAGATGGGAGGTCGCGAGATACGCGGCGGAGATTGCGGGGTTCACGAGGTGGCGGAGGCTAATTAGGAAGGGGAGGGGGGCGGAGGAGGACGACGCACAGGCGCCGTCCGATCGCGTTTGATCGGACGGTGCCCGTTGCGCCACGTGGCGGCACAAGGCGAGAGGCAGAGGCACGTGCGACGCACGTGCGTCCCTTTTTTTATTTTTTTATTTTTTTATTTTTTTTTAAAAAAATAAAAACCGATATATATAAAGCCCAAAAATGACTGACACGTGGCGGCACCAGGTGCTGCTACGTGTCAGCCCCACAAAATTCGAAATTAAAATATCTTGTAAAATCAATAAAAAATAGTAGATGACCTCGGATCGAAAAACTTTCTTCACGAAAATTACTCGTCTCGATGAGATCTACAACTTTCATGAAGACATCAACACCAAAATCGGTCAAATGTAAAAAGTGACTTTTTGGAGTATCCTATGTACATAGAATACCTTGATTTTTGGGTTTTATAATTTTTTTTGTTATTTTTAAACACGATAAAAATCTGGAAAAATATGGAGAAATCAAAGATAAATAAAAGACACTTAATTCTATTTTTTTTGGATTTTTATTGATTAAGAAAATATATACATAAAATACAAGATCAAAACCGCGAAAATATACAATGTACAAAAGAGGCCCAAAACCCAACTTTCACATATGAGCTCCGATTCACTTGAACTTGGTCTTGTTTTGAAGGTAATTGAATGCACATTAGTTCAAAAGTGAGTAGGATTAAATCGGACACTTGATGGAGAAGATATGTGCTTTTAGTCCGAAAATCCTGAAATTAGGGTTTGGGTTTTTGGTCCACTTATTTGGGTTAGTTATTTTTTTGTATTTTTCCTTTATTCTTGTTAGTGATATGTACACAATGGAAGTGGTTTTGAGTTATTCGGGGTTAGCATGAATGTGTTAAAAATCCAGGAAGTTAGGCTTATTTACAGGTCATTTTGGCTTGGATTTTTTTGCTTCTTATTTTATGCAGATTTTTGTGCTAAAATGCCATTCTTATGAAATCATGTATGAATGCTAATTATGCAAAATAGATGCCAGAATGCTGTTGATTTTTAGGTATTTGAGCTTAATAAATGAGATTTAGAGTGATGAATACGAGATTCATCAATGACGTGCATACTCGAGACACATGGTATTCCTAACCCTGGAGCCCGGCTGGAGGTGTTAAAACTAATTTATTATGGGACAAACCCCACAATTATCTTTCATGTATTTTCTCTATCTTGCATTTTCTACTTGATTTCTCATAATTGTAATTCAACATAAGTATGGGGGGTACCCCACATAAAAAAGGCAAAATCGCTTGGAAACTAATAAAAAGAAGCATCTTTGATCACTTGCATCTTGCATTCTTTCCACTTGTGTTATCCCACATTCTATGTTTCCACAGGTTTATCACCATGAGGGCATGGCTCATACTAAGATGGGGGGTGCATCGCATTTCATGCATGTCTTTTATAATATTTTAAGAAATCCACTTCATTTCATGCATTCTTTTTACATTGCTTTTATTTTAAAAAAAAATAAAAAATATTTTTTATTGCATTTAAAAAATAAAATTTGCACCATTTTTTTCAAAAATATCAAAAAATATTTGCATATACCAAAAATCTCATAAAATTTGCAAAAATTCTCAAAAAAATTAAAAATCATCAAAGTTTTTAAAAAACCAAAAATATTTTCGTAGTTTTCTCCTAACTTTTTGGGTTCAGAAGTTCGGTTTCTACAAATTCTAGACTTGTACCAAGAAGAGCATAATTCACTTAATTTCATAGGACTTCATTATATTTAAGTATTCTATTTCTTCAGGTTTATTTTAGACTTAATTCCTTGTGCTCTACTAATTCTATGAGGTGACCAAAAGTTGTCTAAATAGATCATCTTGACAGCTATAGAACTCTTTTACTCTTGATTGGTTTTTGAACAAACTGCACCTTACACCTTAGTTCAACTTAGTTTTCTTGTACAAGGTATTGTTTCAATCTCTAGCAAGGGAAGGGGGTGACTCTAAATCTCGGGTTTATCAAAAATTAATTGATCTAAGTACAAGAGCCACTTATTCTCTATAAGTTGGGGTATGTCAGCAAATTTGCCTTGTACATGTATCTAAAAGTTACATTTTATACATGTACACTCTTGATACCTAATGCCACGAAATCCATAATAGAAGAAGCTCACTTTGCGGATCATCCAACTGAGGAACTAAATGCATTAAGTCAATAGCTTTGATGGCCCTCCTCATAGCCATGTCTTCAACAAAGCCTTTGTCTCTACTCACTACACCTCCAAGTAATCTTACTCCTAGCACATGCCCCCAATATCCAGGGGAAACAACCCTTTGCGAATCTTCTACCCATCACATGAAGGTCAGAAAAGCTCAATTTTTATATTATTTTTTAATTTTGTAATGGCTATTTTTAGTTAGTTATTATTATATTTGAGATGGTTTTAGCTATAACTATTTATTTATATATATATTTTTTATATAGTTCTTTTAATTATGACTATAATAATGGTTGAGTATATGTCATAATATTGGTCTCATCCCTTCGAGATTATGCAATTATAATTATACCCTTAGCTTTTCACAACGTCACTTATACCCTACCTTTCTACTCTGTTAATACATGTGCCCCTCTATTAGTTTAGTTGTCTATTAGATAAGCCAAACCTTGATTTACACAAACCAAACATTGGTTCAGAAAAAAATTCTATTACAATAGTGCCCCTTGTGCCAATTACGCTTTGTGCATGACTTGACATTCCCAATAGCCCCCAGCCTTCTCGGCGCTGCCTCAAGCTCCCCCCAGCCTCCTCTACATCGTCCCCAGATACTCGTAGGCCCTTGTGCCTTGAGCTCCCCACAACCCCCACGCCCACAAACCCCTCCACGCTCGTCGAGCTCCATGCAACCCCCTCTACACTGCCCTAAGCTCCCTACATATACACATTGCCATGAGCTATATGTAGACCCCTCCATTGCCATGAGCTCCTAGCAACTCCCTCTGCTCTGCACCCATTTAGTTGCTCCCTCTTTGCCACCCAACCCCTCCTTTGCTATGATAACCTTGTCCTCGAGCCGCTGATGGCATGCTCACCTAGCACCTTCCGGAGCCATCGTCATACTCGAGCATCATCTTCACCACTGTAGGACTTCTATTGCCATGTCCTTAGTGATCACTCCCCCTTACGATACACACCTAAACCTCCATAGTTGCATCAAGAACAACTCCTTCTATCGATCTTCATCACTGGTGATCCATCGCAACCCCTTAGTGCGAGGTATTATTTTCCCCTTCACGGAGGAGGGCTTAGTGGCAAGGATGAGGTTTGGGTGAGGGTATTGACAGAGGAGGGCAGATGATGATAAAAAATGGTATGTAGGTGAAGTGTGGTGGAGGAGGACATGTGCAGAGGAGGAGGAGGCGATTCTACGAGGACTAAGAAGAGGGACAGAGGAAGAGGAGAGCGGAGCTAAAGGGGGTATACAATGAGGAGGGGTGGATAAGGGAGGTTTGCGATGGTGAGGGTGGTTGATGAGGTTGGGGTGGAATATACGGGTTAGAAGAGGAGGGAGAGTGAGGATTGAAAAAAAGAAGAAGATGAGTAAGAAGAAAAAAAGAATGACAGATAATCATACTTGTACATCTAATTTTCCCTTTCATTATGATTATGCCCTTAAGATAATGTTCTAGGTGATAGATGTCAACTACCTTGAGTGGCATAACCGTAATATAATGATTAAATGCATGACTTTCTTGCTCTAAATCAATTATATATAATTTACATATATTTCATTTGATAAAATATATTTTTAAGAAATATAAATTATGTGAAAAATCAATTTAATCTTTCTAAATTCTTTCTTTTCTACACAGATAAAAATTGAGATGTTTACACCCAGAACCCACTATTGAAAGATCGAGTATTTTGGAGTAGGATGATGTATTTTTATGTATCTAATGCTTCTAATAGAGGGATTATATCGAAACAGGAGACAAGCGGGCAACAAGCTGCGTCGCTGGTCCTTTTTGAATTGCAAAACCAATATTTCTGAACACTACAAATCTAGGAACCATTACATTACTACTCATGACTTTTTGGATCCTCTTCAAAAGCTCAACAACTTCTGGTGCTAGGAAAACAAAAGTATCAAAAGCAAAAGGGATGAAGGTCTGATGATTCCCAATACATGCTTTCTCGTGCTTCATCACTTTTCCTGAAGCAGCTTTAAGGGCAGTATGCCCTGCTATGAAGGTCCCACTCTTCTACCCCATCATTGGAGAAACTCCTATCAAGTCTACACAAGCATGTTTCCCTCCGACCCATTCAAAAATCAAAATATCAACATGTTTAAGCGTGGATCTTCCCTCCTACAGATCAATTAAAGAGTTCACATGCGCCTCTTTCTTAGAAAAACACGTGTACGTCTGAGTACATCAAATAAAACATCCCCAACAAGATCATATCTGTATTTAAAATCGGGAAACTCCCTGCAATGAATTGCATGATTGTCAAAACTGTCTAAGCATGTCTTATGACAGATTGGACATATCTCATCTACTGGAAATAAGGGAACCATGAGACAATATCTGAGAATACTGCGATACTCCACTGGTGACATGTGTAGCCCAAGTCCGTTAATAGAAAATCAAGGAGAAAATCTTGAGCATGATCAGCTTGAAGACACTGAAAAATAGCCTTTTGTCTAATGAACATATTAAAAACAACATCCATATCCTCATTATTTTGTTAAAAAGAACACTCGCCAAAACACTTTGGGTCTTTGGGGGGACGGTGTCCTTTCTAGAGAAACAACTAAGGTCAAAAGAAGGAATTATGCCACGAAGTCCTTGAAGAGCACAATCAAAGTCGGTGTCCATATTGTAAATCTCAATGTCTCGAAGGATATGATATTGAAGTTCCCAAGACTGCGCCCTGTAAGCCACAAAGGCATACGAGGAAGCATTAACAGCTGAAAGAAGCCCCAAACCATCAAGCCGAATGGGCAAAGAAGCCACCCTCCATTGGAGGTCTCCAAAAAAAGGATCTTCACAAACAATAATATATTCAATAGAATCTCGTAAGCTTCCGTCAAATAATATTACAACCTCCTCCACGCACTTAGGTTGGCAAGTCCTCAACCCAAATAAAAGTTTTAATATACCCATACATGAACGGAGTAAAAGAAGCTCACTCCGACGATCATTCAACCGAGGAAGGGGATGCATCAACTTCACTGCTTTAGTAGCCCTCTCCAAAGCCAAGCCTTTAATAAATTTTTTGTCCATGCTAACTTCCCCTACAAGCAACTTCATGCCTAATAAAGGCCCTCCAATACTGATTGGGAACGACCCTTTGCGAAGCTTCTTGCCATCACATGTAGGTCAAAAAGACTTCCGTTTTATGAATATTTAAAACTAGGGCTAAGTCTGGTCCACGCTGCTGGATGATACTCAGAACCTTGGCCACCTCATCTGTATCTCCAATGACCGTACCATCATCAAGATACCATGCATGAAGAAGTAGTTTGCAACTGTTCCTGATATAATGGATAAGCGGGTGTAGTACGGGAGAAAAGAGGAGCGACCCTAGAGGATCCCCTCGTTGCCCTAAAGGAAAAGAAACCCACTATATTATAATAGTTACATGTTGAATCCTCTATAATTTCTAGTTACATGTAGAACCATGGATGGTACTTCCGTTTACATGTAAGCCCCTGTTGTTACTTTCGTTACTAACCTAACCACATGTCTTTGTTAATCTAACCCTATATAGATCTTAAGGTTGAGATCTATTAATTATTACCTTACATAGAGGATTCTTTCAAATTTATGATAGATTTCTTAGGAATATTTGATACTCAAAGAAATTTAAAAAATCAGTCTAACAAAGAAAAGAAACTTTGAACCCTTCTGGATCATTCTTGGATTATTCTTATTCTATAGCATATTCTATAGATAAAAAATAAATAGCACAAACTATTATGTACAAATTGAACCAACGATTATTCGTGATTTCACATTGATTCAATTTCGTATGGATTCAAAACTTGAGGAAGTTATGGTAAAACTTCCTTTGAAATAATGTGGTAGAACTCAACGTGGGACTTTAAAGACATCACCATATGTGTATTCTTACATCCATCATTTTCTATTTGAATGAAAATGCTCGTCTTTCAAGTCCCACATTGTGTTCTATCACATTATTTCAAAGGAAATTTTTACCATAACTTCCTCAAGTTTTGAATATGTACGGAATTTGATTCAATATGAAATCATGAATAATCATTTGTTCAATTTGTACATAATAGTTCATACTTTTTAATTTTTTTATCTGTAGAATAAGAATAACTTAAGAATGATCGAGAAGAGTTCAAAGTTTCTTTTCCTTGTTAGATTGTAATGTGATATAACACAAAGTGGGACTTGAAAGACAACACCGTATGTGGATTCTTACATCCACTATTTTCTATATGAATGAAATGCTCTTGGCTAGCTGTAACCCCTCTTGTTGTAGGAGAAATAAGGATTGATACATAGAATAATTTTTTAACTAATTATAATTTTATGAAGCAGAAGATATTTTAGCCATTTGCATCAAGCTTAAACTTCCTTCTTGCATGTGCTCTCCAGCATAGGCACATATAATAATAAGAGGTAGAGATCGATTGGTAGCATACTCAATCGAACATGTTATTTTCTCACCTACTATCATCCATATTACCCCGATGAACTAAAAGTCCATTACATCTATAATTGGATTAAAAATGGCATAAGACTTCAGCAATTTGGCAAAGGAAAAACTACCCGAATAAGGGGGTAAAATTAAGACATATACAAAAGAAACTATTTTGTTCCCCCCTCCCCCAATGCCCATTCTCGATCTCTTGTCCCATCCCTATCCCCGTTCCAATTCACATGTCTCCCTCTGACAAGTCAACCATAGACGTAGGATTTGACACCTGCAACATTTGCATCGAGGACAAGGTCATCAAAGCCCATATTTTGGGTGTTGCTAGTCGTAAAAGTAGCGGGGGGGGGGGGGGGGGGGTGAGGGTGGGGAAGGTTCACCCATTGGATCATTTGTATTTATATGCATCAGGATCGAGATTCATGGATATATCGATTTGAGAAATAAGAGGATCAACCCATTTCTTCTTGCTCTTTTTAAAATGCGATAGTGTGGAAGAGGGAGATCGGGGTCGCGACAATGAGAGTCGGAGACTCGGAGGAGGGGGGATCAAAGAGGTGGAGATGGTCGAGGCTGCGATGGGGATCAAGGGAGGTGGAAGTTTGAAAGACGAGGTCGACTGAGGAGGAGGGAGACCACTGCAGGGGATCCTCCATGCTTTGATGAACCCGATGACCTTCTCCTAGGTCTCCAATCCCTCTCTCAAGAGAGGCAAGGTGATTCCCTCCTTCTGTAGAGGCTTATTAACATCGTCGTCCTCCGTCACACCTCTCGCGGGTTAATGAGTAATAAGAAGAACATTGCCTTGCCAACATATGTGATAAGAACAACAAGAATTGTGAAAGACCAACCATTACCACACTTCAGTAATGCGGATGTGATCAACGAACCAGAGATATTCCTACTGAAGCGCGCATGTTCTAAATTCCAATATTCGGTCTCCGCAACATCAATGGTGGACGACTGACCAGTGGATTGGATGAGGCCAGCAAGCACTTGAACTCCCAGAATGTAGTAGAAGCTAGGATTTTTTTTCCACACGTAACATGAGGATGACTGGGGAGGGGGTAGTGGGAGGTGGCTGTAGTTGCGGTAGCAACGTGTGTTGAGAGAGGGAGAGGTTCACAGGGAGGATGAGGACTGGGGAGGGGAGAACAAGAAGATGGCGGTGGTTACGGCAACATCGTGGATTGGGGGAGGGGGAGGTTTGCGGAGAGGTGAAGGACTGGGGATGAATGAGATCGGGGAGGTAGGGAGAGCTACACAGTGGAGGATGATTGAGAGGAAGGTTGTGCACGAGGAAGGGAGAGGGGGAGATGGCAATAAGATGGATATTGGAATTATTTAAACTCACAAGGGTAATTTTGTCAACTTTTAATGAATTCCGTTAAGTTCAACGAAGAAATTTGACGGAAGTTAACATAGAGTTACATCATTGAAGGGCTAACAACTATCCAAAGTTTCACGTGTTATATTGAATTATGGATGATTCAACGCATATTTAAGAAGTATAGAAGATACTGGATGTGGAGGCCCATGAGATTTTCATTATGCTTCATATTACTTAAAAATACACACTAAGTATCAAATTTCTAACCAACCTATTAAACATTGATATAAGAAAGGGGTTGGGGAGTATGCACTAAGGTGCATGTAAGTCTACATACATCAGTGCCACAACTGTCTACTTTTTTTTTAAATTTTCTTGAAATAAATCCTCACGGGATTTACTTAGAATATTAAGTGGATTATGTATTTCAAATTTCGTGTAAAAAAATATTTTTAACATATCCAACTGAAGGGCTCGATTTCAGCAATTTTGAGACTGTTAAAATTTGACAGTTGTGACGGATAAGTTAGAAGTCTCAAATAATGTTAAAATTTGAATGATGTCACAATGATATATTGTTATCTAAATTGACCAAGAATTCATTCAAAAAAATAAAAAAAATATTTGTGATACTGGTGCATGCAGACTTACATACATCTTGATGCATACTCCCAATCCTCGTAAGAAATATGCAACATCAAATCACTACACTCAGCTCTATAAAAAATGCCAATTAAGATTCCACCCCATTATTACATATCTTTTTAGACCACATAAGTACTATATATGGACTACACCATTTATGTCAGGGCTAGATATTATTAGAATGCTCTCCACTCCGTCTCCACTCAAATGTTTTTTTTTGGGCAGAGATGCATCCATAAAATTCAATATGTATAAAGCATATATTATCCTAATTTTGATTGGAATAAAATGCAACAATCAAATAAAAATAAATGAACCTAATCTTCTAAAATTAACACTCCGAGAATAACATTGAATAAAGTTGACATAAACATTGATTTTAAAATTAACACTCCGGTCTCGCCGATCGCTGCATGCCTCCTTCGGTGCCTGAGATGGAACCACATCTGGTGCCTCCCCCCCAAGTTGCTATTGAGAACCCAGAGTGGGCTCTGGTCCACCATGGAAAGAAAAAGAGGGCGTCCCGCGCTCCTCAAAAGCAGAATGGCTTGGGCAGCTCAGCCCTCCCTTCCTCTTTTGAGAACCCAGAGTGGGCTCTGGTCCACCATGGAAAGAAAAAGAGGGCGTCCCGCGCTCCTCAAAAGTAGAATGGCTTGGGCAGCTCAGCCCTCCCTTCCTCTTCTCAATGACAATTGCAACATGCAATGTTAGAGGGCTCAACAAGCCTTCCAAAATGAAGCGCATCATGAGAGAGCTGGATAAAAGAAACCTCGAACTTGTTGGCCTTCTAGAGACAAAAATCAAGCCGGAAAGGATTTCCTTCTTCCTGGCTGCTATTCCGCACGGATGGTGCTCCATTCATAATAACACTCCTCATGGGAGGGTCTGGTTCCTCTGGAAAGAGGCGAAGTGGGACTGTGTTCCTTTACAATGTACCTCTCAGTCCATTACTCTAATCTGTTCAAACCTTGGGGGGCTCCGAATCTGCCTCTCTGTTGTATACGCATCTAATTTCCCGTCTGAGAGAAGGGAACTTTGGTACAACCTCCTCCAGTTGTGCCCCACCATTTCCAACCCTTGGTTAGTTTTGGAAGATTATAATGTTGTCAGATGTGCAGCTGAAAAGGTGGGAGGGCGCCCGCCTGGGACTACTTCAGTCGCGGACTTCAACAACTTCATTGACAACGCTTGCCTCATTGACTTGGAACCCTGGGGAAACTCCTTCTCCTGGAGTAACTCCTCCGTTGGCTCTAGGAGAATTTCTGCAAGGTTGGACAGAGCTCTCTACAACACGAGGTGGGCTGATTTGTTCCCTGGTTCAAAAGTCATGTACTCCCCCCTGGCTTCCAGTGACCACCTTCTTATCTCGGTGGATCTTCCAAAAAAGGAGAATCTTCGTAGGCCGTTCAGGTTTATGGATTTCTGGGCTAATAGAAGTGGCTACGAGTCGTTGGTGAATGATGCGTGGGCCACCCCTATTAGGGGAAACCCTCTCTATGTGTTGGCTAAGAAGCTTCGTGCAGTCAAAATGCGCCTCAAGGCTTGGGCTGCTGACCATGGCAGATTGGAAGATATTATGACATGTGCTTCGAATGCCTTGGACAAAGTCACCTTGGCATTGGGTGATTCACCGAGGGACCCCACCCTTGCTCAGCTGGACCAGGAAATCAGGGCCTACTTGCTGGGTCTGGAAGCTGACCAAGAATTCGCTTGGAGGCAACGAAGTCGGGTGGATTGGTTGAAGCTTGGAGATCGCTCCACTAAATTCTTTCATTTATCGGCAAAAATTAGGGAGACAAGAAACAGAATTCCTTGCCTTCTGGACCATGAGGGTGTGCTGGTGGATGAGCCTGCAAAGATTGCTGCCAATGCGGTCTCCTATTTTGAGTCCTTACTCTCGCCCGTGCCTCCTGGGGATGGGTTGCACCTTGCCCCCACTCCAAAGAAGACTCTGTCCAGCAATGCAATTTGGTGGCTACAAAGGCCGTTTGGTGATGATGAGATAAGGGCTGCCCTATTCTCCATTAATTCCCATAAATCTCCTAGCCCCGACGGATTCAATGCGGGATTTTTTAAGCGTCATTGGGCGCTTGTTAAAAATGATATCTTTGCGGCCATGACATTCCTTCACTCTGGTGGTTCAATGCTAAGACAGGTCAACCATACTTTCATTACGCTCGTTCCTAAGGTGCAGTCACCATCTGGGCTGGGAGATTTCAGGCCTATATCTTGCTGCAATGTCATCTACAAGATCTTCGCCAAGTTGTTATCCACCAGGCTCAAGGTGGTCCTCCCGCATCTTATTTCCCAAAACCAAATGGCGTTCATCAAAGGAAGGCGTATTGGGGATAGTGTGAAACTTGCTCAAGAGTTAGCTATGGGCTTTGGTAGGAAGAATGGCGCTCGGCGGGCCTGCCTTAAAGTGGACCTCTCTAAGGCTTTCGACACGGTGAGCCACTGATTTCTTCTGGATCGGCTTAAGGCTATGGGATTTGGTCAAACTTGGTGCTCTTGGATATGGAACTGCATCGGGACTTCTTCTTTTTCCGTGCTCATAAATGGCTCCCCCTATGGTTTCTTCAAGAGCTCTAGAGGTCTGCGCAAAGGCGACCCCCTGAGCCCTCTCCTATTCACTATTGTCATGGAATCTCTATCTTGCTTGATGGACAGAGCGGTGTTAGAAGGCTCGATCAACCCTTTGGGGCGTGGTAGGTCCTTGGCCCCTACGCACCTCATTTACGCTGATGACCTTCTCTTCTTTACCAAGTGCAACACAAAAAATATCCATGCAATTGGAGAGATAATGGGGACTTTTGGAGAAATGTCTGGGCTCCGTATGAATGCTACAAAGAGCATACTTTTCTACTCTAAAAGTGCGGGATGCTATTTTACTTGGAATTTGGTCTCGGGTTTCCTTAGTGATACTCTTCCCACGAAATACCTGGGAATTTCCCTGGACCACAAATTTGGTGGGTCGTCCACTTCGCGTGCCCTGGAAGAAAAAATCCGGGGTCAACTGTGTGGCTGGAAAGTTAGATCCCTCTCTATGGCGGGCCGCTCTCAGCTCATAAACTCGGTGATATGTGGCATCTTGCTTTTCTGGACTGACTGCTCGATTATTCCGGCCGCAACTATTGGCCGTATCTCCTCCATGTGCTCTGACTTCCTTTGGGACTACAAACGCCATGACATTGCATGGAAGGACATTTGCCTCCCTAAGGAGGAAGGAGGTTTGGGTATTAGGTCTCTCCACGATCTGGTTGGAGCCTCCAAAATTTCCTGGGCTTGGAGATTCCTCAAGGCGGAGGGTTCCATTTGGGCTGATTTCCTCCGTTCCAAATATCTTAGAGATGAAAGTTTTTGGGATGCAACTGCCCCCCGGGGTGCATCGTTGGTCTGGAAAGCTATGCTTAAGGCCCGCCCGATTCTGGCCCCTATTTGGGGTGGCTCAATCGTTAACCCCGGCCTGACACCCGCTGTTTTCAGCTTCCGTCTCGCTTTTGACCTGGTTCGCTTCAGAGCTCCGCTTGTTGATTGGCACTTAGAAGTCTGGAGATCCAAAGCTGCGCCCAAACATAAATGTTGTCTTTACAGGTTGATAAAGAACAGGGCTCCCACCAGAGACAGGTTAACTCGCTTTGGAATTAACATGGATCCTCGTTGTCTTTTCTGTGACTATGATATGGAATCTCGTGACCATCTGTTTTGGGATTGCTCCTTCTCCTTTGAAATTTGGCTGAAAGTCTGCATGGCGCTCTCGCTCCCTAATCCTTCACGAAGTGACAACATCCTGCTCTCCATCCCTTGGGCCAGAAGAATATGGATTGTGGACAAGTATGGGGGCGCTAAGCTTAGAACCGCAATGGCGGTTACTGTTTGGTGGATTTGGAAGGAACGGAACCGTCGTTGGACTACTACTGGGAGCTCCTCGGCTGATCAGATTGCATCGTTGGTTGTTGGGGAAGTCCGCATACTGCTGAGCTGACTTAGTGCACACATGAGTTTGTTGATTTTTGCTTCGGTGGAAGCCCGATGCTCTGAATACATCTTTTTGGGTTACTTTTTGTATGACAGCCTCTTTTTGTAGGGCTTCATGCCCCATATATTGTACAGTTTTCTGTTTTTCTATTCAAATATAATCATATTTACCTTCCAAAAAAAATATATCTTATTAGTTAAATACAAAAATCATTACATCAATTCAATATAAAATACCCTCCACAAATAAGATTAAAAAATATCCCACGTATTAAACAAGAAAATAAAAAAATACATTATTAAATCCTATATAAAAAATCATATCCAACTTATTATCCAAATATTTTTACTTTGTATGTACCACATGTAGACTTGGTCAACGGGCTAGGAGCCTACTTGCTAGTCTGCTTATGGACTGGGCTTGTGCTAGAAGATTTGAAGTATGGATCGATTAGCCCGCAAAAAAAACAAAAAATATAAATATAAGCTTAATAATACATGTATTAGTATGATACACTTCAAGTTTTTCATATGTGATACTAGTTTTAAATAAAAATTAATAGTTTACATGTCAAGTAACATATAAACTACTTATATTAGTTACATAAAATATAAATAATACAATAAAATCATTTATATTTATCAAATATCATTAGAAAATCAATAAAAAAAGAACAAAATGTCCTCATGACGAACTTTAGACAAAAGTTTTTAACCTCGATCTTCACCCAACCCATGATGAGCTACCCTTCTACTTGTACTTGAGGCTACCCTTGTTGTGGGCCATGGTCCATGGATAAGTATCACACCAAGATCCATTCGACCAATCTCCAAGTTGCTGGCAAACTCCGTGGTCGTCGCACGTCCCCGGTGGACCCCACTTCCAGAACCAATACGTAGAAAGATAAAGTCTCCTTCCCATTGGCGACATTCGCTCTTCTCGCAGCGATCGAGGAAGAAAGAGGTCGAAATGGGTCAAGGCCACGGGACCGCCCGATCTCCCGGCGACGACGCCGGGGACTCGACGGAAACCACCAGCTGGGCTCACTTCAGGGGGCTCCGCCGCCGCCTCGTACGCCGATCACCCCACCCCGATTCCCTCCACAAGCAGCTCTCCGCCGAGGACTTCGCCGGGATCGCCTTCATTGAGCTCATCGGCGTAGGAAATACCCCCTCCTCCCCTCGCTCTCTCCCCTATTCTTCTTCCTGGTCTGTGTAAATCGTGCTGATCCCGATTGTACGCCTGTAGGCCGAGATGAGCTTCAAAGACAGGTGGCTTGCGTGCCTCTCGCTGGGGGAAAGGACCTACCGCACGGCCAAATCCGAACAGTTTAGTACAGTTGACATTTCACCGTTGATTTCGCCGCCAATTTTTTTCGCGATTCTGTGGAGTTTTTTAATCTCTGACACAGACCGTTTTCTGTTGTCATGGGCGCCCGCGATCGTGATTGGAAATGGCTCAGTACGGAGAAACCCGTTTGGAATTCAGTGAGTGATGAGCAAAAGATCGTTTTTTTCTTTAATTACTCTGTTCTCTACCATCTCTTTCCATTGCTAGTTTGTCGTGTGATGCATTGGAACCCTTTTTCCGCGTATGATAAGATAAGATGTAATCTATTGTGAGAAGAAAGAATCTTGTTTTATTTTAACTAGATCAGCTCAAACAATTTTTACAAATAGATGATGCTATAATTGTACCCATTTCAATGGTATGGTGGAAGTGCTGCGTGCCTACCACCCAAAAGACTATGGTTCATATTCCTCCTAGAATTGCGTTAGGTAGCCGACAACCAAACTAAAAAATCTTCGGATCATTCAACATTGATTTGAACAAGAATCCATTCCTTAAGTTGGGAGAAGGTTTCACTATTTTAGCTGACCCTACTTAATGTGGGAAAATGCTTTGTTGTTGTTATTGTGTGATATGCTATAATATCCAACAATACTTCGTGTAACCTAGTATCCACTATGATCGCTTTGTCAAAAGTTAATTGAAAAAGCTTCTATGGATTTCGATTGCATCAGGGCAGTATGGAGCCCTGGGGGATTGGTATCTCTATTGAAGTGGAAAGGAAGTGAAGTAGCAACTTTATGACGACCGGTAAGGAGGGGCGTAAAGGTTGAATCATCACATGGCAAATCGGCCCATGCTAAAGTTAGAGTCGTGCTTTTGGGGTGAAGCAAGTCCGGAGAAAAAAGGGGCATAAAGGGTATATTTGCCAGGAAAATCGGCATCATAACCTAGAATTCGATATCTTTAGTTCTCTGGTAAAGGTGCCAAGTAGATGGTTATTAGGGGAAGATAGTCTGGCGATTGAGTTGTTGTGCAGGAAAATGCACAGCTTAACAATTTTTTTCTAGTTTGAGCCATTCTTTTTCAAAGAATTGAGATGTGGTTTCAAAAGTCTGTGGTCACCTTGACATGAAGCCCCTTCAAGAATACCCATCTAAGATAAATTGTATGGAAGTTAGTCCATATAAAATTTTCAGCAACTTAGCATCACACAGTATATGTCTCAGATTGGGAATTCATGTTTTGGAACCTCCTCTCGAGAATTCAGTATTGCTGTTTTTAGCAGATTTCATGTATTTCTACATTTTCTTTCATGTTGATATATTTCTGAAGATTTCATCTATAAATTGCGTATATTAACTGCACTTTACCTTTTGAGATCTGTAGCTCCATGTGGTGGTTTCAATTCAAATCTTGTTTTAATTTCTATTTTGTACTTGACAACCATGTAAAATAACACCGGGTTCCTTTTGATTCCAGAAGAAGAAAGTTGTATTGGAGAAAGGAGGTGCTCATATTGCTCGTATATCAGTATTCGAGGTACTGAACTTCGTTGTATTTACCAATGTTGTGTCCCATAAATGTAAACAGTGGCAAGTGATGGTCTCAACCTTGACAATTCTTCCGAGTCAATTTCCTATTCGGATTGAGTTGGACTTGATTGTGAACCTTCATCTTTAAGTTTTACTTCGTATTCCCTTTTCTTGCAAGAAATTAAAGAAATCGACAATTGAAGCTGTTTCTTTTACCTACAGATATAAAATAGAGATGTATACCGTTTCTTTATGGGTTTCATGCAATGTGATTCGACGGACTCCCGAAACGGGTCTTAATTACAAATTCTAGCAGCAAACTTGTCATATATTTACTGGCTGCACATTGTTTTATTCAAGCAATTATGTTCTTTTATACATCAAATGTTACTTATGTCAAGCTTGCTTTTCTTTTGCTATGTTAGCCAATAGTGAACCTTTGGCCTTGAGCACAATCATGTTGCCTTTAATTGCACTATGCACAGCTGATAAATAACCCACCTGTTTATTAGATAACTTCATGTTTCTGATAATGTTGGTATTAGAAAATCCAGAAGAAAAGGTTTGTGGTATCTATGAGGAATAATTGTCAAGAGAAGGTAGCAAGCTCTGGTTTTTTAATTGATCATCATCTTCTTACATCACTAATTCTCTGGACCATTGAGCAGGGATCGGTGTAGTGGCACTGCTCTAATTTTTAGAGGCTGCTTTATTCAGGAGATGTTTCACAACTATAGATATGGTTACATTTTCTAATTTTTGCAGACCAATAGGTTATCAAAAAACAATCTAGTAGGGTATTGTGAGATTGATCTAATGGATCTGCTTAGCAGGGTGAGATTAAATTCTTAGACTTCGTGATTTTCATCAACTTTTGTCAAGTTTTAAATCAGAAATTGATGCACTATTTCTTGATCTTTTGTAGGAGACGGAGTCTGAAACGGAGACATTTAAATTATTAGATCCATCAACCTCGACTGAGACAGTTGGCACAATTTCTCTCAATTGCTTTATAGAGGTGCCTACATCGTGCCTTCTGGGATATAATATATTCTTTTGAAGCATTAAAATATATTATTATTCTCTAAAATGGCAGCATTATAATAACTTTCATGGAAATCTGGACCTATTGTTAATACTCTACGTTATTTTTTTAAATTTACCTTTGGTATTTTCTGCAGGATCCATTTGAAACTGAAAAAAGTTTTGCTCGCCGTGTTCTAGCTATAGTCGTAAGTAATGCTTTCCAGTAAAAGAAATTAACCTCATCTTCTTTGGTTTCTGTTTTCTAAATGCCATTATCTGCTTTTTATGATTTGACATCGTTTTGGGTGGTGCTGTATGGGTAAGATTGATCTAGTACAACTAATTTCAATTGTCATTAGTTATGTTTTTTGAGAAGTTATTCTCTCCAACTATCCCATACTTTAGACCTGAACATTGCATGATGACCACAAAACTTCCTTGTTGGACTTCAGGCTTGTGCAGCCATTCTGCCAGACTATTCAGCTTGTATCTACTTTTCTTCTCAATTATACCCAAACTCTGGGTAGCTTCTTCCTTCAGCTTTTTTTTGTTCATTTAATTGATTTCTGAATGCAGGATTATAATGAAGATGGAAAACTATCATTTTCAGAGTTCTCTGACTTAATTGATGCATTTGGAAATGAAATTGCTACTAACAAGGTGTGTTGGTATGTGGACCTTTGTGTGTCTTCCTTCACTGCTCATATAAAGTAATATTAGACATACCTTTTGTTACCAGAAAAAAGAGCTTTTCAGACAGGTGGACACAAATGGGGATGAAGTTGTAAGCATGGACGAGTTGGCTGTTCTTCTTGCTTCTAATAGCGAAAGGTATGCTGGTGTTAATGTTTGGTTATTTTAGTTACATGTTTTTTATGTATTTTGGTTTCTTATAACAGCTAAACTAAATTCCTGTTTCTGACAGGGAATCCCTTATAAGCACATGTCCTGTTTGTGGTGAAAATCTATGCAGTCTTGACAAGCTAAATGCTACGATTCATCTTACTCTTTGTTTCGACGAAGGAACTGGAAATCAAATTATGACCGGAGGATTTCTAACGGAGAAGCAGGCTTCATATGGGTGAAGAATTGCACTCTTTGGACTCTTTAATATCCACCCTGGATTATATTTGATTGATGTTTAAGTAAATAATGCTTAATGATTTACACAAATGAAATCCCGTTTCCAAAAAAACTCTAATAAATATTCCTAATCTCACTAGCTACTGTAATTTGTAGATGGATTTTTAAGCTCAGTGAATGGATCCATTTCTCATCATATGATGTTGGTCTTAATCTTGGCTCAAGTTCTTCGCATATTCTGGTAAGCTATTGCCAATATTATTATTATTTTACCTGGTTTATACCGAGTGAGGTTTTACAAATTTTGCAAACATCGAACACTAGTTATACCGATCCATTGAAAAATGCAGATATTACAGCGCCTGTCCAGAGGCCTCGCCTCCTCGTGTGAATATCATGCTTAATTATTATTTTTTGAGTTAAAAAAGAGGGAACGTGCGACGGTGTCCGCCCCAAATATGTTAAGAGTGCATAGAAAAAAACTTACAAGAACCATGACTTGAGGAGAGTCTTAGCATGGGGAATTACTTTGTCAAGATAAAAACGCTGAGAAGCAAAGATTGCACCATTTCTATCTAATCGTAAAGCCCAAACAACTGTTACTAGAAGATGAAGTACAGATCTGGGACAACCGTTCCCTACAAGTAGAGATTCGCAGAACATCTCGATACCGTGAAGATTCAACCATTCTAACCCAAGCTCCCGCCAAATATGGGAAGACTTTCCACATTGAAAGAAAAGATGCTCTATGGTTTCTGTCTGCAAATCACACAAAACGCATGCACTAGATACGAAGATCTTGAAAAACAGTCCATCAAAATATGCTTCCTTCTCAGCATCCACAGAAAGATGCTAATTCTACTTGATAGTTTGAATTTCCAAATAAGATTGCAGTCCTGCGTAAGATTATCTATAACTGGAGGTGAAGGTTTGTCCACCACTATGTATGCACGCTTCACTGAAAACAGGTTATTTTTCCAAACCCAGTGGCCTTTGTCTTCTGATGGGCCATCTACATGACTAAGAGACTTCATAAGAAGAAGGAAATCTTCTAAATGTTAGTCTGAAAAATCTGATAAAAACAAAGGCATCCTACCCCCATCAGTCCAACAGTCTGCCACCCGCACCTCACCGTCTACAACCAACGTGAAGAGTCATGGAACACAGATGAATAAAGAGCCATTACCTGTCCAGTTGTCAGACCGTAGTGCAAAAGATTCACCATCATTTAGAATAGGGTGAGAATGATCAGGAAAACGTGGCATCACTAACCGTTGTGGTAAGTTATCTTGGAGCCGGATGTCATAGATATGGCGGATGTGTCTGCGGCATAATTCTCATTTCTTCCCCAAATCCTGCTTATCCACTTGAGGATTAGAGCCTTGCCCATGATTTCTAGGCAAGAAATCCCCAGACCTCCCACTACTTTTGGCAACATAACAATTTCCTAATTTGCAAAATAAACACCCAACCCCTCTTGGCCCGACTTGCCCTATATGAATCTCCTCATGATCATCTCCAACCTGCGATGAATACCAGAATGTAAAAGGCACACAAACATGAACAACACCGGAATTGCCAAGAGTACAACCTTAACCGGCACCAACCGACCTCTACGTGCCACCCTCCAACTAGACAGCTTCCTCTCCATATTTTCAATAACAGGAAGCCCATCCATCATTCTGAGTCTCCTACTGGTTATAAGTAGACCTAAGTAACAGATAACAAAGAATCACTTTCCGTGCCCAAATCCTCACTACAAGCCTGAGCCTCAGCATCTGAAAGATCAAAAGGAATAAATGTAGACTTCCTACGGTTGAGTATTGCTCAAAGAATTCCTTAAAGATCTCAAGAGTTATAGCCATCACTTTAGATTTCTCTCTACCACCTTGATAAACCTATGGTTTATCATATTATTTATTGTCTATTATCCTCCTTGCTTAAACTATTTAATAAATTCTAACCCTAATTATCACTGATTAGCAAACTAACCCTTGTACATAACTAACTTTACTTATTATATGCAATTATTTATACGTTTATGCTTATATGTGTTTTATTAATTATTAAAAATCCCAAAAATAGATAATTATTGTATATATTTGTTTTGAAATTAAATACAAAAAAAAATAAAATAGCAAAAAAAACCAAAAGAAGTGTTTTTCATTCATTAAAAATACCTACAAAAATATTACTATGTATATATGACCTAGTTTGACTTTTTTGTTCAACATGAAACTTGTAGATCTCATCGACATGTAGAATTTTATGTTTTCCACTTTTTGATTTGAGGCTTGTAAATATTTTTTTATATTTTTATTTGTTTTTTTTAATTCCTATTGAGCCACGTGGCGCCCCCAGGGTCGCCTACGTGGCTCAACCCTTTACTAAAACCCAGCTCGCTTCTCCGCCGTCAATCCGGCCTTGATGGATCAAATCCCATCCACTTAGTCCCGCTCCTCTTCCAGCCATCTGATCAATTGATCAGATCGCATCAGGACCCTTCATTTGCACCCTTCCTTGGGTCGTTGGATCGCATGATCCAATGGCTCCCACTTCATCCCCTACCTCCCGTAACCGCCCACACCCATGTCACCCCTCACCACACCTCCTCCTTCCAATTTCCCGCAACGCCCTCTGCATCCTCCTCCATTACCGACCACTCCATGATGTAGCCCTAATCATCCTCTCCCACGCCCAAGCGTTACCCATCCATTCCATTCCACATAGCTCGACTACTCGTCGGTTAAAGACCTCACCACTAATCACATGTAACCGCTACCTCACCCCTTCATATCCACCTCCACCAGCTCCATTTGCCCTTGTCCACCATTTCACGCACGGTGGCCTAGCCATTCTCCTTCTGTGACATGGGAGTGAAGGGGAGATGTGCGACGACGGCCAAGACCCGCAGATGTTGAACCATGGTCCTTGGTCATGCTATACAGCCTCATAGGCCGTTGTTAGAGCTTCGTGCACCGGCTGCGCACGTCAAGAGACGACCATAGGCTCAATTTGAGCCTCAACCCAGGCCATCTCCTTCATCGCTGTTCATTTTCAATTCTCCAGGTAAGCCTTCCTCTTCTATTTTCTTGTTTTCTCCTTTTTAATTACACACCCACACCCCATTTCACGTCCAATTGATTGCATCTTCATCTCCACCGGATCTTCGTTGTCCATGCGAGCACCTCAGAACACCTTCTCCCCTTCTCCAGCTCTCAATCCACTCCACCCCCTTTTTTCTCAGGTTCTCCTGAGAAGAACCCAACTGGACCTCCACTCCTTTGCCCCTCCATGTCTCCACTCACCTCACACACCCACATAAATGCTTCAGCTATGCTCTCGCTAACATTTTGCAGGTTGAGTCCTTATTGGTCGGAGCTTCGCAAGCTACTCCGTTCTAAAGCAAGGTCTCCGACGATCCGTCATCATCTCCGTGATCCGAACATCGCTTGAGCTCCGCCAACCTTTTGTGGAGCCTCCTCGTGCTTCAGATGATGAGGTGGAGAAGGGAGGAGATGGGTGGGCTCATAGGAGCACCACCATCGCTGCCATATGAAGGCAGAGGAGGAGCTGTTGCAGTACAGGTGTCGTCCGATCTCCTTGATTGGATGACCATGATTGATTTCCGAACTTCACCACGATCCCACAAGTTTGGTGGGACCGAGACACCTTCCGAAGCACCCGGGCCTCCCACGTGACCCCGAGCCTGCAACCGACTCCGCACCTCATTCCTAGCCTGTGTGCGTGCACAACGCTTGCGGGATGGGGAAATTGCATACAAAGCTGCCCGCCTTTCTATAATTGCTGACCGGTCCTAGACGTGCATGCCTCACGTGGCATGCTCGAGCAATTTGAAGGGGTCCTAACCAGGTCTTGAATATTATGTATTGGTCCCTACGCGTTGAGTTATTTACAGGAAAGCCCCTTCCAACATTGATGAATTGCAAAAATGCCCCTTAGGGCTTGTTTGTGATTATTTCTTTACATATTTTAATGTTTTACTTTGCAATTATGCCCCTGGATACTTTCTTTCATAACTTCAGCATATGGACTCCAATTTCGATGATTTCAATTTCATTTTGTTGTTATTTGATTCTCTATACAATGGCATCCTAATTTCTTGTTGTGACACTTTGAACATCATGTTAAAGTTTAAGATATATCTGTCACACTACTTGGTTCTTTAAATGCCTTTAAAATGAATTTGGATTTAGATTTGATGCGTCAAATGCTCATGAAATTGATTCTTAATGCCTTGCTTAATTACTTTATCATTTAGGGGTATATATGTGCATTTATATATGTTTGCATTACATATCATTCATTGCATTTTGTTCTTCTTTAATTGCATGGAAATCAATCAAAAATACATCCTGTCCATGCATCTCATTTGTGCACTATATTTCATGCATTGTTGTGTGTTGACCTAGGTAGATGAATTAATCGCTTAATCTAGATATGAGGATCTGATTACTCATATTAGGTAGCTTGTGTCCTTGTGTTTGACATTGGCATGCTTACCAAGTAAAATTCTCAACCTATTCAAAAGGGTGGGTTTCCGATGGATCATTTTCACCTCCTGTACTACGATAATTGTATCTTCTTAATGAGATGAAAATGTGGTACATCACACCTTCAATGAGGAATATGGTATCATAAGCATATTGTAGTAGAGGAATACGTATGTCTCCATTTGAATAACCAATAGTGAGTCCCCACTGCAGCACCTGGTCCTCTATAAAAGCTAGCATATTAGCTGCAATAACAAAAAGCATAGGAGCAAGTGGACAACCCTGGCTCACTCCCTGATGTGGTTAAAAGAATCTCCCCTCCAGAAGACCATTGACAAGCACCAAATAAGAAGCCGTGGTGATACACTGCTTCCTCCAAGATATCCAGGTATCCGGGAAACCCCGTTTCGCTAGTGCAACCCAAAGAAAGCGCCAATCGATCATATCATAGGCCTTTGAAAAATCAACCTTCCTCAAGATCCCTCTTATGTGACGTCTCTTCCAATCCACAATGATCTTCGTGGCCACAGCCAACCTATCACATATGACGTATTTGTCTTCATGGTATAAATGTTGACTGAAGAGGTGAGATGAAATAATCTATACCCATGTTCAGCCTAATTGCCAATACCTTCGCAACTACCAAGTAAATCGCATTGAAAAATCGGACGGTAGTCAACCACTCTCTTAGAGTTTTTCTTCTTTGGGAGGAGAAAAACGAGGGCCTTGTTTATCCTCTCAAAACCCGCATTACCTCCATCAAACTCTTCTACAACATCCACCACCTCTCTTCCAACAGTGGGCCAAAATTCCCTAAATAAGTAAACATGGGATCCATCCGGACCAGGTGAACCATCTGCGTTCAAACTCTAGATCGCATTTTTAACCTCTTCCATCATAAACTTTGAAACAAATGGTTTGCATGTTGTTCAAAGGTGAGTTGTCCCGAAGTCAGTCCATATCCACGGTCTACCCTCAGATCTCCGTGAGAAATCATAGAAGTGTTCCTTTATTGCCCGCCTGACTAAGAAAAATCATGAAAGTCTACCTTAACTCTGCCACAGGGACTACACTCTCTGAACTGAGTAGAGCCTCCCCTACCGTGAGATGTGACAATCGCTGAGGAGGTCTGTGTGGTGACAAGAGGTGGAACAATGATCCTGTTGAGGCGGCTGTATGCTTCCTCCATGGGAGGTATGGCTGCACTGGTAAGAGGTTGTATGCATGTTGCCTCATACTCAGGGTATGGAACAATCAAGAAAACTCCGACCATCGTGGAGTTTCCTGTACACCATTTGTTATTGCTCAGTAGAGGTGGTTACTAGCATGAAGCTGTGAAGCTTCTCGAACATGCCACGAAGCGAAGAATAGAAAATATGCAGAGGACAACCATTCTGCATGATCATGTAGATGTTTAAATGTAACTGAAAAAACTAAGCCTCATTCTTTGCTTGGCCATATGTGGCTACCGGGATATCCCATATCGCTGTGGCGATGGGCTGGTTCACAATGTCATCGGTAATCTCCGTGGTGAGAGTACCAAAGAGCCAAATACGCATGTATGCATCACCTGACTTCCACGAAGCGTTCTCCCTAGTCTTATTTGGCTCCGTCTTTGTCAGAATGTGCTCCTTGTTATTGCATTGCATGAGGGTCAATAATTGCATATACCACATCTCATAATTGATCCCATCCATTTTCACGATGGGAGCTGGGCCCTTGAAGGCGCTGGAGGAAGAGAAGACATCACCCTTGCTCTCTAACATGATGAAGAATAGGGATCGGGATGAAACTCGACTGGAGTAATAGATATATCCGAGCGAGTCTACATGATCATATATAGGATTGGTTGCAAGGTTTTTAAATCTCGATTTTGATTTCGTTTTGAGATGGTGAAAAAAGCGAAATAATTTCGAAGTTTGGTCGATTTCGGCCAAAATTGGCATAGATTTGTGAAGGAAGGGTTCATATCGAGTTTTCGATTTCGGTTTCACTGGAGTGTCGAAATCGAAATTTCGGTGAAATTTGAAACACTAATTGGTTGTACGTGTAAACTCATATAACCATCATCAATCCTCGATCCGCGCTAGAGGCGGAAAAGGTGATTTATTGGTCTGGAATCACCTTTTCCGATCAAAATCAGTCCGTACAACATATATGGCGACATTCGAAAGAATTCGAGGGGCCCCCGCGGCCCTACCAGGGGCCTAGGGGATTTATCAAAGGCCTAGGGAGCCTGACTGAGGGTTGTACAATGCCAAAGGTTGTTGGACGGCATGGCGGAGGCCACCACCGAGCCAGGAAGGCGGCTGTGGGCCCCAAAGGGGCTGGCTACAGTGAAGGTGCCTTGAGGAGGCTCCCAGCGACAACCTTAGAGGCTGGGAGCCTTTGGCAGCACCACTAGGACCCTCGGGGGGGTGGGGGGTGGGGGGGGGGGTGGGTGGGTGGGTGGGTTGGGGGCGGGCTTGCGATGCAGCCTAGGGCCACAAGGGGCTACTGGAGGAAACATGGGGGGCTTGGGGGCGACACACATGGGCCTTGCGGGTGGAGACATTGCACGAAGTAGGGAAGATCATCGACGGCACACGATGGGGAGGAGGGGCATCAGGTGAGGCTAGGATACGGGGAACGAGAACTTCGATCTAGGACCATCGCTCTAATACAATGCAGAGAGAAAATAATGAGTTGCTTATTCATGAGGCCTTAGGGTTCTCTTATATAGAGGAGAAATCTGTTGGGCAAATTACATAATGTAGACAAAAAAGAAAATGCATAGAATGAAAAAAAGATAATTAATATCTCAACATTGATAATAGACAAAGACTAGAGTTTGTAAACTAGAGTAAATACGTCTATACCGACATATAGGGAATTGATTGTGTATGCAGACTCATGCCACAACCATTCCCCTCAATTGTAGAAGTGCTCTAGGTTTCGTAAATGGACTAAGGTCTGACTTCACCGCAAACTCGTGAGAATTAGACCTTCGACACCCTGGAAGTTGCTATGCAGCATCGAAATAGGGTTATAACAACCCCCTTTGGGTAAAACAGGAGTACGATGCCGAAAACATGGCATCTAATTTTGATCGAATTTCAATCGAATTTTGACTTCGAGGATGATCGAAATTCGAACAAAATAGCCAATATCGTGCCTTATAGGGGTTGATAGAAGAAAATGTGACCGAAATAGTCGACATTTTGGTTGAATTTACGTGCCTTATGGGGGTTGATAGAAGAAAATGTGACCAAAGTACCCACTTAATGATCTAGTGGTAGTACACTATGTCTACTACACAAAAGACCAGGGTTCGAATCCCACTCTTGCAGGGGTTGCGTTAGGTAGTCGACGGTCAGCGTAAAAAATGGTTGAATCTTTCAACATGGATTTGAGCAAGAATCCATGTAGCCGACCCTACTCATAGTGGGAGAAGGCTTAGTACATTTTATTGGGTTGATAGAAGAAAATGCGACCGAAATGGTCGAAGTTTCGGTCGAATTTCGTTCAAATTTCGACTGAAATGTCTTTTTGGTCCGTAATCGATATGGTCACCGAAATTGATATGTAAGGCCTTGGCTGAAAAGGATTTGCACGCAGAACCCTAGGGTTGTAAGGAGGCCGCTAGTGGTCGGATCCAATGATCGTGCGAGGCCTAGGCCTTTGGGCAACACCGTTGGAGGCCTCCAGCCGACGCTCAGGGCTATTGTGAGGTCTGACGGTGTCTCTACAGATCCTGGGCGTCGCCGTTGATGATCCCTTGATGACACATGGGGTTGTCGGAGAGGGCGTATCTGTGCGGGATCTCGAGATGAGACTGACAGGGGTAAGAAGGTGATTAAGACACGAAACTCCATTATAGGACCGTCACTTTGATACCGTTGAAGAGTTTTATGTTATGTTATTGTTTCACATTTATTTATTTATTTATTTATTTGTTTTATTTGTAGTATGTAATTTACCCATTAGGGTTTCTCTCTTCTATATAAGAGAACCCTTCGGCTCTATGGATAAACAACAAAGTATTTTCTTCCACATGGTAGCAGAGCGGCGGTCCTAGACCAAAGCCCTAAGCCAAAACCGTAACCCTACCTCCTAGTCTCTCTCCGCACGTCGCCACAGCCTCCGCGCACTGCCTCTCTCTCCGAGTGCTTCCCTAGCCTTCGTATGGCACCTCCTCCTCCGCGCGCTGCGAGGAGAAGCCCCTTGCCTCACGCCAACCCTCCACGCAACCCCTTGTGTGCTCTCCTACAGGTCCTGGACATCGTCGTCGATGATCCCTTGATGACACATGGGATTGTCGGAGAGGGTGTGTCTGTGTGGAATCTCGAGATGAGACTGACGGGAGTAAGAAGTTGATTAGGGCACGAAACTCCGGTATAGGTCCGTCACTTTGATACCATTGAAGAGTTTTATGTTATTTTATTGTTTCACATTTATTTATTTATTTATTTTATTTGTAGTATGTAATTTACCCATTAGAGTTCTCTCTTCTATATAAGAGAACCCTTGGACTCTAGGGATAAATAACAAAGTATTTTCTTCCACATGGTATCAGAGTAGCAGTCCTAGACTAGAGCCCTAAGCCAAAACTCCAACCCTACCTCCTAGTCTCTCTCCGCACGTCGCCACAGCCTCCGCGCACTGCCTCTCTCTCCGAGAGCTGCCCCAGTCTTCGTGTGGCACCTCCTCCTCTGCGCGCTGCTCCTCGCAGCGCTTCAGCCCTCTGCGCGAAGCCCCTTGCCAACCCTCCGCGAACCCCTTGTGCACTCCTCTTCCTCTTGCTTGCGGCAGCGTCGTCGCCCAGCAGCAACCTACTGTCGCAGTAGCAGCCAGGTGGCTGGTGGCACCACCCATGCCGGTCTTGGCTTCCTGGAGGCTAGTTTGGTAGCCCCGTGATCTCATAAACATGATCCATGTTCTCTTGAAGCCCTGCGATTGTGTTTTTTGGTCTGATTTCAGAAGTTATGGTCTGATTTACCCTATTTAATATCAAAATCAGACCATGGTTTGTCTAAAGATGGTTGTGGTATGAGTCTAAGTTCGCAACCATCTTCTTTCATGTCTGTTTATACACCGTATGATTCTTTTAAGGCCCCAGTGACTGTTCACGATGTCAGAAAGCAGAGTTGATACACCATCTACGTATGCCT
Source organism: Ottelia alismoides (assembly GCA_037367405.1). NCBI lineage: Eukaryota > Viridiplantae > Streptophyta > Magnoliopsida > Alismatales > Hydrocharitaceae > Ottelia > Ottelia alismoides. The sequence goes on along the minus strand of JAZKJV010000452.1, from coordinate 250,761 downwards.
TCAAGGGTTTAACACCTATTGTCAAGATGGACAGAACAAACTATGAGTTGTGGGCGATGCAATTCATGAATCTGTTGTAGAGCCATGGTAAGAAGCATATTCTAATGCATTATGAGCCGTTGGAAAAAATTGGGACCAACGTCTCATGGGAGGCTGATGATGCATATGCCAAGGTGTGGCTATCTGGTACTATCTTTGTTTAGATAACCAACGATATCCTGAGCCAACCCATAACAAAGGCGATGTGGGATATTCTCGCAGCAACATACTCCCAAGCGAAGAATGAGTCGAAGATATTGCAGCTTCAGCATGATATCTTCGAAACCAAACATGATGATCGTCCCCTTCATGCCCTACACACATCTTTGAGGGGTATGTTTGAGCGACTCCACAACTACATACCCCTCATGGTCTCACTAGAGAAGCAAAGGCCTACAGAGATTCTGTCATGACTGGTGTGTTCCTGGCTGCTCTCAACCCAGAATATGATTCGACTCGCTCTCAGCTCCTCATCGATGCCACCATACCTCCCACGGAGGAAGCATACCACATGCTCAGTCGCTTGAGTATATCCTCTGCCACACCCTCTCAGACATTGTCAGCTATGGCTGCATCACATAGTAGAGGTGGATCAACTCCATTCAAAAGACGAGGTGTACGTGGCAGAGGCGGTTCACCTTCACGTCAGCCATGTTCATACTGTCATCATTCATGTCATTCAGAGGACACGTGCTACTCCAAGTATGGTTTTCCACCATCAGTTCGTGATGTAGAGCAGAGTCAGGCTGCTCTTGATCTCACTAATCATCGCTATGATGACTTTGTTGCTCGCCTGAGGGAGATCATGCCTTCAACCACTGGATCTTCTAGAACCGATTCATCAGACATTGCAACCTCTGCCTCTACTAGTAGCTCTGGTATTACTCATGCATTTATTGGTCGTTTTAGACCAGATCCTTCAGAAAGAATAATGAATCTAGAGCATCGCATCATCTCTGCGAAGATCGCTTGCAGTTTGGTACGCATAGTCCAGTACAACCAGGTAGATCGGTGGTGTTTGAGGATGTGACTCATTCCCCGATCACTGGATAGGGGGAGGTTCATTTGACACCCTCCATACATTTGCAGTATGCTCTTCATGCACCTGCCTTCTCCATGAACTTATTATATATTACACATATAACAAAAGTTTTACATTGTCGTGCTATATTTGACCCCAATTCCCTTGTTTTTTAGGATATACTCACGGGTAGGATGATTGGATGTGGCCGTGAACATAGAGGGCTATACAAGTTGACTCAGTCCCCGTATGTTGGTGCCACTTCTCTTTCTGTTGAATCAATTTCCCCTTACATGTGGCATCTTAGATTCAGCCACCTACCGCTGCAGAAAATTTATTGTCTCATACTTGGCATCTCTATCAATTCCAGCTTCCAGTGTGAGTCATGTGAACTTGGAAAGCATCATCGGTCCAGCTTTCCAAGTCATCAAGGTCAGAGTAGTCAGGGATTGTTTGATTTATTTCATCTGGACATGTGGGGTCCGAGTCATGTTCCTGATCATCAGGGCAGTATTCATGAAATCGACCACATGGGTCGCATATGCTTGTGCGACATGCAGACCCCGATTTCATGAATCGATGCATTATGTGACCTCCCCGCATATACGGCCTGCATATGCCTCGCATATCCCGCATATGCCCAGTTTACTGCTCCGGCATCTCCAACTTCCCAATCCTCTCATTCAAGTGTTTAATTCCGTAGATCCGCCTCTTCCTCCATTCAATTTTAAGAATATGACATGCATTTGCATACAATTGCAATGCATTATAGCAATATATATATATGCAATATTTTATGTTTATCTCATGTATTGTTTTCATGAGTATATGCAATGTATTGTCAAGTATTTTAATATATGCCGATTGATGTTTTGATCATGTACTACATATATGTGTAACGAAGTTTTGTTATTATGAAACATCTATATGTGATTTTTTTATGGTTAAATATTTTTTATGATTAAATGTTAGGTAATTAAAAACATATACTCAACCATCTAACATGAACCGTTTTTCTTAGATATTCTTTAACTCCATTTAGATACATAAGTTCAGTCGTAATGTTATTCATAGATATTTATTTATTTTTAAATTAAAAATTTGAAAACCGCGTAACCGCATATACCCTGCATATGCCCCCGCATACCGCTTATTCGGTATTCGGTGGCCTGTCCGAACGCATACGCATATCGCTTTCCTGAACCTTGCATCAGGGACACAGTCACACATGTATTAGCTTGTTTGTGTTGATGATTTTTCCAGACTGTCCTGGGTCTTTCTTTTAAAGCGTAAGTTTGAGACTAGTACATTAATTCAAAATTTTGTGGTTGAAATAAATGATATTTTCGCTACCTCAATTAAATATATTTGTTCCGATAATGCGCTTGAGTTTGTAGCTTATGTGGCATTATTCATCAGAATTCTTGTCCTTATACATCTCAACAGAACGATGTGACTGAATGCAAAAACCGACATTTTCTAGATATCACTAGAACTCTCCTCATACAGAGTTGGGCTCCACATTCTTTAGGGGGTGATGCTGTGATGACAGCTTGTTACCTTATAGATCGTATGCCCTCTGCAATCTTGGGTGAGAAGGCACCCTTCGCTCTTGTGTTTCCTGATAAGGACCTCTTCTCCCTCACGCCACGTGTATTTGGGTGCATGGTATTGTCCATATTCTATGTCATGGTCATGACAAGCTCGCTCCTCGAGCTAGTAAATGTATGTTTGCTGGTTACTCTCATATCCAAAAGGGTTATCGATATTTTAATCCTCTTAGAAAATACTATGTCAGTGTTGATGTCACCTTCTTTGAGTCCATCATGCACTACTCTCCTACAGGTGATAGGTTGAGTCCCTCTGAGTCTGAGGATGCTGTCATTCTTCCACCCCACCTACACATATACCTCAGCCTGTCCTTCATGTTTCAATGTCTTCCCTGTCATCCAACATGCCTCAGATAAATTCCGAAAACTTGATTTTGACTGATGGAACCAGTGGTATGCATGATGTACATGATAAGCATGCAGATATAAAAGTTAAGCCAGAACTACCAACAAAAACTGATTTATGGTGGTATATTGCCTTGCAGAAAGGTAAACGTTCCTGTGTACGATACCCTCTTGCAGGTAATGTGCCTCTGGAGCAGCTTTCACCAGATTTCAGAAAATTTATTATGGGGTTATCTGCTATTGAAATCTCACGCACATATCAGGAAGCGCTCAAGGTGAGCGAATGGCATCTGGCCATGGACGCATAGATGGTTGCTTTACAATCTTGTAGCACATAGAGTACTATTACAGCTTCTGCAGACGTGTCTGTTGTAGGATGCAAGTGGATATTCACTGTGAAGCATTGAGCATATGTCACTATTGATCGCTACAAGGCACGACTCGAAGCTCATGGTTTCACCCAGACCTATGGGGTGGACTATCATGACACTTTCTCTCCAGTAGCTCGACACTCCACAAATCAAATTCTTCTTTCTGTCGCTATCACATGGGATTGGCCTCTGTATCAACTTGATGTAACGAATGCTTTCCTCTATGGTGATCTTCAGGAGGAATTTTACATGCAACAACCACATGGGTTCACTGCTGAGGGGGAGTGTCAGAAGATGTGCAGACTTCATAAGGCAATCTATGTCCTTAAGTAGAGTCCATGATCATGGTTTCAGAAGCTCTCGAATGTGATATAACAGATGGGTTCGTGATATCCACTGCAGATCATTGCTTGTTTGTTCAGAGATCCCAGAAGGGCTTCGCTGCTATACTGGTATATGTCGATGACATCATCATTACATGGGATTCAAGCAGCTAAGGCTTTCCTAGGTCAACAGTTTGTGACCAAGGACCTTGGCAGTCTACGCTACTTCCTTGTACTAGAGTTTTCTAGGAACCAACAAGGTCTCGTGATTAGCCAGAGGAAGTATGTTACAAATCTCCTATTAGAGACAGGTATGGCTGATTGCAATCCATCAACTACTCCTATGGACTCGAGTATGAAGCTTTATGATGAAGACAATGATGAGGTCGATAAGAGGAGATACATGGAGCTACTTGGGAAGGTGCTATATGTGACCATCATCAGGCCAAATATATCCTTTGCAGTATGAAAAGTGAGTCAGTTCATGGAGCAACCAAGACAAGCCCATTTGGATGCAGTCATATGATTTTGTGGTATCTGAAGACTTCACATGGTACTGGTCTTTTGTTTAGCAGAGGCACATCCCTTGCTGTTACAGCTTGTGCAGATGCAGACTATGTGTGATGTCCCAAGGATAGGAAGTCGACTTACAGGTTCATAGTGTTTGTAGGGAATTCACTAGTATCATGGAATAACAAGAAACAAACAGTCGTCGCCTGATCAAGTGTTGAATCAGAGTACATAGCTATGACACAAGGCAACACAAAGATGATGTGGGTCAGATCAGTTCTGACTGACCTAACCATTGAGGTGCCTCTTCCTATGCACCTCCAATGCGACAACCAAGTCGCATTGTTCATTGCCAACAATCCAACCTTCCATGAGCGAACCGAGCATATCGAGGTAGATTGCTACCACACTCGAGATATGATCTAGAAGAGTCTTACTTCTACATCTCATGTCAGTTCTAGTGAGCAGACATTAGACATGTTCACCAAGGCTCTAGCACGAGCACCCTTTCAGAGATGCTGTCCCAAGCTGAGCCTGATAGACATCTATGCTCCGGCTTAAGGGGGAGTGTTGAAGAGTTTTATGTTAAGTTACTATTTCACAATTATTTATTTATTTTTCTATAGTATGTAAATTGCCCATTAGGGTTTCTCTCTTCTATATAAAACCTTGGGCTCTATGAATAAACAATAAAATATTTTCTTCTGCAGATACCATGTGGAAATAGAATACTGAATTGATTCATACTGAGGCCCTAGGGTTCTCTTATAGTCTTATATAAGAGGGGAACCTTGTTGGGCAAATTATAGAATATAGACGAAAAGGAATTCATAAAATAGGAAAATATACAATATTTCTCAGCAACATCAATAAAATCATAATAGAAATATTATATTCCTCGATCATTTATTTTTTTCCTATTTTGAAATATTCTCTACATAAGCCCGTCATTCTCGTCCTACTATGCAATATTCTTTATAAATAGTTTTACATACATTTTTTGTGGTGTTCCGCTGTCCAGAGTTCATTTAAAGGCAATGCCATTCTTGCAAGATTTCTTCACCAATTACTTTTCAGGTCTTTGATCGAAGATCTAAGAGACTTGTGGAAGAAGTAATTAATGGAAAAATTGTAATGTCAATGAGGGCTATATATCAGTCGAGGGTGGGACTGACCCTAATTGATAGAGGTATGAACTTGGCTTAGACGCTATACGTTTGTATCAATTAGCTTTTATCATCCATCTGAAAAAAAGGAAAAGCTTCCCATGGCTACTTTACCCTACTATGAGCTTTCTATGCATACTGTGAAATTTTGCTGTATTTGTGTTGTAGGAGCCAAAGACCTCCTGCAAAGCTTATCCGAAAAGCAAGGAAGGAAAATGAACTCACCTGAATCCGTTAAGAATATCCCAGCATTTCTGGAGTTTTTCAAGGTATCGAAATTTTCTGTGTCCTCGTACGACAAAGTAGATATCTGTGTCCCTTTTTGGTTTGCTACAAAGAATAGCTTTATTATGTGAACCGAAGTATATGTACACTTTTTTCATGTATTTATGGATGTTTGATTACAAACTGAGCTGGTGGCCCTTTTCCGATTCATTGGTTGTCTTTGTAATACGGCTTGCTTGTAATGAATCCTCATACACGAAGACAAACCTAGCCTACACTTACAACTGAGGTCAAGTTTTCCTTTTTTAAATGGTAATATAACCTGACCTGTCTTTAAATGGCTGTACTGAATGTAGTGTTTATTCAGAAGCTTATCTTGCCTGCATTCAAATTGAAGTGGGTGTACTGGAAACAGTCAAGTAGGATTTCTATGTGGATCTTTAGTGTTTCTTTTTAGAGTTTTTCTTAAGTATCTCATTCACATACTAACATTTCTCATTTCTTGTCGACCATGATCTTTGACGAAAATCTTTTTTTGTCATCATTCATAAGTTTTTGTCACTTTGTAATTGTTCTCCCCAACTTTAATGAGCTGGTTTTAGATGCTATTGTTGCTAGTTAGAGAATGCATGTACATCGGCAATTAAATCTCTCCATGATCCAGTTATCTTGCTCTCATGTTTAGTCCCATACTGACTGTTGGTAGGACTTTGGTTTGTTCATGGGTCTATATAAAGAGCCCCACACACCTTGCACTTATAGCCATCCCTTAGTGGCTTCCTTTCGTGGTTTCACTTTAATCCCGCTCCTTAGGAAGTAGAGTTCCATGTAAATCTTCATATTTTTATTTGATTCTTTGATTATTGCTTCCGCATTTCTTAATTCACATGCTATCAGAGCTGATAGTTTTTAAATTTGTTTATCTTTTTGAGATAAGTCTATATGTGGCATCACAAACCCTATGATATCGAGCACTGGAAGCAGATGTGGGTCCTCGTGGAACCCCATTTACATAGATAAAAGGATAAGGCAATGGCTTCGATGGGCTCCCCCAATCGAACGCTAAATCACGAAGGTATGGTGATGGTGCGAGTTTGCGGCGCAACATGCATGGCCCACAATATGGTTCCTCATACCCTAATCCACGAGGTGGAAGCTGTCACACCCCTAAAATTTATGATCGAGAATGCTTGAGCAAACGCAATAGTAGATGCACAGATATGAGCGATGCAGTTGACTTCAGGAGGAGTCTACAGTGAGTAGGTAGCACAGAGGTTATCCACAAGAGTTTTAGAGACTCAATCATACGTGACAATGTAGAAGCATCACAGAGGGCATTGGCTCGGTAGCAGAGTGTCGTGGTGCTCGTAGCAGTGCAAGCACATCGAGTACATGCAGTAGTGCAAGACATGACATCAGATGCATGCAACAGTACATAGACGAGCGCAACAAGGCAGTATGCAGTGAAGCGATAGGCATTGAGGATCAGTGCGATATGGTCACACATGCGTACACATGAAGGCACATTGTATCGGTAGCGATGCATGGCGGTACAAGGAGGCATGAAGCTTTGCAGGTGCTGAGTACGAGCATGGACGAGCATGCTTGGTATTGCATGTATGAGAGTGGTCTGAGGGCTACGGTAGAGAAGTTTTGACGGACTTCCCCTTAGCATTTGGAGCGCTAAGGAAGGGTTTATCACAAAAGGGTCAAGTAGTCATGGTTCCCTTTGGCACAAGATCGAATGTTTGACAACACTTGGTGAGTTATGGTAAAGCTGCATCACAAGGCATTGGAGCATGAGCTGGACGGTTGATGTGGCATCAACTGTGCGAGAAGACGAAAGGACAAGAAGGGAGTCGAAGAGACAAGAAGATAAAGAATTGTTGTGGAACACGAAGGGTTGCCATCGAACTTGAAAGTATCTCTTGTGCCTTTATGTGTCATTATTGTATATATAGTAATGAGTGTCCCTTGGGTTGCCTTGGGTCTTATATATAAGGAGGAGTAATGTAGAGATATGTTTATGTTCTATGTTTATTTTTCTATTCTTCTTTTCTCCGTCAGTCTTATGTAATTTACCCATACGTCTCTCTAAATAGAGTCTAGGGTTCCTTGGAATAACAACTCTCTCATTTCTCCCAACATGGTATCAGAGCAACGGTCCTAAATCGAAGCTCTCATACCCACAAACCCTAACCCCACCACGCCGTCGCCGCCTCTCTCTCTTTCCCGTTCTCGGCACACCGCGTCGCTGCCCCTTCTCTCTCAAAGGTGCATCGCCACACCCTCCCTCCTTGGGGTACCGTTGCCCCTCTCTCCTTTAGGGGGTCACTGCCCCTTCTCTCTCTAAGGTGTGCAGTTGCACCTCCCTCCTTGGGGTACTGCCGCATCCCTCTCCTTTAGGGTGCCGTTGAGCTGCCACCGCACCCCTGTACTTAAGGTGTCGTTGTCGTACCTTTCTTCTTAGGGTGCCTGCCACGCCTCTCTTTCTACCGCAGCCTTCGACTCATGGTTGATGGGATTGGTTGCTTGAGTCTAGATATGCAACCAAATCCCATTATGTCTGTGTAGACAAAATTTCCTAGTCTACATCCCTGTCTTCTCTAGCTAGCAACATGTCAAAAAGTAAAATTGATATCCCTGCCACATGCACCTTCCGTGGTCCAACGCTGATAGTAAGATGGACAGGTCAAACTACGAGCTATGGGCCATGCATTTCATGAGCCTTATGAAGTCTATGAGTAAGAAGCACATTCTTACCGAAGAAGAGCCGGTGGGGAAGACATGGACACATGCCTCCTGGGAGGTAGATGATGCTTATGCACAGGTCTGGCTGTCTGCTACATTGACACTAGAGTTTGCCAATGATGTTCTACATTAACCCACTGCAAGGCAATGTGGATATTCTTGTCGCAACCTATTCACATGCAAAGAATGAGACGAAGATTCTACAACTTCAGCATGACATTTTTACTATAAAGCAGAATGGACGACCCCTTCATGCGCATTACACTGCCTAACAAGGGATGTTTGAAAAGCTTCATAATTTTATGCCTCTCACAACGACTCCTGAACAACAGAAGACACATATCGGAGTGCCACAATGGTTAGTGTTTTCTTGACATCTCTAGATTCACAATACAAGGCATTAGGCAACATCTTCACAGATCTTGCAGATGCTACTATTCCTCCCGTGGAGGAAGCTTTTCGCAGATTGAGCCGGATTAATGTGTCATCCCCTGCTCCAATGACGAATTCTTCTGCTATGGCAGCCTCCCGTGGAAGGTGAGGTGCTTCTCAGTTCCGGGGCCGTGGACCACGTGGTAGATGAGGTCGTGGTCGCCCGTTATCCTGCACCTTCTATCAACAGTCTGGATATACAGAGGACACATGCTATTCCAAGCATGGATTTCCAGCCTCTGCACGTATTGCAGAACATGGTTCAGCTCCAGCATCTGCATCTTCTCCTGAGCAGCGATATGATGATCTTGTTTCCCGTCTGAGGGATATTATGCCACATGTCGTTCTGGTGATACATCAAGTCACGATGTGGCAGCCTCCACTGGAGCCAGCACTTCAGGTAGCATTATTGCATCTACTTCTTGTCGTGGCCTTGATATTACAATAGTGGATTATGGATTTCGGGGCAACACGTGGCAATAGAGACATGCTTACTGCATATAGGCAGATTCCTCTTAAACGAACTATTATCATAGCTGATGAGACTCATTCCCCAATCACAGGACATGGGGAGAGTAGTTTGACACCATCCATATATCTGCAGAATGTGTTACATGCCCCCGATTTCTCTATGAATTTGTTTTCTGTCAGTCAAATTACTAGAGATTTGAATTGTCCGTGCTATGTTTGACCCATCGTCTCTTATTTTTCAGGACATTCTAACTGGCATGGTGATTGGGTATGACCGTGAATAGGGAGGCCTCTATAGATTGGTTCAAATTTGTTGCGCTGGATTATGAACTCAGTCTACTATTCATGTGTCTCCGTTCACATAGCATCTGCATTTGGTCATCTTCCCCTCCAGAAGTTACGTCACATCCTTCCTCAGATTTCACCTCGAGCATCATTTGGATTGTAAGGCATGTCAGTTGGGAAAGCATCATCGACCTGTCTTTCCTAGTCGTCAGAGTTGGAGTAGTCGTTTTCCTTTTGAGTTGTTCCATGTTGACATTTGGGGTCTAAGTCGGGTTCTTGATCATCAGGGACACCATCTTTATTTAGTTGTTTGGATGATTTTTCTCATTTGTCATGGGTGTTTTTAATGAAAAAATCCGAGGTTGGGTACTTGATTAAAACCTTTCTTAATGAAGTTCGTAATGTTTTTTCTTTCAATGTCAAGATTGTGAGGACTGACAATGCTCTAGAATTTTGTACTCGTGATATTACTCAGTACTTCTCTTCTGATGGTATAATTCACCAAAGACCATGTGCTTATACGTCTCAACAAAATGGGGACGCTGAAAGAAAACATCGCCATTGTTAGAAAATAGGAGCGGAAGCGGAAATGATAAACAGAGCATAATCTAGAAAGAATAAACTTGAAGAACACAAAGTTTTTACGTGGAACCCTACTCCATAAGGAGTGGGATGAAACCACGGGAGAAGGCCTCAAAGGGCCAGGTTATGCATTACACTTTCTCAATGGTTACAGGATGTCTGGGGCTCTTTATATAGCCTCCACAGAGCCTCCAAGTCCCACCACTGGTAGATGTGAGACTAAACACTGGGATGAGGTAAATGGATCCTGGAGATATCCATTTACCCATCTACAACTCAATAGGTGCACAACCAAATACTCCAACACTCCCCCTCAAGCTGGGATCATGCAATGCTTAGCTTGGACAAACAGAAAGAAACTCAACTCACAATACATGACACTACAGACAATATCAACTCAACGCGCACAACTGTCAGATGTTGTCAAGGACGTTGCTTTCATGCCGTGCAGGTGAGGAGGACGAACGGGTTGGAGTGCGAGTCTGCTGAATCTCCTCGTCGGAGAGCATGTGCTTGTACTGCGCCTGTCAGAGTCACTGCAACTGAAATGAGTCTTCTCGTCGGGAGTACTCTGGCTCGCCACAATAATGTAGACAACTGTTCCATCTCTGAAAAGGGCCAAACTGAAAGGACCGTGGAAGTGCAATCCTTGTCGGAGTCCACGGTCGCTGGAGAATGGAGTCTGAAAGAAGTCTCCTCGTAGGACAACTGGGTTTCTCCCATCTGGCTCAAAGAATGGTACTCTACTCTGGAGTACCTATGATACCACATGAAAACCCCTTGCCCTCAATGGCATAGGGAATGGTCCTCTGCTGTGGAGTCCCTATGGCTCACATGAAAACTCTGGCTGACAAAATAAGAAGAATGATGGGGACCACGACAAAAGATGGCAAACATGTGCACATCTAAAAAGACCGCATGCATGTGCGTGTCTGAATATGAAGACTCGGAATCTCTAAACGTCGAGTCTGAACCTGTGCATGGAGAATCTTCAATCTGCAAAGCTGTAGAGTCTGGAAACTGGCTGGTCTAGAGAATATGACATCGGAAGAAGACTTGTGACTCTACACATACTCCCCCTTTCTCCCATACTTGTCAGAAAATGAACATCGACAAAGTTGGGAAAAGATAAACTAATTGGGGGAAATAAAACATGAAACTAATAAGCCGAACTCACACATTTTTTGGCTTTCCTTGCAACATTTTTCCCAGCTAATTTCCATTTTTTTTAACCATGATATTTTTTTATATAAGCCGTTCACATTTTCATTTTACGCTTTTTATCATCATTTTTTTTAACTTGGGCTGATTGGAGTATGGCCTTTTTTCAAAAGCAACGGCCGTAGCGCACCTTGGACTTTCTCTCTCTCCTTTTTTTAAAACCACGACAGGGCCCTTTTTTTCATAACCCTACGCCCTTTACGGTCCGCAATGCTTGAAGGCGGCGCCACTCGCTGGGAAAGGAGGAGCGTGCGGAACGTCTGGAGGCGCGGCTGCGCTGCTTGGAGGCGTTGGAGGAGAGCTTCGCGGGTCTGCGCTGCCATGGCGCTCGCGAAGGAGGGTGCATGCGTCGATGCGCGTCTGGAGGGCTGAAGGGTTCGGGTTCGGCCATGCCGCCTTCACGCGATCTGCGGCTTGGAGGGTTCCCACAGTGGGCGCCATCCGCGCGCTGGAGGTCGCTCTGTATATGCGCATGGCCTCGTGCCTGGGGGAGCGACGTCACCGAGGGGGAGGGGCGACTTGATCTGTTGGCCTGCGCGAGAAACACGTACGGTCTAGGGTTGTGCTAGGCACGCTCTGGCGCGAAGGAGGAAGGGCGCCGCAGATGCGCTGCTTGAGCGTCGCCTGGTGGTTGTGCGACCTGCTTGGGTTGCGCGAGGAGGATCGTGCGCAGAGAGGCCGCGAGGCCTTGCGAGGCTGTGTTGCCTGGATTAGGTTGCGTCGCCAGTTGGAAGTGAGGTGTTGCGCACAACAGCGTTGCTCGACTCGGAGGATGAGCTGGATCATTCTTTGCCTGGGCTGGAGGTAGCGCCTCCAGGATAATGATATCGGAGGAGCAAAATGCCTGGGTACGCATGAGATTGAAGATACTGCAGCCTTGATTGGCATAACAGGATGGGAGAACAGATCTTCACGGAATAAAAGTCTAAATAATCTCTTAGAGTTACAAGATGCTAGGGTTCCATAAAACCCCAAAAAAATATTTCGACTCTTGAAAAAAATAAATAACATAAAGAAAATCCTCGAGAACCGACCCGCTTTGATACCATGTTAGAAAATAGGAAGCGGAAGAGGAAATGATAAACAGAGCATAATCTAGAAAGAATAAACTTGAAGAACACAAAAGATTTTTACGTGGAACCCTACTCCCTAAGGAGCGGGATGAAACCACGGGAGAAGGCCTCAAAGGGCTAGGTTTTGCATTGCACTTTCTCAATGGTTACAGGAGGTTTGGGCTCTTTATATAGCCTCCATAGAGTCTCCAAGTCCCACCACTGGTAGATGTGGGACTAAACACTGGGATGGGGTTAATGGATCCTGGAGATATCCAATTACCCATCTATAACTCAATAGGAGCACAACCAAATACTCCAACAGCCATATCTTTGATGTTGCTCATACCCTTCTTATACAGAGTCATACTCCTCACTCGTTCTGGGGGGATGCCGTTCTTACAACCTGCTATCTTATTAATCGAATGACGTCTTCTTTCTTGGGAGAAAAAGTTCCCTTCTCAATTGTATTCCTAGAGAAGTAGTTGTTTACTATTGGTCCTCGTGTATTCAGATGTGTTGCCTTTGTCCACAACTTTTCTCCTAGAGTTGATGATGCAGCGTGGAACCAAAATATGGGGTCGCATATTTATTTAATTTTATCCGTTAATTTTATTTACGTTTATTTTGAGACGTCGTATTTTTATTTAAATAACGAGATCGCGTGTGATCTCCGAATTAGTAGTCAATTTTAAATTTGAATTTCAAATTAGTCGGTTAGTCGGTTAGAGTCAAAATAGGATAATTAGTTTGAATTTGAATTTGAATCTATTTTTGTAACCTCATCCCTCCTATATAAAGGGATGATAGGCTATGGTGTTAGTCAGTTTAGTGATTTATAAAATTCGAGATTTTATCTCTCCTATCCCTTCTCCTTCTCTCTCCCCTCACGTGATCTACACGGTTCTCCTCTCCATCCCCTCGTGTTCCCGACGAGTTCTCTTCTCAACCCCTCCATTTTCTCTACCAAAAAACCACCATCAAAATATTTTTATTTATTCGTCGACGCTCAAAGACCAATTTGCATCATTTGGTATCAGAGCATGGCCTACAGATCGTCCTCACGATCTGATGATCCGACCAGACGTTCGCACCGACATGCATCGAGGGACTATCGTTCGTCCGAACGAAAATGGCGAGCCCAAGACACCTACAACAAGGAGACGATGAGCATGCTACGTGATTTACAAACCACATTCCACTCCGAGTTTCGAGCTCTTATGGCTAACTTCGAGGCCCTATGCGCCGCCAAATCAAAATCTTCCACTACCGTAGCCGTTGTCCAGACTTTTGATGAAGAAAAACTCGCCGTCAAGGACGATTCGGTCGCTGTCCAGGCCGTTTCAGAGGAGAAAAACGACGAACTGCTCGCTGTCCAGCCCATCTCAGAGGGAAAAGATGCCGTCGCCAAGGAGTTATTCACTGTCCCGCCCGTCCGGAAGAAAAAAAAGCCGAAAAGCTTGCTGTCCAGGTATTTTCAGACCTGCAAAACCCTCCGGAATCGAGCTACGCCCCACCTGCTGCACCCGTACCTCCTCCTGCTACACCCGCACCGCCATCCCCTGCACCTACGAGCCCCCCTGCCCCACCACCACCGCCCTTCTCCCTCCTTGCCACCGACGCACCCCCTGCATCGGCGACCCCAGCCCCATCACCGCCACCCCATACGCCCTCGCCAACACCCCCGGCCCCCGCCGCGACGACCTCGCCCACCAGCCCAGGACCCCCCGCAGCATTTTCCCCAACCCCCGTGTCCCCTCCCGCAAACCCAGGTCCCCCTCCCAACCTCCCCTTCGCGCTTCGCGAGCCATCACCCAACCCCAAACTGTGCCGCCGCCCCTTCTCCCCAATCCCCAGTACCCATCCTCCCCCACCACCCTTTTCCCTTCACCAGTCGCCCGCTTCAACCCTCCAATCCGTGCGCGCCTGCACCCCTACTTTCCCCTTCCTCCCAGCACCCCGCCCGCCGCCAGTACCCCCTCTCGCCTGTTGTCGCCCCATCATATATCCCGCGCCCCGCCCTCGATCGCGCCGGCCCTCCTGCAGGCACCATCGGGCCTTGCGGCCACCTAGCGTCCGCCGCCACCACCGCCAGGGAATGAGAGGCCGAACCCTAACAGGAGGCCCGACATCTACGGGGTTCCAATTCCATAAAATTTGGGATAATAAGCTAATTTGGAAAACTTGCAGGAATACCCCCTTTCCCAAAGACTCACATCAGAAGGGTTATATGGAGAATAAAACATGCTTTGGATTTTATTTAAGGAAAGGGGTGCGGAATTTGCATGCCAACCCCCTGAAGCAGAAATATTTAAATAGTAGTGCTGAAAAAAGGAAAGCTGGGTCCTTATCCAAATAGGACTAGGACCATGGGTTTCACCTATTTGAAGGCCCCATGGCTTAAATTCTCTGGACACATCTCCTCCTCTACTCTCCTTGTGTTATTGCTTTACTATGGATTCTCCAAAGGACATGTTGTTCATGCCTCATCAATTTTTCAATCACCGCAATGAGGAGACAAAGTTCATGAAGACGCCGCCATTTGAGCCACACATGTTCTTCCAACATGAGGTTGACGATTCCGGCCACCGCACCAACACCATCTGGGTTCCACCGTTTGCTCCACATCTATTCTTCCACGAGGCGAACAAGAAAATTGACATCAAATCGGCAAACTTTGAAGATCCAACAATTCGTCAAGAGACGGATTTTTAAAAGCGGAGGAGAGTTGATGCAGCGTGGAACCAAAATATGGGGCCGCATATTTATTTAATTTTATCCGTTAATTTTATTTACGTTTATTTTAAGTCATCGTATTTTTATTTAAACAACGAGATCGCGTGTGATCTCCGAATTAGTAGTCAATTTTAAATTTGAATTTCAAATTAGTCGGTTAGTCGGTTAGAGTCAAATTAGGATAATTAGTTTGAATTTGAATTTGAGTCTATTTTTGTAACCTCATCCCTCCTATATAAAGGGATGATAGGCTATGGTGTTAGTTAGTTCAGTTATTTATAAAATTTGAGATTTTATCTCTCCTATCCCTTCTCCTTCTCTCTCTCCCTCACGTGATCTACACGGTTCTCCTCTCCATCCCCTCGTGTTCCCGACGAGTTCTCTTCTCAACCCCTCCATTTTCTCCACCAAAAAACCACCATCAAAATATTTTTATTTTTTCGTCGATGCTCAAAGACCAATTTGCATCAGTTGCCAAGCTCTCTCCTAGATTGATCCATAATGTACGAGTATGTAATGTATGAGTCCATAATGTATTGATCCTGTGCACAGTAAATACTATATCAGCACGGGTGTCACATTTTTTAAGTCCATAATGTATCTCTCCAACAGGTGATCACTTAACTCCTTCAGACTCTGATACTGAAATATACATCTCACCTCCACCTCTATCTTCACCACCATCTTCACCACCATCCTCACCACTACCTCCTCCACCACACTCACCAATGTCATCTCAAGTTCCTCAACCTATTATCCCAATTCCACCGTTACTACTTCACTATAGTCAATGGCCTCCTCCTGCTCATATTCACAGCACATCATCCAACACGCCTAAGGTATGCTCTAAATTCAATTTTTTCTAATGATGAGTCTGGAGAAGTGTCTCATGAGGATGTAGTACATGAGACTATTGGGGACACAACTAATGATCTTGATGTGCCCATTGTTATTCGGAAGCAGAAGCGTTCTTGTGTATCATATCCTATTGCTTCTCAGGTATCGTTCGATCGACTTACAGGTGAATTCATGCGATTTGTTGTTGCTCTGTCTACTGTGTATATCCCAAAGAATTATAAAGAGGCATTACAAGATAGTCAGTGGCGCAAAGCCCCATGGAGGAGGAGATGGCTGCCTTACAGTCTCGAGGTACTTAGACCTTGATACCTGCCCTAATGGGTCGTCTATTGGGAGCTGCAAGTGGGTATTTACGGTGAAATATCATGCAGATGAGAGCCTTGATAGGTACAAGGCTAGACTTGTTGCACGTGGTTTTACTCAAACGTATGGGGTGGATTATCTGGACACATTCTCTCCTGTTGCTCGACATTCTACCCTACGGGTTCTCCTCGTTGTTGCAGTGGTACGTGATTGGACTTATTCTAGCTTGATGTTAAAAATGCTTTCTTTATGGTGGTCTTTAGGAAGAGGTCTACACGCAGCAACCTTCGGGGTTTGCTGCTGAGGGGGAGTGTCAACAGGTATGTAGGCTCCATAAGGCAATATATGCCCTTAAGCAGAGCCCAAGAGTGATTTCAGAAGCTCTCAGATTTGTTTGAGAAGCAGGGGTTCAGAACGTCGAATGTAGATCATTCTCTTTTTGTACAGAAAACCTCCAGAGGTTCAATGGTTATTACGGTATATGTTGATGATATACTGGTTACAGGAGATGATATTCAAGGAATAAAAAGGGAGAAAGAAATTTTGGGCAAACAATTTGTCACCAAAGATCTTGGCACCCTAAGATACTTTCTGGGGTTAGAGTTTGCCATGAATCAACAGGGTTTTGTGATGACCCAAAGAAAGTATGTCACGGACATCCTAAGTGAGACAAACATGCTTGGATGTCCACCTGCTTCTACACCTATGGATCCAAGCATGAGACTGTATGATGACGATACAAATGAGGTAGACAAGAGGAGATATAGAGAGCTGGTGGGAAAGCTTCTCTATGTGACCACTACTAGACCCGACATCTCCTTTGCAGTCAGTTGGGTTAGTCAGTTCTTGGAAGAACCGCATCAGGTTCATATGGATGCTATATATATTATATTAAGATATCTAAAATCATCTCCAGGTGTAGGGTTGCTATTCAGAAAAGATGGGATATTACTATTTCAGCTTGTGCAAATGCAAACTATGCAGGATGCCTAAGGACATAAAGTCCATGTCAGGCTTTGCTATATTTGTTGGAGATTCAATTATTTCTTGGAAAAGTAAGAAACAAATTGTGGTGGCCAGATCTAGTGTTGAATCCGAGTATAGAGCTATGACACAAGCAAGTAAAGAAATGATGTGGGTTCAAGCAGTACTTGCAGATCTACACATAGATGTGCCTCTTCCCATGTCACTGAAATGTGATAATCAGGCTACCCATTTATAGCAAATAATCCTGCATTCCACGAAAGAACGAAACATATTGAAGTTGACTGCCACTATATATAAGACATGGTTCAGAAAGGCTTCATCTCTACTTCTCATGTCAGCTCTGCAGATCAAACGACATATATTTTCACCAAGGCATTGCTTAGAGGACCATTCCAAAAGTGTTCATCCAAGCTGAGCATGATTGATATATATGCTCCATCCTGGGGGGAGTGTTGAGATATGTTTATGTTTTATGTTTTTTTGTCTATTCTTCTTTTCTTCCGTCAGTCTTATGTAGTTTAACCATAGGTTTCTTTTATATATACTAGAGCCTATGGTTCATTGGAATAACAACTGTCTCATTTTTCCCAATATATATGTAACAGTGGGTATCCCTTGGGTTGCCTTGGGTCTTATATATTAGGGGGGTAATGTCTCATTTGTACATACCCCACACCAGAGCAGATCTCCCCTTCTAATAAGAGAAGAGCTTTGTGTCCGTGCTTGTGTGATCGTGTGGTCGTGTTCTTGAGCATTCTCGAGTGAGTTCTTGAGCGATCTGGAGTTCCTGCTTGTGCTTGTGTTAGAGCGTCGGTATGTGAGCAAGTGCAAGTTCGAGAAGAGTTGGAGCATGTCAGTGACTGTTCTACTTAAGATGGCTAGTTAGCTACGGGTTAGCTAACACCGCACGTGTCGAAATTAGTAGCGGGGTTTTACCCCTTTGACAATTGGTATCAAAGCTTGATTGGTGCTAAGAGAGCGGGCATAGTTAGGATCGGTTATTGGTATAGTCGATCACGGGAACAAATGATACTTGTTGGTGCAAGTACATCTTCATTCGTCAGAGCGAAGATGGTGGGTGTTACTGAGCATGTTGCAGCATTGGAGCAAGTAGTGGTGAAGATGGAGTCCACCATTTTGGCTACCACATCTCAAGCATGGAGGATCGCTCTTCGAAGGGATTAGATGTTGGGGATGAGACCCAACGCTCAGCGGAGCTTATCAAGACCTTGGAGGACAAGTTTGAGGCGTTCAACTCAATGATAGAAGATCTACGTAGCGAGATCTCCCTCATTAAGAAAGTGATGGCGAGCAGCGGGAGCTCTACGGAGGTACGACGATCGAATTTACATGAACCCAAACCCTCTATAATCTCCCAGAGTGCGAAAGATTTTGAAAACTTCCATGGGATATGGAAGTGTACTTCGAGATGATCGAGATGAGCGGATCCGAGAAGGTGGGCTTGGCATTAATGTACATGTTGAGCGATGCCAAGTTATAATAGAGGAGTCATGCAACAGATGAGGCGAGACCGAGGGTCTTCGAATGGGAGGATCTAGTCGTGGAACTGAATGCATAATTCCTTCCAAAGAATATTGCATGGATTGCACGAGAAGCTCTTCGACGCTTGATGTAGTAATGCAATGTTCGTGAGTATGTGAAGCAGTTTACGTCTTTGTTGCTGGATATCAAGGGCATGCCAGAGGAAGACAAGTTGTTCAACTTCACGGTTGGGTTGCAAATATGGGAGCAAGCTAAACAACGGAGGGCGGGGAGTGAGGGACCTAAATTTAACGATCGTGGTGGCGGATGTGTTGGTCGACTACGGTGTCCATCCATGCCACAATGCTGCAGAGATGGAGTTCACCGACAAGCTAAAGGCAAGGTTAAAAGACAAGGGCAAAGGTATTGCCCCGGAGCTACCAACGGATGAAAGGGAATATTCCAAGAAGAGGGAGAAACCCAGGAGTAAGGGATGCTTCATGTGCGACGGAACGCATTGGGCGCATGAGTGCCCAAAGGAGACGCTAAACTCTTTTCGTGTAGACGAGGAGGAAGGAGAAGAAGGTGAGTTACGTTTGGGAGCTATCCAGTGTTGCAGAAGACGATATTCGGTATTCAGTCGGAGGGGTCACTGAATAGAGAATAATCGGTATTTGGGCGACTATTCGGAATTATTCGGTTTTGTATTTTTCAATACAAAAATTATTTATAATACATATATTCTTATATTTTTATACATGTATGGTCATTAGTTAACATGAATCCAAGATAAAAGTACCAATCAATATAATAGATATATAGAATTTGACATTTGTTGCGATACCGTGGCAAAATGTAACCCATAAAAACTGAAAATTGAAAATAAAAAAAATAAAAATATCAAAAGTAAAACTTCAGTCGTCCTAATAATCGGGCTAGTCAGCCGAATAGTCGGGCGACTATTCGGTCGGGCCGGCTATTGACCGACCGGAGGTCTATTCAGTCGGGGACCCCCCCGCACCGCATAGTCGGACCGACTATTCGGAATATTCGGCCGACTATTACAACACTGGAGCTATCAGTGCTATGCACAATGTATACCTCACGACACTTCGATGTGGAGCTTTGAATTCGGTGGATGGAGGGACCTCAACCACCAAGAGCTTTGGAGATACCAAGGCTCGATCGAGGATGCATAGGAGTACGAAGGTGCATGTTGAGCACCAACGTGTACGCTGGAGCCACATAACCGAAGCCATGGATAGGAGAACATCCGTGCACGAGAAGGTGATGCAAAGCTCTGGAGGGCGACACAACATGGACAAGGTGATGAACGCCCATGAGGGTGGAGCGGTGATGATCTACATCCCCAATGATCTTGTGCGGAGTGAGATATCGAAGATGCTCACAGCGCAAGAGGCGCTCATTTCCCAAGATATGGGGACGTCTATGGGGAACGATTGAGATTGACAACAAGTGAGTGTAGAGGTAAGTACTCCACAGGTGGAGCTGGAGCTGCCACACACCATCTATGGAGATTGTTGAATCCTCTTATGGATATGGGGGGGATACATCGAGGATAGAAGCTATCGCGGAAGCTCTACTTTTCAAGGCGAAGGCCAAGTCATGGAGGGACATGGTGATTCGCAAGAAATACATTTGTGGGAAGGGAAGTGGTGCAAGATTGCACCACCATTTCCATCGAGCCGCATCAGGAAGTGCATAACGGATGGAGGATCGTGATGGGATACCAGTTGAAGAAGGTATGCTCGGTTGAGGACAACCGATTCTTCAGGTGGGAGAGGTTTGTCACACCCCAAAATTCTACGATCAAGAATGTTTGAGAAAACACGGTAGCGAATGCACATATATGAGCAATGGAGCTTGACTTTATGAGGAGTCTATATGAGTGGGTAGCGCAGAGGTTATCCACGGGAGTCTTGGATATTTAACCATGCATGGCAATAGAGAAGTGTCGCAAAGGGCATTGGCTCGGTAACAGAGTGTCATGGAGCTTGTAGCAGTGCAAGCACAACAATTATAAGCAGCAGTGCAAGACATGACAACGGATGCACGCAACGGTACGCATGCGAGCACAACATGGTGATATGCAGTGAAACGATAGGCATTGAGGAGCGATGTGGTACGATCACATATTCGTACACACGATATCGGTAGCGATGCGTGGCGGTCCAAGGAGGCATGGAGCATTGCAGGTCCTGAGTACGAGCGCGGGCGAGCATGCCCAGTATTACACGTATGAGAATGGTTTATGGGCCATAGTAGCGAAGTTTTGACGAACTTCTCGTTAGCATGTGGAGCGCTAAGGAAGGGTTTATCACGTGAGGGTCTGGTGGCTGCAGATTCCCTTATGGCACAAAACTGAGTGTTCGGTGGCACTTGGTTATGGCAAAGCTGCATCAGCAAGGCAATGGAGTGCGAGTATTCTGATGACTGGCCGATTAATGTGACGTCAGCCATGCGAGAATACAAAAGGACAACAATGGAGTCAAAGAGTTGTTGCGGAATGCGATGGGTTACCATAGATTTGAAGGGTCTCTTGTTTCTTTATATATCATTATTGTATATGTAATAATGAATGTCCCTTAGGTTGCCTTGAGCATTGTATATAAGGAGGGGTGGTAGATCATTTGTACACACCCTACTCCACAACGAGTCTCCCCTTCTAATAAGAGAAGAGCTTTGTGTTTGTGCTTGTGTGATCGTATGGCTGTGTTCTTGAGAGCATTCTTGAGAAAGTTCTTGAGCGATCGGGAGTTCGTGTTCACGTTGAAATGTCGGTACGTGAGCAATTGCAAGTTCGAGAAGAGTTGGAACATTTTCGTGACCATTCTTCTCAGGAGGGCTAGTTAGCTACAGTTTAGCTAATGCTGCACAGGTCAAAACCGGTAGCGGGATTTTGATCCTGTGATAGAAGCCACATTGTAACAATGGGTTTCCATAGGGGAGCTCCAAATGAAGAAGATGAAAAGCTTGTTCCCGAGTGGCGATGAGAAGAGAGGATGCTCGAAAGCGAGATAACCCCCCATCCCAATTCAAGAGTCGGCGTAGATGGTTGGATTTCTTTGTTGAGCCCAATTCTTGCCACACACATTGATGTTTACACCTGAATAAGCACAGTAGTGGCAACTCCCACAAATTTAATGGCAATTAAAGGATCCTGTTGTTCTTGATCGAAGAAGCGACAACTACATCCTCTGGTGGAAGTAACAATGACAGTTTTGTTGCAAGCCCAACAAAGGCGACACCAGGATTGATGATGGTTCCCTGATGGAACCTGTTGGGAAACGTGAATAAGATGTCTATTCCATAGCCCTAGGCTCTCTTATATAGGAGAGTAGCCTATGGGTAAATTACATAAAGAGAATAACAAGAAAATAAAATAGCAAAGAGACACAATAACTCAATATGCGTCAACACTCCCCCTCAAGATGGAGCATAGATGTCGATCATGCTCAGCTTGGAAGCACACTTCTGAAATGGACCTCGTAACAATGCCTTGGTGAATATATCTGCAGTCTGGTTCTCTGAAGTAACATGAGATGTGGCAATAAATCCTTTCTGAATCATATCACATATGAAGTGACAATCCACCTCAATATGCTTGGTCCGTTCATGGAATGCAGGATTGTTTGCAATGAACAAAGCAGCCTGATTATCACACTCCAAGTTCATAGGAAGTGGTACATCTAAGCATAAATCTGTCAGCACCGCTTTCACCCACATCATCTCTGTAGTAGCCTGGGCCATAGCCCTATATTCGGATTCAGCACTGGATCTAGCTACCACAGTTTGTTTCTTGCTCCTCCATGAGACTAGGGCATCTCCAACATAGACAGCATACCCTGAGGTGGACTTCCTATCCTTAGGACATCCTGCATAGTCTGCATCTGCGCATGCTGAGACAGAAATCCCCTTTCCTTTCTTGAATAGCAGACCTTTACCTGGAGAAGATTTGAGATATCTAAGTATCATGTGTATTGCATCCATATGCACCTGGCATGGCTGCTCCATGAACTGGCTCACACGGCTCACTGCAAATAGTATATCTGGCCTAGTGATCGTGACATATAACAATTTGCCTACCAGTTCTCTGTATCTTCTCCTGTCAACCTCCTCTGTGTCATCATCGTACAGCTTCATGCTGGGGTCCATTGGTGTCGTAGCAGGTCGACACCCTAGCATACCTGTCTCACTCAGTAGATCTGTGACATACTTCCTCTGTGACATGACTAATCCATACGGATTTCTGGCAAACTCCAGCCCCAGAAAATATCTAAGGACTCCCAGGTCCTTGGTGACAAACTCGGTCCCCAGCCTTTCCTTTGCCTGCTTAATGCCCTGGTCATCATCACCTGTAATCAAGATATCGTCAACATAAACCATGATTACAACAATACCTCTTGCCGTCTTCTGTACAAACAAGGAATGATCAACATTGGAGCGTTTATATCCTTGTTTCTCAAAGAGGTCTGACAGCTTCTGGAACCATGCTCTGGGGCTCTGCTTAAGGCCATAGATGGCCTTATGTAATCTGCAAACCTTGGAACACTCCCCCTCAACAGCAAAACCTGGTGGTTGTTGCATGTAGACTTCCTCCTGCAAGTCGCCATACAGAAAGGCATTCTTCACATCCAGTTGATAGAGTGGCCAGTCTCTAGTAACTGCAACTGATAAGAGGATCCGCAGAGTGGAATGACGAGCCACCGGGGAGAACGTGTCAAGGTAATCTACCCCATATGTCTGCGTGAATCCCCTTGCAACAAGGTGTGCCTTGTACCTGTCAATGGAGCCATCTGCATTATGTTTCACTGTAAACACCCATTTGCAACTCACCGGGTTGACATTTGGAGGTATAGTAACCAAGCTCCATGTTCCTCTAGACTGAAGTGCCGCCATCTCTTCCTCCATAGCTAGCCGCCATCTAGAATCCTGCAAAGCCTCATGGTGGTTCCGTGGAATGTCTGTAGCTGAAAGTGCCAATGCAAATGTCCTGAAGTGTCCAGATAGCCTCTCAAAAGACATCGCTGCTGATACTGGATATTTGGCACAGCTTCTCTTTGGCTTGCGTAGAGCGATTGGAACATCCAGATCCTCTGTGGTATCCCCATGCTCCTGTAATGCATCCTGCTGAGAAATGTCGTCAGATCCATCAACATTAATATTTTCATTACATACCATAGGCGAGCTAGTTGACTGGTCAGTACCATGAGCTGTATGCGGCCTGCGGGTGTAATGGAATGGTAACGGGGATACTATTGGTGGCGGTGGTGGTGGTGGTGGTGGTGGAGATGGTGGTGACGGTGGTGTTGTTGGTGGTGCCATGAATACGGTATCAGGAGATATAGGTGGTGGCTGTATGTTCCCGGATTCTGAAAAATACATAATGGATTCAAAGAATGTAACATCTGCACTGATCATATACCGCCGACGCACAGGGTCAAAACACTTGTACCCCTTTTGAGTTCTGGAGTACCCCACAAAGACGCACTTGACAGCCCTAGGAGAGAGCTTGTCAGAACCAGGCGACAACTGATGGACAAATGCGACTGACCCAAACACACGAGGGGTAAGAGTGAACAGATTCTTGTCAGGATAAATAAGTGAGAAAGGAACCTGTTCATTCAAGACAGACGAGGGCATACGATTTATAAGATAACATGCAGTGAGGACTGCATCACCCCAGTAGGAATACGGAACATGACTCTGAATGAGAAGTGACCTTGTGACATCAAGTAGGTGACGGTGTTTTCTTTCTGCAACCCCATTTTGCTGAGACGTATGAGCGCAGGATGTTTGGTGAACAATTCCTTTAGAGGAGTAGTAGTTGGCTAGGTTGTTGGTGCACAATTCTAAGGCATTGTCACTTCTCATAATTTTGACAGTTGTGGAAAAAACATTATGAATCTCATTTAGAAAGTGAATAATAATATTTCCAGCTTCAGACTTATTTTTCATTAGAAATACCCATGATGCTCTAGAGAAGTCATCCACAAATACAATATAAAACCTGTGCCCCTGATGATCGGGAACACGACTTGGACCCCAGACGTCGACATGAAACAACTCAAACTTGGAGTTACTACTCCGACCTTGACTACTGGGAAAAGATGACCTGTGATGTTTTCCCAACTGACACGCCTCACACTGGATAGGTGTGTGAGAAAGACTATAAGGTAAGACTAGACGCAACTTCTGAAGCGGTAGATGACCAAAACGCAGATGCCACAGGAGAGGAGATACTTGTTCTGGGGGAGAAGCTGTGATTCCGGCAAACGGGGTCTGGTTCAGACGATAAAGGCCTCCTTGCTCATAGCCATGACCAATCACGTTGCCCGTACGGATGTCCTGAAAAATCAATGAAGATGAATCAAAAATAGCTCGACAATGAAGATCCTTCGTAATCTGACTAATTGACAACAGATTCATAGAAAAATGCGGTGCATGCAAAACATTCTTGAGCTGCATAGAAGACGTCAATCTGATCTCCCCCTGACCCGTGATAGGAGAATGCGTGCCATTGGCAATAACTACTGTCCGTCCTGGAGGAATCTGGGTGTATCCTGTAAGAAGGCTCTGGTCGCCACATAGATGATGTGTAGCGCCGGAGTCCATGATCCATGGCAGTGTATCAGATCTACTACTGTGGAGTGCAAGTGGACTACCTGAAGTACTAGTAGAGGCCGAGGCGGAAGCAGCAGCATCAGTATGGTTCTCTGCAGTCGGTGCTGGACCAGATGGTGGAATAATGCCCCTGAGACGGGCAACTAGGTCATCAAATCGTTGATCCAGTGTGGCAGCAGACGAGGGCTCTATCTGCTCAGCTGCTCGTGCGGATGCAGGAAATCCATGCTTTGAGTAGCATGTGTCTTCAGTATGTCCGACTCGGTGACAATATGAGCATGTTGGCCTAGTGCGGCCACCCCTTCCACGAGGAGCACGTCCACGGCCTCTGTTGGCCGCCATAGCTGAGGGATTCTGACTCGCAGCTGCTGAAGGTACTGTGATCCTGCTCAATCTGTGAAAAGCTTCCTCCATGGGAGGAATAGTCGAGTCCGCCAAAATCTGTGAACGTGCTGCCTCATATTCTGGATCAAGTGCAGCGAGAAACACACCCACCATCGTCGCATTCCTGTAAGTCTTCTGCTGTTCTGGCGTGGCGGTAAGAGGCATGAAGCTATAAAGCTTCTCAAACATCCCTCTCAATGATGTATAGAGAGAATGTAAAGGACGGCCGTTCTGCTTTATTGTGAATATATCATGTTGTAGTTGCAGGATCTTCGTCTCATTCTTCGCCTGAGAATATGTCGCTGCCAGGATATCCCACATGTCTTTCGCCGTGGGTTGATGTAAGATGTCATTGGCGATTTCAATAGCCAATGTACCGGATAGCCACACCTTGGCATATGCATCATCGGCCTCCCATGAGGCATAAACTCCAGTCTTCTCTGCAGGCTCGGGCTCGGTAAGAATGTGCTTCTTACCTGTAGACTTCATCATACTCATGAACTGCATTGCCCACAGTTCATAGTTCGTACCATCCATCTTGACAATGGGCGCTGGACCACGAAATGCGCCCATAGATGGAATATCTGCCTTGCTTTCTGACATGTTGGAGACGGAAGACTGGAGCAACTGAGAGGATATAGTCTATGTCGACAATGACAGATGGGATTAGTTGCGTGTGTAGACGTCAAGCAACTAACCCCATGTATATCAAGATCTGTGCCCTAGGGTTTTGGGGCTTAGGGCACGCAGGCACGTGCGAGTCGCACGTGCACACGCAACGGGATGCGCACAATCAGGCTAGATGCACTGTTGCTGGAGACACGCGCTTGCTGGAGGCGCTACAGATGCGCGATGCGCGCTGTTGCTGCTAGGCGCTGGATGCGCCGCACTGGTTGCTGGTGCGCGCTGGATGCGCTAGAGGCGCTGCAGTGGTGCGCACAGGCGCTAGAGGCGCTGGATGCGCTAGAGGCGCACAGGCGCAGGCGCTGGATGCGCTAGAAGCGCACAGGCGCACACAAACGGCGCGCGCGAGATGCGCTATGCGCAGATGCACCCCAGATGATCAGAGAAGTCGTCGATCGGATCGACGAAGGGGCGGCGCCGAGAAGGGAGAAGGGAGAGAGAGAGAAGAGGCCGGCGGGTGGGGCGGGTTAGGGTTAGGTTTTCGAGAACTCCGGTCTAGGACCGTCGCTCTGATACCATGTTGGAAAACGTGAATAAGATGTCTATTCCATAGCCCTAGGCTCTCTTATATAGGAGAGTAGCCTATGGGTAAATTACATAAAGAGAATAACAAGAAAATAAAATAGCAAAGAGACACAATAACTCAATATGCGTCAACAGAACCCTAACAACAATGGATTCTATTTAAAGGAGAATCCTAGGTGGCATTTCTCTCACGTGCAGTCACACCGCAAGAATAATGCCCCATCAAGGGTGGTGTGAGATGGGTTTCCGATGGGGAACCCTAAATAACTATCGAAATAATTTTCTTCTATTAATTTTTTGCCCTAACAGGTCCACTGTGCTAAATATGCTCTCTTTTCAGGCCCAATCGATCCATCTTTTAAAATGATAAATGGTTGAAAAATATGGGTAAGAAAAAATATTATGGGTCGAAGAATACAATTGAAGCAACCAAATTTAAAAGAAAAAAGAAAAAAGAGAGAATAGAAAACAATATATTTTTTGCCTGACCTCCCTCTTTATTTGTTATCTCAAATTGGTTGAGTATCCTCGTGTTTTCGGCAAGTTTAGGAGAAAGGGAAGTATTGAGTAGATGTTTCTTTCTCTTCCATTGTTTGAGGCACTATACATTAGAGTGACCCATTTTTCCAGAGTTCTCCAAAGAGAGACTCATTACATGATACGTATTCGCATGGTTTTTTTTATTCGGCCTTTCGGAGAGATGGAATAGCCTTCTATCTTCCACATGTTGTGAACTAGAGTACTCCACGAAGGAGACTCGTTGCAGTAGTTGACTTTGTTTGATGTAGATACATGGCACACGCGCCAATTGTCGATCCATAGTTCTCTACGGATCATCATTCACACTCCATCTTTCCAGTTCCTACTTACTAGCATAACATGAGAAGCAACACCGTCAACAACCAATAGAGTATGCGTTTATTCAAGGTTGTATGTAGTGTGACTAGTGTCATGTATTTAGTGTATGAATAAGTGCTTTTTTCTGTTTGTCCAAGCTGAGCATTGCGTGCTACAACTTGAGAGGGAGTGTTAGAGAATGCATGTAGATGGATAGACGGATCTCTCAAGGATCGAATTACCATGTTCTCACGTTTTGTCGCATACCGACTATTGGTGGGACTTGGTGTGTTGGTGGGGCAATATAAAGAGCCCCGCATCCCCTATACTCATTGAGAAAAAATGATGCAATAGCCAGCCATTATTGCCTTTCTCTCATGGTTTCATCCTGCTCTCCAGGGAGCAAGGTTTCAAGTAAATTTGATTATTGCTTCCAAATTTTGTATTTACATTACATTTTGAATTAGATTATCCAAGAATATTTGGTCCACAAGATAGGTTTGGCAATGTGATGACATTGAGTTCCATTAATGCGAAAAAATGGTTGGCACATCCTATTTAATTTCTTTCCCAGATTTATACCTTAAAACTAAGTTATTTAGCTTCCTTCGAGATCTTTCTTCCTCCCATATTTACTGGCTGAATCTTCATCATGTTCCCTTACTTTTACCTGCCAGATTTTGTAACTACGCCTGTTAAATGCTGCAGGGTCAAATCAATAAAGATGAAATTAAGCTTCCAATTGCTGATTTTAAGGTATGACTGAATATCCACAACATGTTTATTTTTTTCTTTAATTTTTTTTGACAATTTTCATGCTCAAGCTGTTGATATTCACTTTTGCCGGCAAGCAATGTAATGCTACGAGTATATTATCTTGAATGTGACAGCTTCAGTCCAAGTAGGTGTTCAACAAATAATGTAGCATTCCAGTAATATATATTATTCTAATAATATCACAATACTTTCGTCAAACTACTCAATTCTACCTGTATTCTTATACCCTTCAATAATCCAGTACGAGTTCTGAAGCTGATGTAGTTGCTTTAGTTTTTAAACTCATAAGTGCAGGTACAAGACAAAAAGCTCATTAAATCTTTACAATCATTAGCTGGAAATCTGCTAAGGTTGAGTGCCTTTTAGTTAGTATGTCAAATTCCATCTATTGTTAGGGCTAATTTGGAATGGATAACCGATGGATTCTGGCATTTTTCCTTTTACATGAGCAGCATCACAGCTACTTTTACCATGTGAATCTATATAAATTCAATTTTTAACTGTGGATGTTAATGACTTTGTTATAGTTGAACCATGAACGATATTTCTCGTTGGTTCATACTAAGATGCAAAGTTTTTTGGTTCACAGACTTTCAATGAGTTCTTTATACGAGAGCTTAAGCCAGATGCAAGACCAATTGCCTTCAGACAGAATGATGATATTGCTGTATGTGCTGCTGATAGCCGTTTAACAGCATTTAAATCAGTGGATGACAGCCTACGGCTGTGGATTAAGGTAAATCTCTGCTTGTTGAATAGTTCTGGTCTCTGTTAAAACTGCTCATATTTGTGAATCAACTTCATAAATTTCCAGTATTACTGCATGCATCTCCTATGATCATAACATTTGATAGCAATGATTTATATCGACCTTCTGTTGAACACTTCTAAAATTAAGAATACTCTTTGTTGCGTATATATGGTCAGAAACCTTCTCAGGAAGCTCCTGCAGTGAATTTTTTACAATACCAAGACAAACGAAATCCATTTTAAGGGAGGTTTACGTATAATCATATTCTGTTTTTGAATTCATTTGTTGTGATTTTATGGTGATTGCTTTCTAGTTTATATCCTAGGTTGTCTTTAGGGTTTGTGTAGTTATGGATCTTAAATAAAGTACCATTGTATCAGTCTTCATGTAATTTGGTGAAGCAAATAGTAACTATATAATTCTAGAATATAGTGCGTAGATTTTTTTAATCAGTATTCATGTTGAGAGATATATGTATTATTCCGTATCTATAATTTATTTTCTATTACTTTCGTCTCTATTATATAATTTGCCCTCTGGGGTTTCTCCTCTCTAGTCTCTATAAGAGAGCCCTATGACTCTTTCATAATACAAGTTATTATTCTCTTTCCACATGGTATCAGAGCGACAGTTCTTGACCAAAGCTCTGAAATCCTAGATCCCTCTCCATACCCGCCGACCCTCCCCATTGTTTGTATCGCCCTCATCGTCGAGTCTTGTTGCCCCCCAGCAGCCACCATCCACCATGCAGAGCCCCTAGTGGCACCGCCAGCGTTGTCGCCAGCCCCCACAACGTCTCTAGCCCCTCATTGAGCCCCTAACGACCCCTTCCATCGCCACCTAGGGCCCCCTGGCGGCACCTCTAGGTCCCATGACCCCTCAATGTCTCCTAGAACCCACCAACGCCGCCCCTAGACCATGTTGTGTTGCCTCCATGCCTTATGGATCATCTCAGTACCGCCTAGGGCCCCACCAAACCTTTAATCTTCCCCCCTTGACACTTATTTTGCATTCGAGACCCGTGAGTGTTCTGATTTTGATGGTTAGAGGGTGATTTATGACCTATAAACCACCCCACCGTCCCTAAAGCATGCCCTTGGTTGATGGGAATAATTATGGCATGAGTCTGCACAAACAATCAATTCGCTGTATGATTATGTAGACACATTCTTATCTGTCTACAACCCTAATATATTCCTTTCCCGACATCATGTCAGAGAATAAGGTCGACCTATCATCTTCAAGCACCTTGAAAGATCTGACACACATCATGGAGATGGATATGATTAATTGTAAGTTATGGGCCATGCAGTTCGCGAGCCTTATGCAGTATAATCAGAAGAAGCACACTCTGATACAGGATGAACCAGCCAATAAGATTGGGGTTAATGCCTTTAAGGAGCAAGATGACATGTACATACACATTTGGCTATCACGTAATCTCACTATGGAGATAGCCAATAAAATCCTGCATCATCCCACTGCCAATGCAATGTGAGACATCCTCACCATCACTTATTCTCAGGCGCAGAATGAGACGAAGATATACAACTCCAGTATGACATCTTCATGACCAAGTAGAATGGCCACACTCTTCATACTTTCTATTCATCTCTTAAGGGCATGTTTGATAAGATTCATAGCTTCATGCTTTCAACAACATCTCCATAGTAGTAGAACGTGTACAGAAACACTACCATGGTTGGAGTATTTCTGGCGGCTCGTAACC
Source organism: Ottelia alismoides (assembly GCA_037367405.1). NCBI lineage: Eukaryota > Viridiplantae > Streptophyta > Magnoliopsida > Alismatales > Hydrocharitaceae > Ottelia > Ottelia alismoides. The sequence goes on along the minus strand of JAZKJV010000452.1, from coordinate 219,659 downwards.
CCGAGTATGATGCCGCATGGACTTAGTTACTTGCAGCCGCGTCCGTACCTCCCATGAAGGAAGCATTCATCAAACTCATCAAGATTATAATCCCTTTTTAAGCCTCTACTTAGATATCCTCATATTTGCTGCATCTCGTGGTAGAGGAGGCTCTTTTCAATTCAGGGAATGTAGTGCTCATGCTAAAGTGGTGGACGTTAATGTCAACCTTGCACTTACTGTCACCGCTCTGGTCACTCTGAGGATACCAACTATCAGAAGCATGGTTATCTAGCGTCTTCCCGTGTTGTAGAGCAAGTTGAGACACTTCTTCTAAGTAGAAGTTTGATGATCTAGTCTCCTGTCTGAGGGAGATCATGACTCCTACTGTCGGACCCTCTTGTGCTAGTTTGGGCTCGTCGGACAAAGCTGCCTTAGCTTCTGTTAGTACTTCGGGTATAGCATATGCTCTTACTAGTTGTTACATGCTAGACATCTTTAAGTGGATCATGGATTCGGATGCCTCTCATCACCTCTTTAGAGACAAAGCTCAGTTCTCTTTTTACAGATCAATTCATCCTAGCAGATCAGTTCTTATTGCAGATGGGTCACATTCTCCAGTTACAGGACATGGGGAGATTCGGTTGACACCATATGCACTTGCAAAACATGCTTCATGCACCTTATTTTTCCATGAATTTACTATTGATAAGTCAAATCACCAAGGATTTGCATTATCGTGCCATATTTGACCCCTCTACTCTTACATTTCAAGATATATACATGACAACATGATTGGATGTGGTCTTGAGCAAGGGGATATCTACAAACTAGTCTAGTCTCCCTATACCGGTGCTTTTTCTATTCCCACTAGGTCAATCTCTCCTTACATGTGGCATATTCGGTTCAGCCCCCTTCCTATGTAGTGATTGTGTCGAGTCCTCTCATAGATGCCATCTTGATCCATCTTTCAGGGCGAGGCTTGTCAACTTGGAAATCATCATCGATCTCGTTTTCCGAATCATCGGAGTCGTAGTAGCGATACTTTATTTGAGTTGGTCTATTGTGATATATGGGGTCCTAGTTTGTTCCTAACCATTGGGATGCTCATGTTCTATCTTGTATTTGTTGATGATTTTTCTAGACGTTAATGAGTTTTTATTTGAAAAAACGTATGGGGTTAGGTCTGTTTCTTTTATTCATGAAATAAATAATATTTTTCTGCTATTTTTAACTTATGTTGTCTATGATAATGCCTTGGGAGTTATGTATTATACAGCTTTCTCAGTTCTTCTGGTCCCTTGGCATTATACACTGAACCTCTTGTGTGTAATTTTCTCAGTAAAACAGTATTGATGAACGTAAACATCGTTATCTTCTTGATGTTACCGGGATCCTCTTTATTTAGAGCTGTGCTCCCCACTCTTTCTGGTTGATGCGATTCTTACTGTTTGTTATCTCGTCAACTAGACGTCATCCTCTGTGACAGGAGAAAAGGTCCCTTTTTCAATTGCGTTCCCATAAGGACCTTTTCTCTTTAACACCTCGTGTTTAGCTGAATGGCTTTTATTCACTATCCGGCTCCTGGTCATGACAAGATTACTCCTAGAGTTGTCAAGTTTGTCTTTGTGAGCTATTTTCGAACCCAGAAGGGTTAATGGTGCTTTGATCAAGTTAGAGAAAACACTACATGAATGCTAATGTCATCTTTTTTTAGTCAATCATGTATTTTTCCCCTGCAGGTCATAGGATGACCCCATCTGAGTTTGGTGAGGAGGTTTACATCCCTCCTCCTATGCCATCACCACCTCTACCGTTGGTTCCACCACCTCAACCTCCTCCTACGGTGCCTCCACCTACTCCTGTGGTGTCTACACCTATTCTTGTGGCTCAGTGTTTGCCTCACTTTTATACTCGTAGACTGTCGGTCGTACCCCATGCGCATGTGCCTTCCCTATCATCCAGCATGCCCCATGTAAATTTTAAGCACTTGGTTTCTACTTATGACAGTGCTGATTTGCCTGTACCGCAAGTCACTCTACAGGTTGAGCAGATAACACCTCAGGTTATAGGTCAGTCAGATAATCTGGATCAACGCATTACTCTTCGGAAGTGGAGGTGTATGTGTGCTACGTATCCTCTCATTACACATGCTTCTTTGGGGCATCTTTTAGTGTATCTTAGGAGGTTTACTCGCTGTGACGCCCGCTCCCTCTCGGATCCGGGATACCCGTTTACATAACACTCATAGTATCTTGCTCACTAGAGATCGCATTAGGTTATTGAAATTCAGGGGAAAATTTTCGTGTTTAGTTTCAAATGACATTCACATTTAACTAACAAGTCACAGAACTAAAAATATGTCACCATAAGAGTTAAATGCGAAAATTTCCCTGAATTTCAATAACCTAATGCGATCTCTAGCGAACATGATACTATGAGTGTTATGTAAACGAGTATCTCGGATCCGAGAGGGAGCATGCGTCACAGTTTGGTATCAGAGCAGTGGTACCCCCTACATACATTCGTAGTATTATAGTTCTGATCGCATCAATTCTCGAATAGCGACAGTCCTCGGACTTGTCGCGAGACCGAAAGGTAAATATGACACTCAAATTCAATAATCACAGATGTCACCATTGCAACTAATTTCCATATTGTATCCTAAGAAGAGAAAAAGCATAATAGAAATATCCGTAAATATCAACTATTGTAATTAAGAATTGTTGGGATAGAAATGAGACTTGTTATTGAAGGGATCCCAGTGCTCTCTTATATAGGAGAAAAACCATGGGTTAATTACATGAGAGATACACAAAGAAAACATGAAATATAAAATAGGTACTCAAAGATATAATTATCTCAACACGCCCCCTCGAGCTGGAGCATAAATATCAATTTGCTCAGCTTGGAACAACACCTCTCAAACGGACCTCTAGCCAAGGCTTTGGTGAAGATGTCTGCCATTTGATCTCCTGTGGAAACATGAGAGGTGGATATAAGCCCTTTCTGGATCTTGCTTTCATTCTTCGCCTGACCATAAGTAGTAGCCAATATATCCCACATCGTCTTTGTAGTTGGCTGATTGACAATATCATTAGCAATCTCTGTGCTAAGCGTCCCAGAGAGCCAGATACGAGCATATGCATCATCTTGCTTCCATGATGCATTTGCCCCAGTCTTGTCCGCCGGCTCTGAGTCTGTCAGAATATGCTCCTTGTTGTGGCATTGCATTAGGTACAAAACTGCTTGGACCATAAACAAGCCATTCATTTTTCCCAACATGGTATCAGAGCGACGGTCCTATACCGGAGTTCTCGAAACCCTAACCCTAACCCCACCACACCCGTCGGCCTTCTTCTTCTCGCTCCATCGGCGCCGCCCGAGCTCTGCTCCATCGCCGCCGCGCCTCCGAGTGCAGCACTCGCGTGCTGTGCGCCTGTGCGCATCTCCTCCGTGCACGCCTGCGCGCCTCGCCTTCTTGCAGCGCCTGTGCGTGCATCCTTGCGCGTGCTGCAGTGCCTGTGCGTGCATCCTTGCGCGTGCATCTGTAGCGCATCTCCAGTGCGCGCGCTGTAGCATCCTTGCGCCTGCGCCTTGCACGCGCATCTCCAGTGCCTCTGTGCGCCCCCTTGCGTGCGCTGTAGCATCCTTGCGTGCATCCTTGCGCGCGTTGTAGCTCCTGTGTGCCATCACCTGTGCGCGATCATCTGTGCGCACCGGTAGCGCATCTCCAGTGCACGCATACCCTGCGCGTGCATCTTCTCTGTGCCTGCGTGTGATTCCAGCGCGCGTGTAGGGCTTAGCACGCACATCTTCATGGGGATAGTTGCTTGAGGTCTACACATGCAACTAATCCCGTCTATGTCATTGTAGACGAAGCTCATTTTCTGTCAATCGCTCCAGTCTTCCATCTCCAGTATGTTAGAAAGCAAGGCTGATATCCCATCTATTGGCGCCTTTCGTGGTCCAACGCCCATTGTCAAGATGGACGGTACAAACTATGAACTGTGGGCAATGCAGTTCATGAGTATGATGAAGTCAACAGGTAAGAAGCACATTCTTACCGAACCTGAGCCTGCAGAGAAGACTGGAGTCAATGCCTCATGGGAGGCCGATGATGCATATGCCAAGGTTTGGCTATCTGGTACGTTGGCTATTGAAATTGCCAATGACATCCTACATCAACCCACAGCCAAGGATATGTGGGATATTCTGGCGGCAACCTACTCTCAGGCGAAGAACGAGACGAAGATTCTGCAACTTCAACATGATATATTCACAATAAAGTAGAATGGTCGTCCTTTACATTCTCTCTACACATCACTGAGAGGGATGTTCGAGAAGCTCTATAGCTTCATGCCTCTTACTGCCATGCCAGAACAACAGAAGACATACAGGAATGCGACCATGGTGGGTGTGTTCCTGGCTGCACTTGATCCAGAGTATGAGGCGGCACGATCACAGATTTTGGCAGACTCGACTATTCCTCCCATGGAGGAAGCTTTTCATAGATTGAGTCGGATCACAGTTCCTTCAACAGCTGCGAGTCAGAATTCTTCAGCCATGGCAGCAAACAGAGGTCGCGAATTTCATCACCAGGGCCGTGGACGTGGACCTCGTGGAAGGGGTGGTCGCACTAGGCCAACATGCACCTACTGTCACCGAGTTGGACACAATGAAGATACATGCTACTCGAAGCACGGATTTCCTGCATCCGCACGAGCTGCTGAGCAGATAGAGCCCCCATCTGTTGCTACTTTGGATCAACTGTTCGACGATCTTGTTGCCCGTCTGAGGGGCATTATTCCACCATCTGGACCAGCACCGACTGCAGAGAGTCATTCTGATGCCGCTGCTTCTGCCTCTACGTCTACCAGTACCTCAGGTAGTATACTTGCACTGAACAATAGTAGATCAGATACTTTACCATGGATTATGGACTCGGGCGCTACACATCACCTATGTGGCGACCAGAGCCAGCTTTCAGGATACACTCAGATTCCTCCAGGTCGGACAGTAGTGATTGCCAATAGCACTCATTCCCCCATCACTGGTCAGGGGGAGATTAGATTGACATCTTCTATGCAGCTCAAGAACGTGCTACATGCACCTGATTTTTCAATGAATCTATTGTCAATTAGTCAGATTACGAAGGATCTACATTGTCGGGCAATTTTTGATTCATCTTCTTTGATTTTTCAGGACATCCATACGGGCAACGTGATTGGTCGTGGCTATGAGCAAGGAGGCCTCTACCGCCTGAATCAGACTCCTTTTGCTGGATCCTCATCCTCTTCTTCTGGACAAGTATCAACCTTATTATGGCATCTGCGTTTTGGTCTTTTACCGCTTCAGAAGTTGCGTCAAGTTTTACCCTATGGTCTCCCTCACACACCTATTCAGTGTGAGGCGTGTCAGTTGGGAAAGCATCACAGGTCGTCCTTTCCCAATCGTCCATGTCGGAGTAGTACCTCCAAGTTTGAGTTATTTCATATCGATGTCTGGGGTCCGAGTCGTGTACCCGATCATCAGGGACACAGATTTTATATTGTATTTGTGGATGATTTCTCTAGAGTGTCATGGGTGTTTCTGATGAAAAATAAATCTGAAGCAGGAAATATCATTATCCATTTTCTGAATGAAATACAAAATGTTTTCTCCACCTCTGTCAAGCTTGTGAGAATTGATAATGCTTTAGAGTTGTGCACCAATATTCTGGCCAATTACTACTCCTCAAAAGGGATTATTCACCAAACATCTTGTGCTCATACATCTCAACAGAATGGGATTGCTGAAAGAAAACACCGTCACCTTCTTGATGTCACAAGATCACTTCTTATACAGAGTCATGTTCCATACACCTACTGGGGTGATGCAGTTCTCACTGCATGTTACCTAATCAACCGTATGCCTTCGTCTGTCTTGAATGAACAGATTCCGTTTTCACTTATTCATCCTGGCAAGGATCTGTTCACTCTTACTCCTCGTGTGTTTGGGTCGGTTGCTTTTGTCCATCAGTTGTCGCCTGGTACTGACAAGCTCTTTCCTAGGGCTGTCAAGTGTCTTTGTTGGGTACTCCAGAACTCAAAAGGGGTACAAGTGCTTTGATCCTGTGCGTCGGCGGTATATGATCAGTACAGATGTTATATTTTTTGAATCTGTTATGTATTTTTCAGCATCAGGAGACAAGCAACTACCATCTATACCTCCTGATGCCATATTCATGACATCACCACCTCAGATGTCGTCACTACCACCACCACCTCATATGCCATCACCACCACCACCACCACCACCACCGCCGCCGCCGCCTATCTCACCGCTACCGTTCCATTATACCCGCAGGCCTCCTCCAGCTCATGGTCATGACTCGTCAACTAGCTCGCCTATGGTATGTAATGAAAATATTAATGTTGATGGATCTGACGACATTTCTGAGCAGGATATGGTGCAGGAGCCAGATGAGAATACAACTGATTTGGATATTCCCATTGCTCTACGGAAGTCGAAGAGGAGCTGTGCTAAATATCCATTATCAGCAGCCGTGTCTTTTGAGAGGCTATCTGGAGATTTCAGGTCGTTTGCTATGGCACTTTCAGCTATAGACATTCTACGGAATCATCATGATGCTCTGCAGGATAGTAGATGGCGGCTAGCAATGGAAGAAGAAATGGCGGCACTTCAGTCCAGAGGAACTTGGAGTTTGGTTCCTATACCTCCAGATGTGAACCCGGTGAGCTGCAAGTGGGTGTTTACAGTGAAGCACAATGCAGATGGCTCCATTGACAGGTACAAGGCGCGTCTTGTTGCACATGGCTTTACACAGACATACGGGATGAATTACCTTGACACATTCTCGCCTGTGGCACGTCATTCCACTCTTCGGATCTTGTTGTCAGTTGCCGTTGCTAGAGACTGGCCGCTTTATCAGCTGGACGTGAAGAATGCATTCCTATATGGCGATTTGCAGGAGGAAGTCTATATGCAACAGCCACCTGGTTTTGCTGTTGAGGGGGAGTGTTCCAAGGTATGCAGGTTACATAAGGCCATCTATGGCGTTAAGCAGAGCCCCAGAGCGTGGTTTCAGAAGCTCTCAGATCTTTTTGAGAAATAAGGATATAAACGCTCCAATGCTGATCATTCCTTGTTTGTACAGAAGACGGCTAGAGGTATCATTGTAATCATGGTTTATGTTGATGATATCTTGATTACAGGAGATGATGACCAGGGCATTAAGCAGGCGAAAGAAAGGCTGGGAACCGAATTTGTCACCAAGGACTTGGGAGTCCTTAGATATTTTCTGGGGCTGGAGTTTGCTAGAAATCCATATGGATTAGTAATGTCGCAGAGGAAATATGTTACAGATCTATTGAGTGAGACAGGTATGCTAGGGTGTCGACCTGCTACGACACCAATGGATCCCAGCATGAAGCTCTATGATGATGACACGGAAGAGGTGGACAGGAGAAGGTACAGAGAAATGGTAGGCAAACTACTGTATGTCACGACCACTAGACCTGATATATCATTTGCAGTGAGTCGTGTGAGCCAGTTCATGCAGCAACCACATCAGGTCCATATGGATGCAATACACATGATTCTGAGATATCTAAAATCATCTCCAGGTGCAGGCTTGCTATTTAAGAAGGGAAAGGAGATCTCTATCACAGCGTGTGCTGATGCAGACTATGCAGGATGTCCCAAGGATAGGAAGTCCACCTCAGGATTTGCAGTCTATGTTGGAGATGCCCTAGTCTCGTGGAGGAGCAAGAAACAGACAGTAGTAGCTAGATCCAGTGCTGAATCTGAATACAGGGCTATGGCCCAGGCTAGCACAGAAATGATGTGGGTGAAATCTTTACTTACAGATCTATGTCTTGATATACCGCTTCCTATGATGTTGGAATGTGACAATCAGGCCGCCTTGTTCATTGCAAACAACCCAGCCTTCCATGAGAGGACCAAGCATATTAAGGTTGACTATCACTACATATGTGACATGATTCAGAAGGGGTTCATTGCTACATCTCACGTCACATCAGAGAATCAGTCTGCTGATATATTCACCAAGGCATTACTTCGAGGCCCATTCCAGAAGTGTGCGTCCAAGCTGAGCATGATTGATATCTATGCTCCATCTTGAGGGGGAGTGTTGACGCATATAGAGTAGTGCCTGTACCTCTTCGTTATTTTATTTTTCAGTTGTCTACTTTATGTAATTTACCCATAGGCTACTCTCCTATATAAGAGAGCCTAGGGCTTATGGAATAAACAAGCCATTCATTTTTCCCAACATCAAGTAAGGAGAGAATTCAGTTAAAAAATATATTTTTTTTAAAAAAGGTAGCTGCTGGAAAAATCCAGCAGCCTCCACTTGTCTTCCTTAGCCTCTTTCCACTTGGATCTTCTTCCAATCCATGTGGCAATAAACAAGGGACTCACCTCCCTTATAAATAGCACAAAAAACCCCCAATCTGAACCCCAACGCCCAAACTTTCTCTCGTTTTTCCCCTTCCCAACTTCCCCACTTCCTGTCTTCTTCCTATAAATCCCAACGTTGGGATTACTTCTCCCATTCCTCTACCGAAGGGCCCCAGTTTCTCATCTATTCTCTGCTGAATCTACTCCAAACAGTACTGCCTCTTCTTCTAAACAACAAGAGGCACACTCACTGTTGTCCAGCAACCTTCAAGTTCCTGCATGTGTATATTCTCCAAAATTTGGGGTTTTTCTTCCAAGAGGTACGATTCCCCATTTCCAAAGAAACCCTCCTCTTTCTCCTTTTCTTTCTTTCTCTCAATGTTTTTTTTAATTCCAACAAAGACCTCTTTTCCTCCATGATAGGCTAAAAATCTGCTACTGGAATTTCTGGTATAGTTGAAGAATTCTCTTCAGGAGCTCTTCTTTTTCCTCTGTGGAAGAGCCTCAACTGTTCATAGCTGCTGGACTCTCGGTTCCAGCATTTGAAGAGGAGCCTGGAACCTTGGAATTGCTCCAAAGCACCAGCAGTAGCATGCAAAAAGATTTCCATTTGGAAATTTAATTAGGTACCTCCCTATACCTCTATTTTGCTGCCATACATGTACTAAATCCCTCTCTTTACAACCATTTATGCAATCTGGCACCATAATGTGGATATTTTAATCAATATGATCTATTGATTCTCCTCTTTGTCTGATTTCATTTGCATGCATCTACAAAGCTAGTTACAAAATTCTGAAATTAATAAGCTTGGTTACTGTGTATACAATTACGTCAATTATAACTACTTGTAATTACATGAAATAGGATGCAATCTCAAGGGATGCAATCTCAAGGAAAGTTGTTGGATAATATCATTATGTCCAGATGCTTATCATGTATATACCATTTTGTCCTACAACAGAATATTTCAAGTATCCATAAAAATAAATTTCTATAACAGACATACATTTATAATCAGATATGTTTTACTATAATATATAAATGTCAATGTGCTACTATTATACAAATTTAGCGTACTTGATGTAGGGAAATATGTGTCTGGTATAATAAAGAAATGAACCTGTAATTGGTCATGTATAGATTAAACAATATATGCCAATTGATGAAGCCAAATCAAATGTCGAATCTTCTGTGATCTCTCCCTGCCACCTATTGTACTAATAACTAAACCAATTGCAATGGAATTAGTACTAAGTTTTAGACCTAACTACAGATTTGATAATTAAAAAGAAGGAAACTAAAGGATGTGGTTTATGATTCTAGTTAATAGGTAAATCACATAATGAAAATTTAAAATTTGAAAACTTGGTGTTACGAATGTATTATAATAAGAAATAAGGACATCTGATACATAGGTTTCGAATACTCAAGATTTAGTGTTATCTTTTGGATATGGTGAAAGGACTATTGAAAAAAAATAGGGTTCTGGAATCCTTAGGTCGATAATAGTTCATGTAAGCACTGGAATTAATATCTAGAAATCATGTTAAAAAAATGTGCTGTCACTAAAATAATTAAAGTTCATAAATTGGATACAGATTTCTGGATCTGGAAATCACATTAGTGATTATATCCTTTCTAAATCATATCAATAACATATTCTCAATAATAAATGAAGAGAAAGCTTGGTCACACTTAACAGCTAAAATTCTTCATCATTCCTATAGAGATATTAAAGTAAAGTTAGGTATACCTTAGGATAAATATCTACTTTCCAGAATATAGGTGATTTGACAAGAAAGGAGAAATTGGGAGGAAGACATTCTAAATCTTGACATTTCATAAGTTCTTGTTTCCAATACGATCTTTTTATTGAAATGTACATATTATATTCTTGGAGTGTCCATGTCAAACAAGCATAAATAAGAAGTGAATTTGTGATTAAGTTCAAAGTATATGCTTATGTAATACACGGATCACTGGAGAATTTATAAAGATACTCATAGATATGCAAAGCTAACATACACAAGATCATGAAAAGTGAGGTTGTAAGTAAGTACGTCCTTATAAATACGAATCATTGAAACTTAATATATTTGCCGGTCACGGTGATCTTTACACCTGACCGTGCGAGGGTGCGATGACCCTCAACTGGGCGGGAGATAGGAAGCCCAGTTCGGGCAGCGGCCGCCAAGTGCGCGGGTCTAGGATCCCAGTCTCTTCACGGTTTTTACGCGAGCTCGCAGTGTTTTTACGCCTCGTTGGGATCCTGACTTTAGACCGGTTCCGCTGACCCTCTGTTTTAGGATACCCAGGCAGGGGATCCTTGGTTTTCAGTTTTACGTACGAGCTCGGTTGCCCGTTACCGGTCGGGCTGTTTTTCTAGAGTGACTTTTCCGGGAAGTCTCTCTCACCCGTCTAAGTGGCGTAGTTTGGGAGCAGACCTATCCCTCTATTGGACCGTCCTTCCAACTAGAGGGCGAGACGGAAGAACCATTTGTAGGCTTCTTCACCGCTTGAGTTTACTTTCGCCAACAGACTTGGCGATTCTACATCCAGATCATTCATATCTATATCTACATCATCTAGAGTTACATCTGATACAGTTGCACTTGAGATTTGAAGGGATTACAATCAAAGTTGAGTAAATGGAAGTAACTACAATCTGAATCGAAATCTCATTAAGCTAGTGGACGTGTTGAGAACTTAGTTAGGATGCATTATACAACATCGCATGCCTACGGAAGCACCCTAACCCTAAGACATTTCCCAAGTCTTAGAATCATAATGTGAGGTTTCACACGAACCAAGACCACAGACTATCCACTAGACTTAAGAATTAAATAAGTCATTATATCTTCTCATCTCATCTTTCCCATCATCAAAATCCACAAATATGATCTCTGAGTAATATGAAAATAATAGATACATACTTATGATCAATTAGTTAACATAGAAATATGCTTATAAGGGAAATGTTGGGTTAATGGCTAATCATGAGAGGTGCTTACTAGAAATTTGAAAACCTTTTACATTTGCAAGTAGAAATAAAATTAAATTGAGTTGTTCCACCTTTCTACTTGTTACTTTTGAACATATTAAATCCTTGTTTATGTTTATAAGTTTTTGGGAGGTACCAGCGCCCGCTGACGCCTCTTCTTTCCTAACATGTTTGGCAGGCAATCAGTCTGCCGTTTAGTAGCTATACATAATTCCAGGAGACAAGGTCTATACCAGACGGTATGTGGTTTTTGTTACAGTTTTTAGTTCAATTGATATTGTAAAATGCTTCTTCTCTTCAGTCAAATTTTTGGGATGTTGTATGTACTGTCAGACATTGTACATATTGTAAAATCATATGGAAATTAATGAAATACGATTTTGATGCCAATTTTCTCTATTAACTTGTGGTTATGAATATAAATGTGAATGTCAGATGCCAATGATTGCAACGAAAAAAAATTTCCCTGTTTTTCTATAAATTATGCGATCTCTAGTGAATGGAAAGCCGTGAAGGTAGCGTAAACAGGTACCCGGATCCTAAGAGGTTCACATGCCATGTGGGATATACTGGCTGCTACTTACGGACAGGCGAAGAATGAAAGCAAGATCCCCCAACTTCAGTTTGACATTTTCTCGACCAAGCAGAATGGTCGACCTCTCCATGCCCACTTCTCACATCTATGTGGCATGTTTGAACGACTACACCGTATCATGCCTATTACTACCAGCGTGGAACAACAACAGGCATATCGTAATGCCACTATGACTGGTGTTTTCTTGTCATCCCTTGACTCAGAGTACGATGCTGCTCGTGCTCAACTTCTGACTGGGGAGAACATACCACCAATGGAGGAGGGCCACAAACGGCTGAGCAGGATCAATACCACGCCTACTACTACGCCACAAACGACATCCTCGGCTATGGCCACTTTACGAGGACGCGGAGGCACGTCACAGTTCTGTGGCCGTGGTTGAGGTGGCGGATGTCAGAGAGGTCCTTGTTCCTATTGTCATCTTCCTGGTCACTCGGAGGAGACATGCTTTCACAAGCATGGATATCCGACATCTGCACGCGTTGCTGAGCAGACAGGCTCTTCACCTGCACCTACTACAGATGCACATTTTGATGATCTTGTCTCGAGACTTCGAGAGATGGTGACCACCCCTGTGCCTCAGACTGCAGGCCCATCAGATGCAGCGGCCACTACTAGAGCATTGTCCAGTTCCTTAAGTATTTCCTATGCGCTTACCAGTAGTGGCAGTTCTGATGTGACAAATTGGATTATGGACTCTGGAGTGTCTCATCAAATATGTGGAGATCGGACGCAGTTTACCTTTTATAGATCTATTCCTTCTAGGTGATCTGTTATCATTGCCAATGGAGTTCGGCTACCCATTGTTGGTCAGGGGAAGATTGTTTCTTCAGAACGTCTTACATGCTCCAGATTTTCAAATGAATCTTTTGTCTATCAGCCAAATTACAAAAGATTTACACTGTCGTGCCATCTTTGACCCCTCTACTCTTATGTTTCAGGACATACTAACTGGCAGGATGATTATTCATGGCTGTGAACAGAGAGGATTGTATAAGCTTGCCGTTCCATCATGTGTTGGAGTAGCCTTTATTCCCTCTGGTCCTGTTTCTCCCTTCATGTGGCATCTTCGCTTTGGCCACCTTCCTCTTCAAAAGATGATACGAGTTCTTCTGCAAATATCTACTCGTACGGCCTTGGACTGTGAAGCTTGTCAACTGGGGAAACATCATCGCTCCTCTTTTCCGAGTCGTCCGAGTCTAACTAATAGTCTTTCGAATTGTTTCATTTTGACATTTGGGGTCCGAGTCGTGTTCCTGATCATCAGGGGCATCAGTTTTATATGGTTGCTGTGGATGATTATTCTAGACTCTCTTGGGTATTTTTGTTAAAACATAAGCATGAAGCATGTGCTATGATTAAGACATTTCTTATTGAAGTTAACAATATCTTCTCTGCCGATGTCAAATTCATTCGTACTGATAATGCATTGGAATTCTCTACATTACGTTTAGTAGAATTTCTCAGATCTTTGGGTATTGTTCATCAGACTTCTTGCAATTATACATCACAGCAAAATGGTGTGGCAAAACGTAAACATCGGCACCTTCTTGACGTCATAAGAACTTTGTTGATTCACAGTCACACTCCACATTCATTTTGGGGAGATGTGATTCTCACCGCTTGCCACCTGGTGAATCGCATGCCTTCCACTATTCTTGGAGAAAAGATCCCCTTCCAGATTGCATTTCCCGAGAAAGAACTCTTCTCTCTTACTCTCAAGGTCTTTGGATCGGTTGCCTTTGTTTACTACTTCACTCTTGGTCGGGACAAGCTCTCTCCTAGAGCCGTCAAATGCATCTTTGTTGGTTATTCGCATACCCAAAAGGGGTACAAATGTTTTGATTGTTGGAAGAAAATACTATGTGAGTGCTGACGTTACATTTTTTGAGTCTATTATGTATTTCTCTCCTACAGGTGACAGGTTCTCTAATGCTGGTTCTAGAGAGGATGTGGTGGTTCCCCCACCTCCATCTTCTCCTTCACAAGCACCTTCTGATGCTCCTCGATCTTCATCACCTCCACCTCCACCTCCTGCCACCAAGTCCACGTTTTTACCCCATGTTTATTCTCGCAGGTCTTCTACTCGCCCCTCTGCTCATGTGTCATCTACATCATCCACCATGCCTCAGGTATGTCATGAACATATTATTTCTACTGATGGCACGTGCGATCTAATTGCTACACATGATGAGTTGATTCCAGAGGATGCTGAGGCTAATAATCTAGAGATACCTATTGCCCATTAGGAAATCTCGTCGCCAATGTGTCACGTACCCTCTTGTTGCGCATGTCTCCTTGGATCACCTTTCCGCAGAGTACATGAAGTTTGTGGTGGGGCTATCCGCAGTCAATATCCCACGGACATATCAGGAGGCGCTTCAGGACAGTAGGTGGCGACTAGCAATGGAAGAAGAAATGACGGCCTTACAGTCGCGTGGCACCTGGAGCATTGTCTCTGCTTCATCAGGTGCCGCTGTTGTCAGTTGCAAATAGATATTTACGGTGAAGCAGAGGGCAGATGGCAGTGTGGACCACTACAAGGCAAGGCTTGTGGCTCGGGGTTTTACCAAACCTATGGTGTGGACTATAGAATACCTTCCCTCCAGTAGTAAGACACTCGACACTACGTATTCTTCTATCTGTTGCCGTCTCGCGGGACTGGCCTCTATACCAGCTTGATGTAAAGAACACATTTCTCTATGGGGATCTACAGGAGGAAGTATACATGCAACAACCACCAGGATTTACTACTGAGGGGGAGTCCCAGAAGGTGTGCAGACTTCATAAGGCGATTTATGGTCTGAAGCAGAATCCGAGAGCTTGGTACCAAAATCTATCAGAGCTGATAGAGCAACGAGGGTTTGTTCGGTCCACTGTGGACCACTCTCTGTTTGTTCAAAGGACACAAAGAGGTACTGTGACTATTCTTGTTTATGTGAATGATATTGTTATTACATGAGATGATGAGAAGGGCATTCATACCGCCAAGGAGTTCCTTGGTCAACAATTTGTGACTAAGGGCCTTGGCAATCTTCTTTACTTCCTTGGGTTGGAATTCACCAGGAACCAGCGTGGCCTTGTAATGACTCAGAGGAAGTTTATTATGGATCTTCTCTTTGAGACATGTATGACAGGGTGTAAACTTGCTACCACTCCTATGGATGTTAGTGTGAGACTATATGACGAGGACACAGAGGAAGTCGACAGAAGAAGATAGAGGGAGCTTGTTGGGAAGCTCTTATACGTTACCATCACCAGGCCGGACATTGCTTTTGCAGTAAGCAAAGTTAGTCAGTTCATGGAGCTGCCTAGGAAGGTGCATGTGGATGTCGTTCATGTGATCTTGAGGTATTTGAAGACTTCACCCGGTTCGGGCCTTATCTTCAGAAGTGATACATCTCTTGATGTGACAGCATGTGCAGATGCAGATTATGCAGGATGTCCCAAAGATAGAAAGTCCACTTTTGGTTTTGCTATTTTTGCTGGCAGCTCACTGATTTCATGGAAAAGCAAGAAGCAGACAGTGGTGGCTAGATCTAGTGCGGAATCTGAATACAGGGCCATGGCACAAGGATGTGCAGAGATGATGTGGGTAAGACCAGTATTGACTGACCTCACTGTGGAGGTTTCTCTTCCCATGAAGCTTCTATGTGATAATCAAGCAGCTTTGTTTATTGCTAATAACCCTGCTTTTCATGAACGAACAAAGCATCTCGAAGTGGACTGTCATTACACTAGAGACATGATCCAGAAAGGTCTCATATCCACCTCTCATGTTTCCACAACAGATCAGACAACAGACATCTTCACTAAGGCCCTGGCTAGAGGTCCATTTGAGAGGTGATGTTCCAAGCTCAGCATGATTGATATCTATGCTCCAGCTTGAGGGGGAGTATTGAGATAATTGTATCTCTTAGTATCTAATTTATATTTTATGTTTTATATGCATACCGCTCATGTAATTAACCCATGGCTTTTCTCCTATATAAGAGAGCCCTGGGATCCCTTCAATAATATGTCTTATTTTTCTCCCAACAATCGACTACCAGTAGCTGAATATGAGAACGATGAAGACCGTTATCCTTTGTCGTGCATTGATGATTTCTTTGATCAGTTCCAGAGATCTTCGGTGTTCTCGAAGATCGATCTTCGTTCGGGCTATCATCAGCTGAGTATACGAGGGTCCGATATTCCGAAGACAACTTTTAGGACTCGATATGGATACTATGAGTTTGTGGTGATGTCATTTGGGCTCACTAATGCCCCTGCAGCGTTCATGGATATGATGAACTGGATCTTCCGTCCATACGTGGACAAGTTTGTGGTGGTGTTCATTAATGATGTGCTTATATATTCTCGAAATGAATGGGATTATGCGAATGAACTAAATATTGTTTTGGACACATTGCGAGAGCACAAGCTGTATGCCAAGCTAAGAAAGTGCGAGTTCTGGTTATCACAAGTCTCATTTCTAGGGCTTCTCATTTCTGGAGCAGGCATCGCAGTTGATCCTGCGAAGATTGATGCAGTCAAGTCTCGGGAACAGCCCAAGACAGTTACTCAGATTCAGAGTTTCCTTGGACTAGCGGGTTATTACAAATGGTTTGTCAACAGATTTTTATGCATTGTTCGCCCTTTGACACGATTGAGGCAGAAGGAAGTTCCATTCATTTGGGACGATTCACGCAAGCAGGCCTTCAGGATACTAAAGGAGGGATTGACTACAACGCCTATTCTTGCTCTTCCTTCAGACACTCAGGACTATGCAATCTACACAGATGCATCTGGAGAAGGTCTAGGAGCGGTGTTGATGCAGAGAGGCCACATGATTGCTTACGCATCACGATAGTTGAGACCACATGAGCGGAACTACCCCACAAATGACTTCGAGTTGGCGGCAGTTGTCTTCGCCTTAAAGATCTAGCACCACTATCTTTATGGAGTGAACTTCGAGATTTTCGCAGACCACAAGAGCCTGAAGTATATCTTTGATCAGAAGGAGCTGAACATGAGACATCGCATGTGGCTCGAGCTATTGAAGGATAATGACTGTACGATCTCTTACCATCTCAGTAAGGGAAACGTGGTGGCAGATGTGCTTAGCAGGAGAGCTCATGCAGAGGGTACGGCGAACTGGCTATACATGTGGGATATGCTTGCAGCTTTGACCGATTGGCATCCTCAGGAGAGTGCATTTATATCTACATATGTACCTCTACGATTCAACAGTCTTTGGGATCGCATTGTCGAAGACTAAAAGACAGATCCTTAGATTCGAGATAGATACATGTGTGCCGTCAAGGACGAGGTTGATGCTTTTGTTGTGGCAGAGTCTATTTTATGGAAGGCAGGTCGGGTCGTTGTGCCCAACAACGAGCAGATACGCAAATATATTCTCGATAAGGCACACAGTTCATGATTATCTATTCATCTAGGTTGCATAAAGATGTATCGTGATCTGCATCGACATTTTTGGTGGGATGGAATGAAGCGCGATGCGGCGCAACATGTTAGCAGATGCATGACATGTCAAATGGTCAAGGCCGAGCACATGAGACCACAAGGATTACTGCAGTCTCTCCCCTTCCTGAGTGGAAATGAGAGAGTATCTCTATGGATTTTGTTACGGGATTGCTGAAGACATTAGATGGCCATGAATCTATTTGGGTCATTGTTGACAGGTTGACCAAGTCAGCCCATTCCATACATGTCAGCATGACTTACACTCCACCCAGATTGGTCAATCTTTGTGAGCAGAACATCATCAGACTTCATGGTATACCACGCGAGGATGTGTCTGATAGGGATTCGAGGTTTACGTCACATTATTGGAATCAGTACATGTCAGCACTACAGACAGAGCTGAAGATGAGTTCTGCTTATCGTCCGCAAATATATGGACAGAGTGAGCGCACCATTCAGACACTTGAGGATTTACTTCGCGCATGTACTTTGGAGTGGAAAGGGTCATGGAAGGACCATCTGTCGTTAGTGGAATTCACTCACAACAACAACTATCTTTCCAATATCGGCATGGCACCATTCGAAGCCCTATATGGATGGAGATGCCTCACACCTCTCAGTTGGCTTGAGGTATGTGATCATGCTCTATATTCCATAGATCTCTTGGAGGAGACTGCGAGGGTTGTTGATCTAGTAAGGCGGAAGCTTCTGACGGCATAAAGCCGTTAAAAGAGCTATGCAAATCGTCGGAGGAGAGATTTGGAGTTTCAGATATCCTATCCTCTTCTCTTACTCATGTTGCAAATTTAACTTAATCTCATACTATCGAAATTCCTATAAACACAGGTGGGAGATTGGGTATTTTTTTTAGTATCTCCCATGAAGGGAATATAGAGATTTGGCGTTTGTGGCAAGTTAACGCCACGATATGTTGGTCCATTCAAGATTTTAGCTAGAGTGGGGAAGATGGCCTACCGAGTGGTCCTTCCTCCACATCTTGCTGCTATCCATGACATCTTTCATGTATCTAACTTAAGGAAGTATGTGCACGACCCTCGACACGTCATCAGCTATGAGAATCTTGACATGGAAACCGATTTGACATACGAGAAGAGGCCAGCACAGATACTTGACAGTGCTGTGAAGAAGCTTCGCAACAAGGAGATTTCATTGGTCAAGGTGTTGTGGCATCGATACAGCGTCGAAGAGGCGACGTAGGAGACCGACATTCGGGTACGATACCCGCAACTTTTCTCAGGTAATCATTAAAAAACATATTTAATTATTTACATATTAAAAAAAGAAAATGGCTTGTTTTCCCTTTGAGGTTTTTATGGGTTCAAAACCCTTTGAGGTTTTTATGACCTTATGAAATTCAAACAAGACAAATAGGAACTTTGACTCGAATGTCGAGGATGAGACTCCCTTTAAGCTTTTTATATTTGTAACATCTAGATCCAACTAAAACCGAACCTGACTTGATTAGGGTCCAATTAAATTAATAAAGTTGTCCATCAATATTAAATAACTTAAATCGATCAATTGATCGTGAATCAAAGTCATTCGGGCAAAATTGAACAAAAATCAATCGCATCGTAATGTATGCGAAAAAGCCGCGACGTAAATTCAGAAACCGCAAAATGAATCGAGACCGTCATAAAATCTGATTCGACGAAATAAGGCCAACGGAATCGACCGTTCGTCAATCGGAGATCGTTGATATTTTAAAATCGTAAAATTTAACCCCAAATCGAAACCGTATCTCGAAAATTTCGGACATCCAAACCCGATCAAAAAGTATACCATTATTATACTCATACTGATCGCAGTTCAAAGACGATCAAAACGAGCCATTATTCGTAAAAATCGGAGAATCGAGGCGCGAGTGCGGATGACTTTGGCATCTCAAATGAGAGAGATAAAGAATTTAAAAATATATATAATAAATTTTAAAAAAGATTAATTAAATTAATTCCAGCTCACAGCCTACAACAATCAACAATTGGCAATTTCTGCCTCTCCATTTGGCAGAGAAATAATGTTTTCCTTTCCCTATTTCTCTCGCTCTATTTCCCTATAAGTATCAGTCGAAACCTTTTCTCTCACTTCTTATTTCCAATTTATCCCCAAATTCCAGCCGAACCTGCTGCATCTTTCCTTGCTCCCCCTTAATTTCTGGAAGTGCTGGAGGTTCTGAAGCAATCAAGATAAGAGTTGCTGCTCTACTGTAAACAGTTGTATGTCAAGATTCAAGTCTTCTCCACTTAGTTGGAAGATCAATAGGTACAATCCTTATCTCTTTCTCTTACTGCCATGCATGTGAAATTCCACTTCCTCCTCTTGTTGCACCCAAATTCTGCTCCTGCATGCAAGTATCTTCTCCATTTTGGAGATCCAAATTGAGGCAATCCTTATACACAATCTTTTTTTCCCTCATCTTTGCTGCCATACAATGTTGTTTCTCTTCCCATCTAACTTTCTGTTATGTTAAAAATCTTGCTAATTAAACAACACTAGAAGTAGAAATAAAAAGTTTTTATACAAATTTTTTCAGTGAAAATTTATAAAGGTCGGCTAACAGGGAAGTAGGGGGCAACGAGTCATATTACATTAATAGTTGCATTTGCAATTATAATTAGTGTCAAATAAGAAATTACAAAATTCAGTAAAACCCTTTTAAATGCATGCATGGTACCGTTTTGAGAGAACAAGTTCTGGAACCCTTTGAGGTTTTTATGGCTAGATTAAATCCAAACAAGGCACAAAGTAATCTTAAATCGAGTCTCGAGGACGAGACTCCCTTTGAGGTTTTTATACTTGTAACATCTGGATCCACTTAAACCTAAACTCGACCCGATTAGGATACGTATAATTCAATAAGTTATTAATCAACGTTAAAAGACCTAAATTGACCTATTGACCGCGAATCAAAAGTCGTTCGATCAAAATCAACCAAAAATCAATCTCATCATAATGCGTGCCGCGGAAGAGCCGCGACGTAAATTCGGAAGCCGTGAAACAAACCGATCTGTCATAAAGTTCGATTCGATGAAATAAGACCAATGGAATCGGCCGCTCGTCAATCGAAGATCATTTGGTATTTTAAAAACACAAATTTAGCCCCGAACCAAATCTGTATCTCGAAAATTTTGGGAGTTTATACCCGATCAAAAGTATATCAATATTATACTCATATTGATCGTCGTTTAGAAAAGATCAAATCGAGATATTGCGAGTCGAAATCCGACATTCGAGGCACGAGTACGGACATTTTTTAACATCTCAAATAAATAAATCAATATATATATATATATATATATATATGCTTATTTTCTGCTGTAGCAGACTGTGTGTTGTTACAGTTTTTTTTCTAAAAATTGATTTTAATAACGACATTAGCATGCTGATGTCACTATTGATGTCATATAAAAAAATAAGTATAAGAGGAAGGTTTCAGGAACCTTCCCCGTCTCATTTCTCTCTCCTTTTTTTCCCTATTTAAACAATTCCAACATCAAGTCATCTTCCTCTTTCCTTTATACTCTTCCCCATTTCCAAGCCATAACGAGCCCTCTCTTCTTCCTACTCTTGCTGCTGTCCAACATCTGGGAGACACTGCTGGAGCTTCTCCATTCTCTTGGAGCTGCTTGCAACCCCAAAACAATCTTCATATTGTGAAAATTTTAAGGTACTGTCCTAATACTCTTCTTTGCTACCATGCATGCACCAAATCCCCCACCTTTTGCTAATTCTTATGGATATTTTTTACATTCTTGGTTCCTATGGGTTGGGTTCAGAAAAAAATCATTACTTAACATCGTATTAAGGGCTTTGAATTATATGTTAAATAGTGCTCATCATGTTCTGCAATCGACCAGCTTGATCTAGCATATACCCCTATATATAGGATTTCTTTCAAATAGGACGCAGTCCTTCCATAGTTAAGGAAGGCCAGCCCCTTTTTTGTATAAAACAGGATGACTTTGGTAGAATACATATACAGTTTTGTATTATAGTGTGCAGTTTTAATGTTTGTATTATAATACGTAGTTTTGTATGCGGTTTGTATTTATAACGTGCACCTATAATACAAACTGTATATGTATTCTACTGAAGTGCTCGTTTTTATACAAAAAAGGGACGGCCTTCCTGAACTCAGGAAGGACTGCGCCCTATTTGAAAGGCCCCCTATATATATATATATATTAAATGTGAACTCTATTCTCTCTCTACTGATCCAACCCCCAGTGATAACGAATTATGTTGTTATTTAACTTCCGTTGCCATAATATTAAGAAACAATTGTATACAACATCATGTTCCCTAATGAACGGAATATACTATATGTATTGGTTGCTTCCTCCAACTTTTCTGCCTGATGATAGTTTTTGATAATAAATTATAGGCCTAAATTTTAATTGATGGAAGAGATAATTAAATTAATTATTAAGTTGCAGTAGTTAAATAATTTTATGCAAATCAGACTCTGTCAAGGAGAAAGAGAGTCTAATTACAGCCATTTGATTGGCTTTCATGAATACATGCATATTATCATTCCTTTCTAATTTTTGGCTGGTGTTGGAATCAAGGATATCACATCTAATTCATTATGAAATAAATATTATAAAAAATGCCAAATGCCACTAAACTGTTTTCTCTTTGAAATTTCTTTAAAAGAAAAGTTACTGGAAGTATGAGGGATTCAATTTCTGTTGTACTAACTGATCCTGCAGAAGATTTGTGGATTAGAAGTTCAATTATAGGGTAGTATTCTTGGTGTCTGACCTACAACAATTTAGGGAAATATTCTTTGAGGTCTGGCTTATAATAATTGTAAGAACAGATATCATTTTAATTGCTTCGGATAGTCAAAAACCTGAGCTAATATGTTAACTTGTGGCCTATATGTTTCGCATGAAATTTGCCAATAACTATGAGTTGTGCTTATTCTGTTAAACATATTAACTCTTTTCTTCAACAAAAAAACCTTTTCCAATAAGGGAGATATGATCTAAACAAATTTCATCTTGTTTAAAAGATCCATTTGTGTTTGTATATGCTTATAGATAAGCAGTTTCATGACGCGTTAATTATCTCTTTAAATATCGAAGTCTACTAATTATCCATTAGTAATATGGTTACTGGGGATTGATGAAGTTCATACTATAATTTGAATGGTTATTCATCTTTAGTTTAGGCATGTTCCGCAAATGTCTAAGGAACTCCAAAGTAGGATAAATTATCTTGAAAGTGATGTCAATATTCATTATGATCTAGTGTATGCAATGTTCAGAAAGTCGGCCTAGGCGGCCGCATATGCGGCCGCACATGCAGCAGCGACCCTCCTGCCGCACCGAGTATGCTATACTCGGTCAATATGCAGGTCATGGGGTATACTCGGCCGAGTAATCCACATATGTAATAGAGGTAACTCTTTGCTTCTCAGCCACCTTCTTGACTTTTACAAGGGTTGCTCCTCCACCATCTTTTTCTCCTCTGCCAAGGTTTGTTGATTGATCTATTTAGCTCTAAATCTCTCTATTTTTTAGATTCAACAACAACGACTCTATTTTTTTTAGATTCTCCAACGACAGCTTTGACATTTACATTATCTCATAATTGCATTAATATAGAATACATTATGTGTTTATCTTAGATCTTTTTGAGGATAAAATATATATAGATGCCAGATTTGCATGGAATTTTTAACTGTACAGAACAAATTACATATATTTAATTTAAATGGTTGAATTTTTTAATATTTGACTTTGAGTAGACAAATACACTATTTACTAGAATACGAAGATCCATGGTTGTGTTTACAAACAATGTTACACTTCTAAAAAAGGTTATCTTCCAATTTAAACAAGGATATCCACCATTTTTTTCTGTCTTCAATCAATTTACAACATTTTTTACTCTCTCCACCGTTAACTTAACATATTTATCTTTTGGAAATGAATGACCTTTGAAAATGCTTTAATCGATATCACATTGTACAAGAAAATCTTCACTTCATATTTATTCCATATTATATTTTTTAAACATAAATATATAATGTTTGAAATCATTGTTATATTTTTAATTAATTTTAATTAATTTTAATTAAAATAATAGAAATCGCATAATCCGCATATAATTCCGCATATACTTCCGCCTACCCGCTTACTCGCTCCAGATCGCTGACCGAACAAATATCGCATACCGACTTTCTGAACCTTGAGTATATGTTCTTTCATAGGATTGGACTACCTTTTAAATTTTAGAACTATTCTTATTTTTTTAGGGAAGTATCTGAATTTCATGAAAAGTTAGAGTATTGATTTTCATGTGCAGTCTACCTAATACCTCAAATTGAATTGGTAGGATTTTGGGATCTACTATGAAGAGTAACTTATGCGACCTACATTACTCCAAAATCCTTGAGATATTTGATTTGATGTGAATCATTAATGATAGACTCTGCTGGTTGTGGTGACTCTTACACTAATCGTGCGAGGGCGCAGTGACCTTCAACTAGGCAAAGCAAAGGAAGCCTAGTTAGGGCAGCGGCCGCCGAGTGCGCGGGTCTAGGATCCCAATCCTTTTTTACAGTTTTTATGTGAGCTCGCAGTATTTTATGCATCGTTGGAATCACGACTTTTGACCATCTCCGCTGACCCTTCTGTTTTAGGATACCCATGCGGGGGATCCTCGGTTTTAGTTTTTCGTACGAGCTCGTTTGTCCATACTAGTGGAGCCGATTTCTAGAGTAACTTTCTGGAGAGTCTCTCTCTCCTGTCTCTGTGGTGTAGTTTTGGAGTAGACCTATCCCTATAATGGACTGCACTTCCATTTAGAGGGCGAGACGGAAGAGTTTCTTTGGGAGACTACCTCACCGCTTGAGTTTTGGTTACAATCCGCCAATAGACTTGGTGATGCTACATCTGAATCTTCTAGAGCTACATCTGAATCAATTACAATTAATTTGGAGGAGTTACCATTGAACTCGGAATGAAGCATAATTGATCTTGGCTAAGAGATGAAATAAATTATAAGTTATGTTGGTTAGAGTTAATTATAATTAAGTTCGTGAACGTGTTGGGAACTTAGTTAGGGTGCACTATACCCCATCGCATGCCTACAGAGGCACCCCAACCTTAAGGCACTCTTCACGTCTTAGAGTTATAGCGTGAGGCCACACACAGACCAAGACTACAGACTATCTACTAAACTTGAGAAATTAAATAAAATCAAGAATCGTTTCAAAACATCATCTTCTCCATTATCAAAATCCATATTTAAGATTTCTAAATAACAAGAGATTAATATATATATATATGACTCATTAACCACGATATTAAAGTATGACATATAAAAGGTAATGCGTAAAACTTGGGGCATTCCTTCAGGGTAGTTTGAAAACTTTTTCATAACAAGTAGCTGTAAATTTTTAGTTGGTTATTGTAGAGGTTTACGTTATGTCCTGATGTACTGTTATGTATTTCTTATTTATCTCATGTACGTCTATGTAATTTACCCAAGGGTTTTTTTCTCTGTATAAGAGACCTGAGGGCTCTATGGAATATATAACAGAGCATCATTGGCTCTAACATGGTATCAGAGCCAAAACCCTAGTCTAGGGTTTTTCTCCACCTGCCGCCCCCCCCCTCCCGCTCCCGTCGAGGCCCCCCCTCTCGCCGCCGAGGGGCTCTCACCGCCGAGGCCCCCTCCCGCCACCGAGGGCATCTCCCGCCGCTCTTCTTCAGACCCACCCGCCGCCGATGGGTTCAAGTGCATAAGTCTACATATGCACTTGAATCCAAACGTGTCTTTGTAGACACCGGTTCTTTTGTCTATCATCCCTAGATCTTCTTCTTTGGCGATATGTCAGAATAAAAGGTTGATATGCCCGCTATAGGTGCCTTCAAAGGTTCGGCACCAATAGTCAAAATGGACGGGACGAACTACGAACTCTGGGCTATGTTGTTCCTGAGTCTTATGAAGTCATGTGGTAAGAAACATATTCTTACAGAAGATGAGCCGGCAGAGAAGACGGGGATATATGCCTCATGGGAGGCTGATGATGCGTATGCAAAGGTTTGGCTGTCAGGAACGCTTACGATGGAGATCGCCAACGTCGTCCTCCATCAACCCACCGCCAAGGCGATGTGGGATATTCTGGCTACTACATATTCTCAAGTGCGAAACGAGACAAAGATGCTGTAGTTGCAGCATGATATTTTTACCACGAAACAAAATGGGCGGCCTCTTCATTCTTTGTACACGTCCCTCCGTGGAATGTTCGAGAAATTATATAGCACCATCCCGCTCACAACCACTCCCGAACAGCAGAAGACGTTCCGCAGCGCCACTATGGTAGGCGTATTACTTGCTGCCCTTGATCCAGAGTACGAGGCAGCCCGCTCTCAGATCCTCGCAGACGCCACTATTCCTCCGATGGAAGAAGTTTACAAGAGGCTCAGTCGTATCTCAGTTCCCTCCAGTGCAGCGACTCCACCTCCTTCGGCAATGTCGGTCTCCAGAGGACGAGGTAGTTCGTCTGCATTTCGTGGCAGAGGAAGTGGTGGACGTGGCCGAGGAGGTCGTGTGCGTTCAACGTGCTCATTCTGTCGTCATACTGGTCATTCTGAGGATACATGCTATTCCAAGCATGGATTTCCTCCTTCTGCACGTGTCGCTGATCATGTTCAGGCTCCGCCAGCATCTACTCCAGATCGCAAGTTCGAGGAGCTAGTGGACGGCTTCGTGATATTATGCCACAGTCATCATCAGAGGGTGCTGATACATCCGACGTTGCGGCGTCTGCGTCAGCTAGTACATCTGCTACTGCCAGTACCTCAGGTAGTACTTCTGCCTCCTATCACAATCATGATCTCTCAGGTTGGATTGTTGACTCTGGATCCACCCATCATCTCTGCCGTGATAGAGATAACCTGCAGTCCTACGGAGCTATTCAGTCTGGTCACTCCGTACTCATAGCGGATGGCACTCATTCCCCTATTGTCGGTCAGGGGGAGATTGTTTTGTTGCCCTCTATGCACTTACAAAACGTTCTACATGCACCAGAGTTCTCCATGAATTTATTATCAATTAGTCAGATCACAAAAGTTTTGCACTGTCGTGCTATATTTGACCCATCTTCTGTCATTTTTCAGGACATACTAACGGGCAGGGTGATTGGTTGTGGCTCTGAGCACAATGGCCTCTATCGTCTAGTACGGAACTCCTACGCTGGCATATCACCACACTCTCAGGGATCCGTTTCTCCATATACATGGCATCTTCGCTTTGGTCACCTGCCGCTCCAGAAAATGCGTCACCTCCTGCCTCAGATCTCTCCAAATTCGTCATTTCGTTGTGAAGCGTGTCAGTTAGGGAAGCACCATCGGTCTAGCTTCCCTAGTCGTCAGGGTCGGAGCAGTCGCTCCCCATTTGAGTTATTTCATATAGATATTTGGGGTCCGAGTCGTGTCCCAGATCATCAGGGGCACATGTTTTATCTTGTTATGGTTGATGATTTCTCTCGAGTGTCTTGGACTTTTCTTCTTAAAAATAAATCTGAAGCAGGAAATGTTATCCAAAATCTTATCAATGAAGTGCAAAATGTTTTTCGTCTACTGTTAAGTATGTGCGTACTGATAATGCATTGGAGTTCTGCACTCATTCTCTTGCTCGATTTCTTTCTTCTAAGGGCATTATCCACCAAACCACATGTGCGTACACATCTCAACAAAATGGGGTTGCGGAACGGAAACATCGACACTTTATTGATATTGCTCGCACATTACTTATTCAGAGTTGTGCAGCCTTAGCCTTTTGGGGGGATGCTATACTTACAGCATGATATATGGTCAATCGCATGCCCTCTACTGTTATTGGGGAAAATGCCCCTATCTCTGTTCTCATTCCTGACAAAGACTTGTTTTCACTCACCCCTCGTGTCTTTGGGACTGTCGCTTTTGTTCACCGCTTGTCTCCAGGACTTGACAAGCTCTCTCCTAGAGCTGTTAAGTGTGTTTTTGTGGGCTACTCGAGGACACAGAAAGGATATCGTTGCTATGATCACATTCATGTCAAGTACTATGTGAGTGCTGATGTTACATTTTTTTAACCAGTTATGTACTTCTCCCCTGCAGGTGACAGATTGGTTTCCTCCACATCCACGGATATTAATGTCTATGTGCCCCTACCTCCGAGTCCGGGTCAATCTGAGTCCAATACACCACCACCACCACCTCCCATTATACCATTCCCTAAGTTCTACATAAGGCGGTCAGGGCCTGCTCAAGCTACACGTCAACCATCCAGCATGCCTCAGGTATGTTCTGATGTTATCACTAATGATGGGTTAGATAATGCACCGGTGCAGGAACCTTTACTACAGGAGGAGGATCCGCCGGTCAGCACAGTGATAGATGATCTTGATCGTCCTATTGCTCATAGGAAGCAGAAAAGACAATGTGCATCATATCCTCTTGCGTCTCAAGTGTCATTTCTCAGAGGACCTTTCCAGAGATGTTCTTCCAAGCTGAGCATGGTTGATATCTATGCTCCATCTTGAGGGGGAGTGTAGAGGTTTACGTTATGTCTTGATGTACTGTTACGTGTTTCTTATTTATCTCATGTACGTCTATGTAATTTACCCAAGGGTTTTCTCTCTATATAAGAGACCCGAGGGCTCTATGGAATATATAACAGAGCATCATTGGCTCTAACAGTTATGCTTTACTACTTTTTTCTTTTGTAATCATCTTAAATGTTTGCTTGTTTTAATAAGTTTTCGGGAAGTACCGACGCTTGCTGATGTATCTTGTTCCTTTCATGTGTGGTAGGCAAGCAGCCTTCAACTCAGTAGCTGGTGTATGATTCCAGATATCCACTGATGTTCCAAATGGTACAATTACTTTTATCACAGTTTTTATTCAGTTTATGATGTAAAATGCCTTTCTCTTATGTATATTCTTGAAAATACATGTATGAATTGTTAGTCTCTTTTGTACATGTTGTTTATATATATGGAAATTAATGAATGGAAATTTGGTGGCACATTCTATTGTTTGTTTTGTGGTTATTACTTGAATTGTGAATGTCATGACAGAAACATGAAAATTTTCCCCGTATTTTCTAGTAACTTATGCGATCTTTAATGAATAAAATACCGCGAATGTGTTGTAAACAGGTACCCGGATCTGAGGGGGTTGACAACTACTGAGTTGTCTATGCAATATGATTCTTTACAGGATGGGCATGTACCCTCTCAGAAGGGCAATTTACAAGTTCGGGAGGTGGTTGATGATCTAGATGTGCTTATTTCTCTACGGAAGCGGAGACATACTTGTGCTACATATCCTGTTGCTGCCAAGTCTCCTTGAGCGGACTCTCAAATGACTTCAGGAGATTTATTGTGGAACTATCAGCCGTGGAGATACCACAGACATATCAGGATGCCATACAAGACAATCAATGACATCTTGTCATGGAGGAGGAGATGGCTATGTTACAATCGTGTGACACTTAAAGCCTTGTTACAACTCCTACTTGTGCTTATGGTGCTGGATGCAAGTGGGTGGTCACAGTGAAGCATCAAGCATATGGCAGTGTAGATCGCTAGATGGTGAGACTTGTGGCACATGGGTCAACCCAAACATATGGGATGGACTATTAGGATACCTTCTCACCAGTGACTAGGAATTCTACTTTGTGTATACCTCTTTCTGTTGCAGTGACACATGATTGGCCCCTCTACCAGCTATATGTGAAGAACACTTTTTCTTATGGTGACCTACAAGAGGAGGTCTACATGCAGTAACCACCTGGGTTCGCTGCTGAGGGAGAGTGTTAGCAAGTTTACAGGCTTGAGAAGGTAATCTATGGCCTTAAGCAGAGTCCATGAGCATAGTTATAGAAGCTCTTAGACTTGATAGAGCAACATGGGTTCGTGAGATCAACTACCGATCATTCACTCTTTGTTCAAAGGACCCAGAAAGGTACAATTACCATACTTGTTTATGCTGATGATATCATTGTTACAGTGGATGATGAACATGGATTCCCGGTTGGTAAGAATTTCTTAGGTCAACAGTTTGTGACCAAGGACCTTGGCAGTTTACGATACTTCCTTGGACTGGAGGGTGCCAGGAGCCAGCAAGGTCTTGTGATGACTCGGAGGAAGTATGCTACGGATCTTCTTTCTGAGACATGTAGACTGCAGACTTGTCACTACTCCCATGAACCTATGCATGAAGATGTATGATGATGCTATTGAGGAGGTAGACAAGAGGTGATACAAGGAGCTTGTTGGGGAAGCTCCTATACGTCACCATCACCATGCCAGATATATCATTTGCATTTAACAAAGTGAGTCAGTTCATGGAGCATCCTAAACATGCACATATAGATGCATTTATATAATTTTGAGGTATCTGAAGGCCTCACTTGGCACTGGTCTTCTTTTCAGTAGAGGTACACCCCTTGTCGTTACAGCTTTGTTCATATGCATATTATGCAGGATGTCCCAAGGATTGGAAGTCTACTTCTGGCTTTGTAATGTTCATAGAGAGTTCCTTGGTGTCATAGAAGAGCAAGAAGCAGGCGGTGGTTGTCAGATCTAGTGCAGAATCAAAATACAAGGCCATGACACAGGCTAGTTAGTACATAGATGATGTAGGTCAGATCTATTCTTACTGACCTGATAGTTGAGGTGCCTCTTCCCTGTACCTCCAATGCAACAACCAGAATGCTCTCTTCATCACCAACAACCCAGCCTTCCATAAGAGGGCCAAGCATATCGAGGTAGGTTGTCACTACACTCGAGACATGATACAGAATGGTCTCATCTCTACTACTCATGTTAGTTCAAGAGATCATATAGCAGATGTACTTACCAAGGCTCTAACCAGAGGGCCTTACCAGAGATAGTGTTCCAAGCTGAGTATGATAGATATCTATGCTCCAACTTGAGGGGGAGTGTTGAGATATTAGTTACCTTTTGCGTCTTTTACGTATTATCTATTCTTTCTGTCTTCTTTATGTATTTTGCCCAATTGGTTACTCTCCTAGAAGAGAACCTAGGGCGACTTGAATAAATAAGTCTTTATTTCTTCTGAACAGGGTGTGGTGAGAATGTTCAATTTCATGCCCTTCAATTGATGAGAAGAACATTTGGGAGCACACGTACAGTTGGAATCATCTAACTTGGCCGATGCACATACGGTTGGAATCATCTAACTTGACTAATGTTCCAAAGTACGTATGTTTGTTCTCTCTAGATATTATATCAATGGTAAGACCCCTTGATGTCTTGGAGACTTAAGAAGATATTGCATCGGGCCATCGATAGCATCGAAAATATCATCAAAGTTCTAGGGTTTTCTAGAGTACCATCGTGCCATTGTCGAAGCCCTAGGGGGTCACTAGAGAGTAGAGACTCATTATGGATGTGGACTCCAGTTGAATGGCTAGGGCAACACTTACGGGAATATACCCTTCCTGGAAGTGAGCTAGGGGGTGACACGCCCTTTTGGTGGTGAAGAATCCTTATTGCAAGGACTAAGATTTAGACGGGTCAGCCGGAGCACCATATGATGGTGCTTGTGCAACCTTGGTAATGAAAAACAGCATGGAAGCCCTTGATCCAGGGATGTTTTCACCCTCAGTGTTCTTGAATCGCGCTGGCAAGTCAGCTTTGATGGGAGGTCTAACTGTGCGGGGAGCAGTTGCTCATTAACATGCCCTATTGGTGAGGATCCTATCTTATAGTTGTGACCTTTATCATGGGTCGAAGAGCCATTGGGGTATTCGATTGGAGAAATAAGTGGGAGACAAGAGGATTGGTTATGGTACCAAGTTAAAGAAAATGGAATAAGTTATCCCATATAGAACCCAAGATATCCGTATATATGAAGATGTTATGGACAATATTAGAAATATCCCTTTTGGGGGGAAGAAGAAACAATGCTATAGACGGAAAAATGGGCATGTACATTCCGGTTGACTTCTCAACCCTCCTATTCTCAATAGAAAAAAGCCCATGTTTTACTACATGGAAGGGTGTGATGGTATGCCCAAAGGAAGGGATAATTTTTCACTTACATGGAATTTGTAAAGATGAAGTACATCCATATGCAAACTAGGTTGGATTGGTTGATGATCGTTTATCTACATCAGGTTAGTCCATTTACTTGGTCGGTGACCTTGTTTATGTGGTAGAGCAAGATGTAAATATGTCAGATCTAGTGTCCAGGTGGAATGTCGTGCTATGTCCCTTGCTGCTATGGAGATGGTTTGAGGGTACGCAATTCTTCGAGATATTGGGATATGGGGTAACATGGTAATAAGGCTTTACAGTCAACAAAGTGGCCATTAATCTCAACCAACATTGCAGTGCATTATGACTGAACCAAGCATGTTCAAATCGGTTGACATTTCTTCAGGAGATGGTCGATACGTGATAGCTTTGTCTTCCGTTCATTAAATCTGAAAAACTTGTGGCAGATATTTTTTGCGAAAAGCATTCTCATAACACGTGATGAATATGGATAAATTGGCCCGATCGACATCTGTCCAACTAGAGGGGAGTATTGAGTGTGTTCAGGTTAAATGGATATTGGGCAGGATCTGTTCAACCCTTCACCCCTATAAGTATTGCACACACCCTATCATTGATTATTAAGTAGAACAGATGAAGACCCTACGCGCCTGTGTGGGCTAGGGCATTTCGCTCGCGCGGTTTTTCTCTTCGCTCGAGAAGGAAATTCAATACAAATCCTTTTGTTTGAGCGTTTTGATCAATCATGTGTTTCCACGCAGCTGAAATAAAGTACGACTGGGGGAGATATGTATGAGCATCCATTTACAATTTAACAGACGACACAACCCAGTTTAATTATTTGTTTAAGTATTTCCACTCAACATTGCTTCCCGAAAAATTCAAGTGGTAGTTATAATTTTCATATCCATTTTCATCCCGGTTTGAATATTTGGCTCTGTTCAGGGTCGCAAATTTTCTGTACAAGGTCTCTTGGGTGAAGCTGCCTCTTGTGGTAATTTTGGAAATGGATCATTAGTAATATTTCGGCTGGCACCTCAGGTTTTTCACATTTCTCTCTTTCTAAATGTCTTTATTGAATTTGAGTAGCTCTTTTCTCAAGCCATATTTTGTATATAACAGGATTACCATCGATTTCACTTTCCTGTATCGGGAATAATCGAGAAGTTTGTGGAGATTCCAGGATGCTTATATACAGTAATTTTGAATTAATTTTATTCAATTCTTTGAGCATCATTTTTTCTGTTTATAATGGAAAACATTCTCAATTTTGTAGGTAAATCCAATTGCTGTTAATAGCAAGTACTGTAATGTTTTCACTGAAAATAAACGTACTGTTGCTATTATCTCGACCCGAAACTTTGGGAAGGTTGGTTCATTATGTTTTTTCCCTTTGACTTGCTTTGACATCTCTCCCAGATCTAGCTTATGTTAGATAAACTCAAATAATATTGATGATTTATCTTTTGGCTTTCAATCTGCTTTTATCTGAACACTCATGTGTTTTCTCCCCCCTTTGTCTTGTCATATTATTGTACACCTATAGTACAAATCCTGGAGGAGATAAAAGTTTTCAATGTGTGGCATATTTTAATCAAATAGGCAGTACTATTTGATCATTTTAAAAGCTCCTTTGCTCTTAACAGTTAATTATTGTGTTAATAAACATCTAATTTACCCGTACTGTATCTTCATTTTCTTTTGATATACGGAGAAGAGGATATGTGCCTTTTACTAGTTCTCCTTCACTAGTTACTCAGAAAAGCACCTATACCTTTTTTGGACATGCCAGAGAATAGTGACACATATCCTGGGGTTAGTTTTTGACAGATATTTTGATTGATACAACAACAACAAAGCCTTTTCCACAACACCTCAGCCATGGCCGGTCCCAAGCCCGTGTAAATGAGAAGAGTTGTGCGTTAGGTAGCGGACAACCAACACAAAAGAGACAAATTCTTAAGTAGTGTTCTTGTTAAGAATGCTATCCTGGAAATTGTCTCAAAACAGTCGGATCTTTTCAACATGGATGTATTTTGATGATATAAAACAAAATTAAAAAGGGATTTTTACACCCGTAACCCTGAGTAATTCCGCAATTACAATCATAACCTTGTATAATCATGAATTACATGAGAAACCTCGAGTAATGCTTAACTCTTATATGACATAACCATGTGTTATGTTCCGTTTGGGATACATGACGGTTTTCGTTAAAGAAGACAAAATTGTCCCTAATATTCATTCTTATTTGCAAAACAAGCCATCTTCTCCTCTCCCCCCTGCCGAGCAGCACCACCTCCTCCTCCAGGCCATGCGTCGGCGCATCCCTCCCCACCGAGCAAGCCTTCGGGAACCCCAATCCCTCCCCACCGCCGAGCACCTCCACAACCGACCACCTCTGCAACCCCCCCCCCCCCTGAGCTTCTCCCTGTCTTGCTCGAAGCCTGCCGAGCTCCCCCTGCTCGAATTCGATGCCCGCCATTTCAGTCCCGAACCCCGCTCGAAACCGCTGAGCTCCTCTTTAAAGCCTCCCACCCCGCGTCGTTTCCCCTAGTCGAAGCCCCCCCCCCCCCCGCCCCCTCCCCGCCGTGTCGAGCTTTCCCTATCCCGAAGCCTCCATCCTCCCACCGACCTGCAACACGAAGCTGCCCGTCGGGATTCTCCCTGCAAGCTTGCCTATTTCTTTTTCCTTTGGTTTTTTTATTTTGGCTAATCTTAGCCGTTAGATCATAGATTGGTTAGATTAACTCATTCATATGATTGGTTTAATATATTAAACTAACGGAGGGTTATGAGTGTGAGACGGAGTGTCTATCGAGGGTTTCTTATGTAATTCATGATTATGCAGGGTTGTGATTGTAATTGCGAAATTACTCAGGGTTTTTGGTGTAAAAATCCCAATTAAAAACGATTCCAGCTTAGTTCTTTAAGAAGAAATGTCTTATTATTTGGTGTTGAACTGAATGTTGTAACCATCAAAAGACATTTTTCATAATTTTCAGGTTGGTCTCTGTTAACTATCCTGGTATGTCTGTAAATAAAGAGTAAACTTTAGTTTAGATATTCTTCCTACCAACAAGACAAAATGTTACAAGAAGTCTATAATTGAATCTCAAATGCTTCACTGAAAGTCTAAGACAATAAAAGAAATAATGTTCCATGTATAAATTATCAGCTTACAGATGGGCTGTTTTTTACAACAAATTCTACTGAGCAACGCAGATCATATGTTTGAGCTTTTCATTTTGAATAAGATCTCAAGCTACAACAATTATCAGGTCAACAAATTCATTTCCTTGGATAATTAAGAGTGCCTATTACAGTTAGCAGTTGCCTACCCTATTAGAAAATCTGGATTGATGTAGATTTAAGATTTGAAATTATGGGTACTTCGTGAACCAGGTTGCTTTTGTTGCTATTGGAGCGACAATGGTTGGAAGCATAACCTTTTTAAAGAAGAAGGGTGATCATGTACAAAAAGGCGATGAGGTTTGTGCGCTATTACCTCCAAAATCAAATGCTTTACAGAAGGCATTGTTTTAGCCATCACAGTTAATTGCCATTTTCAAACATTTAGAAGATGTTTACTCTACTCTTTTGATGGAGAAGACTTCATTTTTTACTGCAAGCAACTAATTAAAGCTTCCACTTTTTGCAGTTTGGGTACTTCGCATTTGGAGGAAGCACTGTAATATGTGTTTTTGAGGAGGTTTGTGCTTTGTGTGACCTTATGAGTTGCACAACTTATAATATGTGGTTTCATTTACTAGCAGAACTGGTCCATCGCTGTTCACATGCTAAAATTAATGTTATTAAATATGACTATATCCAAGGGTCATAAAGCTAAAAGAAGTTAATATACATTGCAACTGTTGTATGGTCAGCATACTTTGATTTTTCTGTCACATACAGAAGAGGCATGCACGTGTGCGTGCACACATGCATGCATATATGCCAGTACGTAGGTATTACATGCATATACTTACATACACGTATGCAGACATGCACAAACACATGCATAGGTACCTCTGCACAATTCGTACGCACTTGCATGCACATACCTAGTACACAGATAAATATCTAAAAATTTATGTGCATTCATAGATATATGTACACGTCTATTACCTACATACATCATGAACATATGTGTGCTTACATGGTTGAATCTATAAACTACTAACTATAGCTGTAACCCCTAAAATGCATAAACAATAAAAATTTACGTGTTTATTTTGAATAAAGCATATAATACATTGATAATACGTATCAGGCATAAAAAACTGGAACTAGTCCATTCAGAATTTGTCGTAGTTGCCATTACAATGTTGTCACGTGATGTTAATTATATCTGCAAACTGCTCGCATAGCATGTTGGCATGTGCTCAGAGATGACAGCAACAGAAACAAACTGTCATTATCTAATGCCATCACAGTGTAATAATCAATATGGGAAATAACATTTCAGCATTCCGATGGCCTTTCAGATATGAGTGTACAAGTAGTTGGTCTCCAAGAATCTAAGATAATAGAATCAAGAGTGGACACAAACATATTAGACTCCAATTGTTTTCCAGACATGATTACATATACTTGTGCGTAATGGAAGTGCCATTGTGGGGCACATATTAAACACACAGATAAGAAAGCAAAAAAACAACCACAACACATGATTTATAAGGTTCATCCTTAATTAGACTATCTCCTTGACGGCAGCGGTGGTGGATCTCTCTCACTATAGTGGAAGAACTGAAGTACATACGATGCCCCCTCCCCTCTAGTTGATGGGTCCTCCTAATTTCAACGCATATAGGATCCAAATCCTAATAAAAATGGGATCTATTTCAATAGTAACATGATCCAAATTCCAATACAGATGCGATCTAACTTAATACAAATAGGACACATTTCCAAATAGGATGGAAGGATTCAATGCATTATCAATATTCTTCACATTGAATTGAATCCTTAGATAACAGAATAGCAACTGATAGACTCCACCGTTGTTTTTCCCTCCACGGGATTATTGTACTGCCAACATTTGACATTGAGCAAGGTAAAGCAATTTATGAACTCTCTCGGGAACTACTTCAATGAATATATTGATTGGATTATATGTTGTGTCAGCAGACCTCTTGTTTGTATATGTCCCAGCAAAATGGGGTAGCGGAAAGGAAACTTCAACACCTCCTTGATACAACAAGACTTACTGGAGGGATGTCATTCTTACTTCCACTCATCTCATAAACAGGGTTCCATCGTCTGTCCTAAAGGGGGCAACATTGTTCTCCCAATTGTATCCCAATGACATACCATTCTTACTGCCATCGAGAATTTTTGGTAGCATTGCCTTCGTTCATAACTTCCACACTGCTGACAAGCTGCTGTCCCGGGCCATTATGCTTTCCTTGGGTGACGTCACCTTCTTTGAACTGACTAGCTTCTTTGCATGTTGTTAGTGACATATCCTTGTAACTACCTCCTCCACTCGTTGTCTACAAATAAAAAACACACAACTTCTGATCATATGCCATTGGCTATGCCTTCTTTGCAGGATGGTGTGCCCTCTTTGAGTATCCCACTACTGCCCCAGATGCTCCATCAAAACTCCCTGTAGCTCTACAGCGATATAAAAGGCAACTTCCTATATATCCCATGTCACATTTTACTTCCTCTGACAGTTTATAAAGTTGTAACAGACAATTTTTACAGATGTTATAATGACTATTTTTATTCCTCGAGATTATCATAGTGCAATGTTGTACCATGATTGGAAAAAGGTCATGGATGAAGAGATGGATGCACTAACATCCAGGAATAGGTGGTTACTTGTGTTGTGTCCTCATGGTGTTGAGTATGTGACCTGTTGAGGGGTCTTCACGGCAAAGCAGTCACATGATGGCTCTATTGATAAGTAGAAGGCCGTGCTTGTAGTAAAGGGCTTCACTCAGAGTTATAGAGTGGATAACTTTGAGATCTTCTCCCTAGTGGCCAAAGTGGGATCTATCTGAACTATTATCTTTGCTGCTAACAAGAATTGACCCATATTTCTGCTTGATGTCATGAATGCCTTTCTCTATGACAACCTTGAGGAGGTTTATATGATGCCGCCATAGGGTTACTCAGTCAAGGGGGAGCATGTGCTGACTTTGTAAGGTCATTTATGTCCTAAAGTAGAGTCCATGATCTTGATTTTACAGGCTTACTACTGAGATTAACTCTGATGCAGCGTGAAGTCAAAATACAGGGCCAAATATTTATCTGAATTTAGTGGTCAATTTTATTTACGTTTATTTTAATTGTTGTGTCGTTAATTAAATAAATGAGATCACATGTGATCTCAATCAATTAGTTGTCGATTTTTAAATTTCAAATTAATCGGTTAGTCGGTTAATTAGTTAGAGTCAATTTAGGATAAATTGGTTGTCAATTTAAATTAGTTTACTATTTTTGTAAGATCATCCCTCCTATATAAAGGGATGAGGGTCCAATGTATTAGGGAGTTCAGATTTATGAAAAGTTGAGAATTATTCTCTACCCCTCTCTCTCCTCTCTCCTCCCGTGATCTCCGCGTTCTTCTCCCTCAACCCCTCATTCCCGACGAGTTTCTTCTTCTCAACCCCTCTATTTTCTTCTACCAAAAATCCACTATAAAAAAATTATTATTTTCGTCGACGCCGATTTTTTTTCGATCCACATCATTTGGTATCAGAGCATGGAAACCGAATCGTTCCTACGATTCGACGATCCTGTTAAATATTGGCGTCTGAAGTTTGGTCTCAGCCGTCCATCTCATGGTTCGCGCTCGCATTCACGTTCCAAGAAGTTCCAGCAGCGACTTATATCATGCATCAAGGTGCACGCATGGCTAGGCGCACAAAACGAAGAAGATTCGCTCGCCAACGACAAAA
Source organism: Ottelia alismoides (assembly GCA_037367405.1). Classification (NCBI taxonomy): domain Eukaryota; kingdom Viridiplantae; phylum Streptophyta; class Magnoliopsida; order Alismatales; family Hydrocharitaceae; genus Ottelia; species Ottelia alismoides. The sequence continues at coordinate 181,230 of JAZKJV010000452.1, read as the reverse complement.
TTCAGATCATCGAAGCGGCAGACCAAGGGCCCATCTTCGACGAAGATCCAACCATCTACGACGAACTGTCTGCTGTCCAGATCGTTTCGAAAGAAAAAGAAGCAGGAACGGTTGCTGTCCCGGAGGTTTCCGATCAAGCCCCATCACCACCGGCGTCCCCGATGGCAGCCCCGACACCCCCAGTGGTTCCCCAGGCCGTCCCGCCCCTCGCCAGCCCTCGCGCCGCATCCACCTACCCCGCAGCCCCATTCCCGCGCCGCCTGCTGCCCAGCCACCTCCCGCCGCCTTCCCCAGGACCCCCCCTCCGCCTCCCGATACTCCACAGGCCCTCCCTCGCCGATGTACGCGCACAGCAGCCGCTCGAGCACCTCCACGCGCGGCTGTGCGCCCCTTCAGCCACCTGGCCGCCCCTCGCCTTTCACCCTTGCGCGGCACCAGCGCGCCTCACGACCTCCAGCAGTGCGCGCAAGGTCTCGCCGCCCTCGCCGCTGGTGACATTTCCCCGCGCAGCCCCCGCACGCAAGGCCGCGCGCTGCTGCGGTCCCCCTTGCAGCCACACATCGTCCCCGACAGCCACCTGCCGACCCCGCGCTTCACCTCCTCCAGATCTCCACGCGGTAACCCAGCCGCTCGACTCGGCGCCGTCGCATGCCCCGCCAGCGCCATCCATCCTCCCAGCCCGCGCCGCCCGCGCCTTAGACGCAAGGGACTCGGGCAAACCCTAACGGGGAACCCGATGGTTACGGAGTTTGAGTCCCGTGATAGGTGGGGCTGGAAATCCCTTGAGAAATTAAGTGGGAGAAATTACACAGTTTCCCCTCCAGGCAAAAGTTTTTATTCAAAGGGAAGGTTCAATGGCTCCTCTAACAATATAAGTTGTAATGAAGGGGTACGAAAATTGCAGAGATGCCCTCCAATTGGAAAGAACTACAAACGTAACGTTGAAAAGGATCGAATTGAAGGAAATTGAAGCCACAATTCAAGGATGAATTCTCCAACGACGCACCTACATCAAGCAATTCGTCGGGAGACGAATTTTTAAAGCGGAGGAGAGTTGATGCAGCGTGAAGTCAAAATACAGGGCCAAATATTTATCTGAATTTAGTGGTCAATTTTATTTACGTTTATTTTAATTGTCGTATCGTTAATTAAATAAATGAGATCACATGTGATCTCAATCAATTAGTTGTCGATTTTTGAATTTCAAATTAATCGGTTAGTCGGTTAATTAGTTAGAGTCAATTTAGGATAAATTGGTTGTCAATTTAAATTAGTTTACTATTTTTGTAAGATCATCCCTCCTATATAAAGGGATGAGGGTCCAATGTATTAGGGAGTTCAGATTTATGAAAAGTTGAGAATTATTCTCTACCCCTCTCTCTCCTCTCTCCTCCCGTGATCTCCGCGTTCTTCTCCCTCAACCCCTCATTCCCGACGAGTTTCTTCTTCTCAACCCCTCTATTTTCTTCTACCAAAAATCCACTATAAAAAAATTATTATTTTCGTCGACGCCGATTTTTTTTTCGATCCACATCATTTGGTATCAGAGCATGGAAACCGAATCGTTCCTACGATTCGACGATCCTGTTAAATATCGGCGTCTGAAGTTTGGTCTCAGCCGTCCATCTCATGGTTCGCGCTCACATTCACGTTCCAAGAAGTTCCAGCAGCGACTTATATCATGCATCAAGGTGCACACATGGCTAGGCGTGCAAAACGAAGAAGATTCGCTCGCCAACGACAAAATTCAGATCATCGAAGCGGCAGACCAAGGGCCCATCTTCGACGAAGATCCAACCGTCTACGACGAACTGTCTGCTGTCCAGATCGTTTCGAAAGAAAAAGAAGCAGGAACGGTTGATGTCCCGGAGGTTTCCGATCAAGCCCCATCACCACCGGCGTCCCCGATGGCAGCCCCGACACCCCCAGTGGTTCCCCAGGCCGTCCCGCCCCTCGCCAGCCCTCGCGCCGCATCCACCTACCCCGCAGCCCCATTCCCGCGCCGCCTGCTGCCCAGCCACCTCCCGCCGCCTTCCCCAGGACCCCCCCTCCGCCTCCCGATACTCCACAGGCCCTCCCTCGCCGCTGTACGCGCACAGCAGCCGCCCGAGCACCTCCACGCGCGGTTGTGCGCCCCTTCAGCCACCTGGCCGCCCCTCGCCTTTCGCCCTTGCGCGGCACCAGCGCGCCTCACGACCTCCAGCAGTGCGCGCAAGGTCTCGCCGCCCTCGCCGCTGGTGACATTTCCCCGCGCAGCCCCCGCGCGCAAGGCCGCGCGCTGCTGCGGTCCCCCTTGCAGCCACACATCGTCCCCGACAGCCACCTGCCGACCCCGCGCTTCACCTCCTCCAGATCTCCACGCGATAACCCAGCCGCTCGACTCGGCGCCGTCGCATGCCCCGCCAGCGCCATCCATCCTCCCCAGCCCGCGCTGCCCGCGCCTTAGACGCAAGGGACTCGGGCAAACCCTAACGGGGAACCCGATGGTTACGGAGTTTGAGTCCCGTGATAGGTGGGGCTGGAAATCCCTTGAGAAATTAAGTGGGAGAAATTACACAGTTTCCCCTCCAGGCAAAAGTTTTTATTCAAAGGGAAGGTTCAATGGCTCCTCTAACAATATAAGTTGTAATGAAGGGGTACGAAAATTGCAGAGATGCCCTCCAATTGGAAAGAACTACAAACGTAACGTTGAAAAGGATCGAATTGAAGGAAATTGAAGCCACAATTCAAGGATGAATTCTCCAACGACGCACCTACATCAAGCAATTCGTCGGGAGACGAATTTTTAAAGCGGAGGAGAGTTGATGCAGCGTGAAGTCAAAATACAGGGCCAAATATTCTGAATTTAGTGGTCAATTTTATTTACGTTTATTTCAATTGTCGTGTCGTTAATTAAATAAATGAGATCACATGTGATCTCAATCAATTAGTTGTCGATTTTTGAATTTCAAATTATTCGGTTAGTCGGTTAATTAGTTAGAGTCAGTTTAGGATAAATTTCTTGTCAGTTTAAATTAATTTACTATTTTTGTATGATCATCCCTCCTATATAAAGGGATGAGGGTCCAATGTATTAGGGAGTTCAGATTTATGAAAAGTTGAGAATTATTCTCTACCCCTCTCTCTCCTCTCTCCTCCCGCGATCTCCGTGTTCTTCTCCCTCAACCCCTCGTTCCCGACGAGTTTCTTCTTCTCAACCCCTCTATTTTCTTCTACCAAAAATCTACCATAAAAAAATTATTATTTTCGTCGACGCCGATTTTTTTTCGATCCGCATCAAACTCTCTTGGCTTCTGTAGGACGACATTTGACTATTCTATTTTTGTCAGACGACAGCCCACTGGCATGATCATACTAGCCATCTATGTTGATGACATGATTGTTACCGATGATTAAAAAGTAGGCATTCTAGAGACCAAGGCCTTCCTTCGAAAGGTGTTTATCATCAAAGACCTTGGTCAACTCCGACACTTTCTTGGCATTGAAGTGATACGTACTACAGAGGGATTACGTCTATCATAGAGGAAGTATTGCTTATCTATTCTTACAGAGGTTGACCTACTTGGATGCAAACCATATGGCATCCCAACAGATTGGCAAAAGTACTCTACATCCATTGATTCTGAATTTGAGGATATCACATGATATAGAAGCCTGGTGGGCAGACTGCTCTATCTCAATATTACTAAGCCAGATATATCGTGTGTCATGAGTTGGTCTAGCCAGCACATGGAGAGACCTCTCTGTAGTCGTTGGCATGATGTTCTACTTATTCTTCGATAGTTGAAGGAATCTATAAGGCGCGGCTTCTTCTATGGGATTAATGGCCACTGTTTAGATTCTTATATCTCTTGGCCTTTATTTATATATGTTTATTTCTCCAGTCTATCTTATATAATTTTTCCCATAGAGCTTTTCTCCTATATAAGAGAGCTCTAGGGCTATGAGAAATACAACTTTCATTTTATCCTTTCACGTGGTAATAGAGCGATTGTCCTAGACCGGAGCTTGTGCCATAGAGGCCTACCCCCCACCAAAACCCTAGCCCGCACCCCACGCGCCCCATGTGAAGCCTCCGCCCACGTGCCTACGCCGCTCTACGCGCTTGCGCCGGCCACGCGTTGCCTGCGCGTAGCCTGCACCACCCATGCCCCTCTGCCGAAGTCGCAGCCTGCTCCTCGCAGCGTCGCCCATCCTCTTGCGCCGCATCGAGTGTGGCCTGCCCGTGTGCGCCGCCGTCCGTAAGGGTTGTGGTCCTTGCCTCCTGCACCACCGCCACCCCTAGAGTTCCGACACCGCCCCTATGTAAAACGTTCCAGCATCTTGAGATATTCTATGAAACACCTGCAAAAAAAACCAGGCATCAATCAGATAGGCTATAAAATACCATGTAGAATACAAAGAAAAGAAGCAAATCACAGACCACAGAGATTTACGTGGTGAACCCTTCTCAACAGAAGGGAAAAACTACGGGAGGGAAGACCCTAGCGTTCACATGCAGTTAGGGTTTTCTTTTTCTTCTTAACGATAGAAACAATTGAGTAACATATATAGTTCCACGTGATTTAATGGATCCTCACCCATGACCCATTAACTCATAAATGATCCGTTGACTTTCCCAAAAATAAAAAGTTGTGCACTTTCTTGTAAAATGCATTGATCAAATGCTAACTAGTGATGACGATATTAAGTATATTGAAAGAGAAGACAAAAAGAATCCCATCTGGCTATGTCCAGGGTTTACTACGACAGTTCCCCAAAACTGAATACAATTAGCTAAGAGTTTAGTATTATCTGTGAAGATTGTTGTGATATCTCTTGACCCGTATACGCAAAGCTCTGCTCACATTTTGATGCCTCGATCCTAATTGATTCTCTAATTATGTCACTGCAGAATGTCATTGATTTCGATGAAGACTTGCTTGCCAATAGTGAGAGATCATTAGAGATGCTCGTAGCTGTCGGCATGACCTTGGGGGTCTCCCGGAAGATACAGTTACCAGGTTGATGCCTCGGGTAGTCCATGATCCAGCAGCATCGCAAAGGTAATCGGAAAATTCTTGGCTTTTGATTTTGTATTCTCACATGAGTTGTTGTACAATGTGTAAAGAGGAAAAAAAAGAGAATAAAGCCCCATATCTCTTTGTTGGGACTACATTTGAAACCTCTTACAAACCTCACCTTATGTGGCATAGAAGGCATTCTCATTTAGCTGTTATTCGCGTAAGCTAGCACTGTCATACACCGGTGAATGAGATCTTTTGAGCAAAGCTAAGAGATCTACGCTGACGAGCAAAGTTTGAACAGATGACAAGCGACATTTGAAGCCTTAGGAACTACGAAAAGCCGCTTTTGCATTTCGATTCTTACTAATGTGTTTCACAAGCATGTCCTTTGGGGGAAGTGGCTTTTCATAAGTGATGGGGGATTTTTTGAGTTGCAAAGCAGAAACTGTTGATCCAGATAGTGCAAGTATATGGGGAAATAAAAAAAAGATGACTAACTTTCATATGGTGATATAAAAGAACTTGGCTGCCCATGACTAGATGTCTTCTTTATGTGGTTCTTTTTCCAATGATATGGTGTATTTGCAATGCCCACACACTATTTCCATGTGTATCTGAGCAAATTTGGTTGCCAATAGACAAACAGCTCCTCCTTAGGTATCCATGTTTAGATGAGGGATACGTTTCTCTTATCCTGGACTAGGAGGTCATTATTCGGATTAAGCTAATCTTTGAACGAGATGGTAGTATTATGATCACATCATTCATTTGCTTTTGACCACAATTTTTTATTTCTTATCTCTAAAATAAATCGAATAAGAACAAGAGATAAATGTCATGTATCTTGTTCTTTTTTGTTATCTTTTTTAACTTAAGGAGATATATGAATCGAACGAGAAAATGGATTACTGATCTTCCATACAGTGTTTTCTGTCGCTTTATTTTCTTGTTTGGCAATTTTTCTCTTCTGGGCTGAAGATGTGTACCTAGCTCCAAAAAGGTGTTTGGAGAATGCTCATTTTGTATCAGGAAAGAAGCTGATCATTGTAAAAGAACTCGATTAAGCAAAGCAATCACAAGACAGATTCAACATGGAGTAAGGAGCAAGGGGGTTCATTCCGTATTCTCATTCTTGTGTCTTGTGGGATAAATGTCGAATAAGAAGTTGTCCATTTTCATCATTTCTTACTTGTTCTCGACAAAGCCTATCTAATGTCATGAGGGTGGAGGTAGCGAGGCGTGCAAAGAAGCGAGGTTCTCTGCTTTGTGTCTTACTTAATGTGAACCCATGCAGTAGTTATACACTTTCATAAAACCGTGCCAAGTTCTATTGGAAAATGAAGAACCAAAATAAAGGAAAGCGCAAAAATTCATCTATTTCTTAGTCGGAATCTTTTCTATTTAGAACTCAATTTTTTGGGATCTTTATTATAGTTTGCAAAAAAAAGTGCCAAACTAATAAATACCTACCTGATATATTCCATTGTCGGTATCCTAACCCGACTAGAAGACAATAGATTCGTCACATATAAACACGTTAACTTCAAGGACACAAGTGGAATTAATTGAAAAAATTGGACTAAAATGTCCAACTCTTCCTCCCCCTTCCTCTTCCTCCCCCTTCTCTTTCTTCTCCCAGCCACCTGCTCCTCCAGCGGCTCCTCCCGACCGTCCTCAGCCCATCCCTCCGCCCCGAGCTCGCCCAGGCCCTTCCCTTCTCCCCCGCCCCGTACTCACCTAGGCAGACGGCACACTCCAGCCTGTTGTTGCCCGACACATACACGAACACTGGTATCGATTCCAGCACATCGCAGTCCAGCCCGCGGCGCACGTGCTCCTCCAGCTCCTGCTGCTGCTGCAATTCGACCATCCCTGCCAAGTAGGCACTCCGATTTCGATGTCGCTGGCACGCGAAGAACACGGTGCATCACATGTAGCTGCATAGAAGCACGATGCCGGTGTCGCAAGCCGACATGATGGTAGTGAGGACGATCTTCTGGATCAAGGAGAGGCCGTCCACGTCCCGCCACCCCCGCGACCCCCTCCCGTTGCTCCTCCTCCCCCCCCACCCCCGCGCCCCCCCTCCCGCTGCTCCTCCCCCCGCCCCTGCCCCTGTCGCCCCCGCCACCCCCGTTCCCTCCTCCCGCTGCTCCTCCCCCTGCCCCTACCCCCGTCGCCCCTGCCACCCATGCACCCCCCTCCCGCTGCTCCTCCCCCCGCCCCTGCCCCCGCCACCCCCGCGTCCCCCTCCCACTGCTCCTCCCCCCGCCCCTACCCCCTGCCGCCCCACCACCTCCTATTAGATCGGGAACCCTATTAGATCTTGGTTGCTTTTCCTGGAACCCTATTACATCTGCTTTGTCTTTAATTATTAACCGATTCCTACATGAATCGAGCAACAAATCATCCTCTTGCTGGTCTGCATCTGGAGCACATCTTAACACATGAAGTATCACCTTCCTTCATCAATCCTCATCGACCGAACAAGCAACCAAGCTCCCATAATTCTGACCATAATACCCTTCTTAACCACATCATGGTTTGAATAAACCATGGTTATTTTATTTTTTTGATGGTCAATCTGACGGAAGGGCACAAGTGATAACGGAGAAAGAAGTGAGGAACACAACTGATATTACCAAAAAGATAGGGGCATAACTGAAATTGCGATATCTCAGAGGGGCACAAGTGATAAAATCCCTAATGTTTATGAAGAGCACATATTTTCAATGAACTGGAAATAATTTTTTTGTCATGATCAAGATAGCCTTGTTGTAATAGTCAAGTCGCATAATAGCTTCCTAGAGCTTTATAGGCTTCTCATCAGCAGGAGCTTTATAGGCTTCTCTTGCCTTGTTAGCAGTGATACATAAGAAATTACAAGTCATTTGAAATCATGAATATGTGCACGTAGGTCCTAACTATGAGGCCACTCCAAAATTCCCTCTCGCGTAGACTTTGGGTCCGTTTGATTACTGGTTACCACAAAGTAATCCTGATTACCCCCATGAATTTATGGGTTGGAATTCCATCACAAATCAATATGACATCACATCACATTCCTTATTCCAAACTCCCCAACCCTCATAACCATCCAAACAACTACTATTCACAAGAGTTTACCCCAACTCGTCATATCCCAGTAACCAAACATACCTTATTTGTATATTCCCACTCAGCACGTCAGCTATCCTTGCCTCTATGGATATGTTTGATAACTGGGTTGGGTTGAAGTAACCTCATGTGAATAGTAATTGTTTGAATGGTTACGAGGGTTGGAATGATAAATGTGACATGTGAAACTACGAGCGAATCAAGGCCACGTAAGAGGATGCTAAGAAAGCTATGCCATCGCGGTCATTGTACCGTTGAACTCCAGATGCTAAGAGAGAGTTCAAGAGGGAGAAAAGATGAGACGAAGATTTCCCTTCTCGCAAAAGTGTGCACTACACCAGATCCATCCTTGCTTTTGACATTGGAAACTATCCTTTTGTTTCCTTGACGAAAAAGCTCTCTCCAGAAATAAAGAAATTGGAGACTGCGGGTTAAAATGACTTCGAATTATACATGCGCTTGATTTCATGGTTTGATTACCACCGACAATCACATAGATCACAAAACATATGGATATGGCAAAACGACATCTATTGCATCCCCTACCCAAAGTGAACATTATCAACAGGTGGTAATTTGTTACATTAGCAGGTTAGTGATTGTCCCTCGCCTTTTCGCAACATCCATGTGAATACCGCACGACGCACCGGCTTCAAGGGCGGACCACATCCCTCATCTATGTACCACCAAGAGATCAGCATCTACATGCAAATCAAAGATCCAAACCTACGCTACTGGTTACAGCAATTTTAGTACAACACAGCGGGGAACCGTTCTTAGCTAGCAGTTATTGGCTTCCGGGAATCTCACGAACAATCTCCGCCACCACACCTGGAATGCCCTGCCGAGATTCGGACACTCCGTGCCCCTCCCAGTGAAGCACCTGATCCACTCCATGAACAAACTCTCCTGCTGCTTCAACGTAAGTGTGAGGAGCATCTGACCAAGACCTTCCTCCAGCATTCTCACGTCAAGGCCCTTGGAGCATCTTTGCAACCAACCAAAGACCGACAACATGGGACCGAACCACGACGACAGGACATGGTGCCTCATGTCTCCCCTGCACTGCAACCTCCCCCTCCCCAATGCCATGAATATGCACGCAGATACTCGACTGAGCTCGTATCTAATCATAGGAGATGCGGTTTCATGCAACCTTATCAATTCACTATGGTTCGACCATAGCGCAACAAAATCCTCCGCCATCTGCTTCTCAATGAGAATTTCTAAAAGCCAGTTGAGATTGTCAACTTCTTTCGATACACGTTCGATTAACGGCTTTGTGTCTTTAGGAATGCTTCGGTCAAGGGAATCCGGACCAGATGCCTCCTCGAAAAGTTCAATAAGCGCATTCAGGCAGGAATAGCAGACACTATACAGTCCCTCCTTATCGAGACCGGTCGGGTCTTTTTGATACACGGAACTCTTTGATAGCAGGCCATTGACCAAGGACTGCATCTCCTTTCTCGAGTTGGCATTCTTCCCATTTGTGATGGACTGAATAAGGTGCAGTCCTAGATTTTCAGGTTTGGTCGGGACCTGAGAGTATAACCGAGATAGAGTTTCCTGAATAATTGCATCGTTAAACTTGCACCTTAGGAGCAAGCTTTTAAGCTTCTCCTCCTCGCTCTCGGACCATGGGACTGCCTCAATGTATTTCAAACAGGCCCTGACACCTCTATCGAACATGATGGTGAACGAAACCTGGTGCAAAGCATAGGCTCGTATGTAAGATAACAAATCTAACAAAGTATATGATATATAACAGCAGAGCTTACTCAAGTATTTGAAAAAAAGTTCTTTCAGGAAAAAAATAGTTCTCATCTTAGAATAATCATCAGTCATGCAAGAATCAGTTGTTGTGCGCCTCGCTTATTGATCTGAGAAGTGAGGCAAATAAATAACCAATGATCTTAACGAGAACATAGGTTTCTAAGTTTAACCCTCAATTGGAAAAAGGAAAGACCTGTGTTTTTTTTTTACAACTGGCTCCTAGTATAAAGGAACATGGAAGAAAAAGAGGTGAAGATGCAGTATAGAAAGGAGATCCAATATTAGCACAAGGGGAGAAATTAATGGCAGCAATAGAGAGAATACAATTACCAGACTCCGCCATCGGGTCTCCAGAAAATTAAAAAGTGTAATCTTTTGTAGAGTTCTAAGATCCCATGTATTGAATGAATGACTACAATCTTCCTGAAAGTTTCTCTGGAACTGATGGATCTAAGACTCGAGAATAAGAAAAGGTGCATCCATGTTCTTTGATTGGTGAGAAGCCTATGCCAAATGGCGAGTCAAAGTTACATCCTCAGTCCAGATTATTATAATATGAAGGAATGAACTCAAGAACCTCTAGGGCTGGGGTAACCTGGCATATCCCTAGATCAACCCATGTATTCATGGGTTGGAATTAGTTTTATAGGGATCCCACAATTTCTTTGTTATAATTTTTTTGACCGCGTTCAAATAGAAAGATGAACACCAAAAATATATTATAATAATAAGAAAAGTTAATATAATACATAATCAATGTGACATCACATCACATTTATCATCCCAACCCTTCCTACCATCCAAGCAGCTACTATTCACAGGAGGATACTCCAACCCAACCCAACCCAACCCTGTTACCAAACAGGCTCGAGCTCTCAAAACGATGAAAAGGGCAGTGGAAGTATATGCAGAAACAATTTGAAAGTTGACAGGAAAATTTTCCATGGATTCAAAGAGTTTGTGAAGGCATTAAATAAGAATTATCAATGGGAAGGGTGCAGTCTATAGTGATTGCAATCAACAAATGGAAATAATGCAATTTATGGAAATAAGTATTCCTTGAAGAAAAAATCATGATTTCAGAATTTAAAACAACTGTAAGGTTGAATTTCATCACAGGTTGCCCGTTACCACCATGGTTTTAAACTATAAACGACATTCTTGACATAAGTTCATCTATTCTTGAACACAGCAGTATTTCTTTGGTTCCAAGTTGCCCATAAAACTGCCCAGGGATGAATACCGTCTTGACAAGGGATGAATACCGTCTTGACAACCATTATAGGTGATATTCCCTCTAGACACCCTTCCTATTCTGAAATTTCTCCCGAAATCTTCAAAACTAGTGGTGGCATTAGAACCAACGGCGTCAATGAATCTATATGCATCACTCTCCAAACTGAAGAATCCAATGTACAAAAAAACAAGTGATCCACGTAAACACAAATCCACATTATTGGCCACAGATCAATGTCCTACCTATTTCTGAAGATCTAGCATCTTCCTTTGCATCCAAGCACGAAGTTTAGCATTCAACAAGGCCTTCCATAATAGATGTTCATCCAAATCAATTCCAGTCCATTCCTTGGGACAATCCCTTAACCGTCCTAAGCCTCCTAAATCATAAAATCACCCTCCCTTCATATCTAGACATCCATGTTTCCATAAAATCACCCTCCCTTCATATCTAGACATCCATGTTTCCATTTCTGTATGTTTCATGTCCTCCAGTGACCGACGAGTGAAACGCCCCCTTGTCTATTGCCAAAAATAAACATAGAATAACCCCCGCTAGGGCCCCATTCTTTTTTCTGAGAAATGATGGGGCGAACCTCCAATAGAAACCCATCCAAAATATATTAAAGAATTATAAACAAAAATTACATATACCAGGTTTCATAGAGAGCTTGTGCATGCTCTATTACATTCTCACTGTATAATCTCCCGTAATTGAAGATAATGTTGTTTCTAGCCAGCCAGATGGCCCAGACACATGCACATACCCTAACCCTACCATCAACTGAGCACGTCCAACTTCTGCTTACTGGAGTCCAGAATGAGACGACATCGTCCCATTGTACCCCAGGTAGATCAGCAGCCGCCCAGGTCTCCCTTGAGCCAGCGCATCTGAAGAAAAGGTTATCAATGTCTTCAACCGCTTCTTCACACCTCCTGCACATCTCATCACATCCAAGAAACAACCTGACCCTTCTAGCACATGTCCTAATTCGTCCTCTTCTCATTACACAGGAACACCCTTATCCTCATGTGGACTCTCTATCCCCATATCTTTGGACAATCCCAAGATGCCTCATCCGTTATCGGCGTAGATGACCATGAATCTCATACAACTTCATAAGCTTTCTTAACGGTGAAGAGATCATCTCTTCATTACCATGAATCTTTGCTTTCAAAAGGTCCCTCCACTCTTGCCAGTTTGCTCGACAAACCTATAAAATCTTCCACTCTTTGCTCCAAGAACTCAGCAACGAAGTAGGAGTCCTTGATCCCTCCAGCCCATACAACAGCAACACTAGGCTCATTGTCCGAGGCCAAAGCAAACAATCTCAAAAATTTATCACAAAGGGCTCCCTCCTCCATCCAATCATCCTTCCAGGACAGGAAGCCGCTACCATCACCTAAAATTGGACGAAGCGAGACAGTCATACTAGGCAGAACGAGCAAGTACCCCTCCAAAATGTAGTCGATGAAGCCACAACATCCACTCGTGTGCAAAGATTGTGTGAGACTGAATAAATGGATCTCACCATCCTATAGAGCAAGTCAGTCACATCTCAAATCCTCATTATCCACTTCGAGAGTAATGCCTTGTTCATATCTCCAATACGTAGCACCCCCATTCCTCACATCCTTAATTGATCTCGTCGCAACCATGATTTAAAAAATTACGCCTCGAGGCGAGGCAGGCCAAAATTGTTTTAGAACGACTGCCTCACCTGCAATTTGTGAGGTGACCGACTCAGTTGTTCGAGGCAGACCGAGTAGTTGAGGCGTGAGGTGAAGGCGAGGCGTTCGTCGATGCGTTATTGATTTTCTTATCATTTTTTATATAAATCATTAGTCCTATTGGCAGTTTCAGACGTTTATAAAGGTCTACTTGTTTGGGATATAATTATGCAAGATGAATGCTTCAATTTGACCGCTTTCGTTTTCATATTTACCATTAAATATGTCTAATTATGTAAGTAAACTCTTACCATGATACCCTTATTCATACGAATCAACAAATATCATAGATAACATTACCCAAGGAAGGTCGTATCGATATCGATATCATTTTGATCCGTCCGAAAAAGGATATATCGGGATATATCGCTGATATATCAGCGATATCGGTGAAAATATCGAAAATGGTTCAAAAAAACCAATTTTTTGCCATTTTTCAGAAATTAACGTCATCCAAGATATCAAACCAACAAATAACCTATAAATAAACATTTATATCACACATATCGGTCATTTATAGACCATATATTGCACATATCAATATCACACATATCGGTCATATCGAACATATCGATATTAATATTGATTCTTGACTTATAAATATTGGAAATGGATTTCATTCAAGCTCTTATAACATGAAATACTACAAATATACACCTAGAAAATACATATAGATCATTTATAAGGACTATGATCCTTATAGTGCACATATCAGTCATATCGAACATATCGCTGATATTGTTACTTGTTGACATACTATATATATTGAAAATGGAGTTCATGGTAGCACTTTGATCACTAAATAATTTACAAATGTACTCTTACTCTCTTAGATAACACACATCGATCATCTATGAACCTTATATCACATATATTGATACAGCGGTACTGTTAGTTGTTGACCTATATATATTGAAAATAGAGTTTATCCAAGTTCTTATATCACTAAATATCTTATAAATATACTCTTATATCACACATATCGATCATCTATAAAGCTTATATTGCATATATTGATCATTTCGAACATATAGATATTAATGTTGATTCTTGACTTATAAATTCTTTTTTAAGAATTGACTTATAGATATTGGAAATGAATTTCATTCAAGTTTTACAACATGAAATAACTTGTAAATATACACCAAGTTGAAGAACCATTGTATGCACCCTCCTGTCGCACCATACCCTACCAGTACGGGGGTCTCGTTGCCCGGTCAGCGAACCTGGGGGGCTAGGGGGGCCCAGACCCCCCCCCTGCGGGGGTGCGGGGGTAGCGCCCCCGACCCGAAACAAAGTATATAAATCATAGATTGTTCTAATACTAGGGGTAGCTAGATAGGTAGTGAAATAAAGCTTGCATGAGTAATAGTATTGATATATAGGAATATCGATGAAATATCAGTGACATCAGTCGATATCCTGTATTTTTTGTACTGAAGCCATTCATTTTTGACCGATATGGGCCAATATGGCGATATATTGCCGATATCCCTGTAAAAAGATATACACTCCAGTTTCGATACTCGCAACCTCTCGATACCGATATATTGACGATATCGCCGATATATCGCCGATACGGCCTTCCCAGACATTACCTGTAAACTTATTTTTTATGGGCGGTCACATAATAAGCCCCCATATAACTCCCATGCAAACATATTCATATACCTGAATAAAAATAAAATCGCTAAAAATTATTCACCGGAGGCAACTGCTCCCCCTAGACCTCCCAACCACCATCAAGCTCGTTGACCGAGCAGTGAGACCCCCATCTTGTTGGGGTATGGTACGGCAGGAGGCAAGGGTTTAAATATCGATTTTAGTTTCCATATCAATACCATGCTGATATGATAAAAAAATGGTGACAGGTTCTCCCACTATGAGTAGGGTCAACTACATGGATTCTTGCTCAAATCCATATTGAAAGATTCGACTATTTTTACGTTGGTTGTCGCCTACCTAATGCAAGCTCCACAAAAGGGGGATTTGAACCCTGGTCTTTTGAGTTGTAGGCACACTGCACTACCACCATGTCAATATGATATTTCGGCAAAATTTATCGACAACATTTGTGAAGGAATGACCTAAAAAGGCCCCCATATCGCTCGATATTTCGGTCCGATGTCAAAACTGAAATTTCATCAAAATTTTATGTTGGAAGAAAAGAAGTAAATGCATTAGAAGGGACCCTAGGGCTCTCTTATATAGGAGAAAAGCACTAGGTTAATTACATGAGAGGTACATAAAGAAAATAGAAATGAGAAATAGATAATAAGAGATACAAATATCTCAACACTCCCCCTCAAGTTGGAGCATATATGTCTATCATGCTCAGCTTGGAACAACATCTATGAAATAGAGCTCTAGCAAGAGCCTTGGTGAAAATATCAGCAGTCTGATCTTCAGTAGAAACTTGGGAGGTGGATATGAGACCTTTTCGGATCATGTCTCTAGTATAATGCTTATCCACTTCTATATGCTTGGTCTGTTCATGAAATGCAGGATTGTTAACAATAAATAGAGACGCTTGATTATCACATAAAAGCTGCATGGGAAGAGGAACCTCAACAGCAAGGTCGGTCAAGACAGATCTAACCCACATCATCTTTGTGCTTCCTTTGCCATGACCTTGTACTCAGATTATACACTAGATCTAGCAAGCATTGTATGTTTCTTGCTTTTCCAGAATACGAGAGAGCTCCCAACGAAAATAGCAAAGCCAAAGGTAGACAACCTGTCTCTATGGCAACCTGCATAATCTGCATATGCACAAGTTGCCACCTCAAGAGATGTACCTCTACTAAATATACGACCAGAACCAGGTGAAGTCTTCAAATATCTCAAAATCATATACACTGCATCCATATGAACCTTCTGGGTTGCTCCATAAACTAACTAACCATGCTCACAGCAAAAGATATGCATGGCTTGGTGATGGTAGCATATAGGAGCTTCCCAACAAGCTCTTTATAACTCCTCTTATCTACCTCCTCAGTGTCATCATCATATAATCTCATACTCGAATCCATGGAGATAGTAGCAGGCTAGCACCCTGTCATACATGTCTCTAGAAGAAGATCCGTCACAAAACTTCCTCTGGGTCATCACAAAACAACGCTGGTTCCTGGCAAACTCTAATCCAAGGAAGTATTGAAAATTGTCAAGGTCCTTAGTCACAAATTGCTGACCTAAGAACTCCTTGGCAGCCTGAATGTCCTGCTCATCATCCCCCGTGACAATAATATAATCAACATAGACAAGAATAGCAACAATACATCTCTCTATCCTCTGAACAAAAAATGAGTGATCCGTAGTAGACCGTACAAACCCCTGTTACTCTATCAACTTTGATAGCTTCTGGTACCAAGCTCTCGGATCTGCTTCAGGCCATAAATCGCCTTATGGAGCCTACACACCTTTTGAGACTCCCCCTCAGTAGCAAACCCTGGTGGTTGCTGCATATACCTCCTCATGTAGATCGCCATATAGAAATGCATTCTTCACATCAAGTTGGTAAAGAGACCAGTCCCGTGAAACATCAACTGATAGAAAAATACAAAGTGTCGAGTGTCTGGCCACGGGAGAGAAGGTATCCTGATAGTCAACCCCATAAGTTTGGGTGAACCCACGTGCTACAAGCCATGCCTTGTAGTGATCCACACGGCCATCTGCCCATTGCTTCACCATAAAGATCCATTTGCACCTCACAACAGAGGCACCTGGAGTAGCGGGAACAATGCTCCAGGTACCACGCGACTGCAAAGCAACCATCTCCTCCTCCATGGCAAGTTGTCACCTACTATTATGTTTGGCCTCCTGATATGTTCGTGGGATAGTAACAGCAGAGTGTCTCACAACAAACCTCATGCATTCCTCTGAAAGATGGTCCAATGAAACATGCGCAGCTAGAGGATAAGTGGCACAATGACGACACGACTTCCTCAAGGTAATAGGTACATCCAGGTCATCAGCTTTCTGTTCTCTGGTATCAACTTATCCTGTGCAATATCCTATAGAACACTCAAATCTCCAATGCCATTATTAGAAACAATGTGTTCATTACATACCTGAGGCATGCTGGATGATGGGGAAGGCGCATAATCAGAGGGGCGAGAAGAAGACCTGCGAATGTAAAACCGTGGTAGGAACTGCGTCGGTAGACGGAGGTGGAGGTGGTAGAGGAGGTGGGGGTAGAAATGACTGAAACTCAACATGGGGTGTAGATGGTGGAGATAACGGATGTAGAGGAATAAAAACATCATCACCCGAATCAGTGTTGGACAACCTGTCACTTGTAGGAGAAAAATACATAATATACTCAAAAAATGTGACATCAGCACTAACATAATACTTTCTTCCTACATGATCAAAACATCTATACCCTTTCTGGGTATGAGAATAACTAACAAAGGCACATTTGACAGCTCTAGGTGAGAGCTTGTCATGATCAGGAGTGAAATTGTGGACAAATGCCACAGACTCAAAAACCCTGGGAATAAGGGAGAATAGGTCCTTCTCGGGAAACGCGATCAAGAAGGGAACCTTTTCTCCAAAGATAGTGGAAGGCATGTGATTCACCAAGTAGCAAACAGTGAGAACAATATCACCCCAGAACGAATGAGGAGCTCAACTCTGAATCAAAAGGGTCCTCATGACATCCAGATGACGGTGTTTGCGTTCAGCAACACCATTCTGCTGTGAAGTATAAGCACAAGAGGTCTGATGAACAATACCAAGAGATCGTAAAAAATCAGATAGTTGTAAAGTGGAAAACTCCAAGGCATTGTCAGTACGAATAAACTTCACATTAGCAGAAAGATATTCTTAACTTCAATAAGAAATGATTTAACGACAAGACCCGCTTCAAACATATGTTTCAACAAGAACACCTAAGATAATCTAGAAAAATCACACATGACAACCATATAAAATCGATGTCCCTGGTGATCAAGAACACGACGAGGATCTCAGATATAAAAATGAAACAACTCAAACGACTGACTATTATGACGACTCGGAAAAGAAGAACGATGGTGCTTCCCAAGCTGACAAGCCTCACAATCCAAGGTAGCATGAGAAGAGATCTGAGGTAGAACATGGCACAGCTTCTGCAGAGAAAGGTATCCGAAACGAAGATGCGACATGGAAGGAGAAACAGATCATGAAGGAATAGTAGCAACACCAGCACACGGAGGCTGGAGAAGTCTGTAAAGTCCTCTCTGCTCACGACCATATCTAATCACCCTACCCGTGAGTATGTCCTGAAACACAAGAGAAGAAGGATCATATATGGCACGACAATATAAATCTTTTGTAATATGGCTAATAGACAAAAGATTCATCTGAAATGTTGGAGCATAGAATACATTCTGCAGACGCATCGGGGGAGTTAGAACAATCTCTCCCTGACCAACAATGGGTAGATGAACCACATTAGCAATCACAAATGATCTACCAGGAGGGATAGAGTTGTAAGAACTAAACTGTGCTCGATCGCCACACATATGATGAGATGCTCTATAGTCTATGATCCAATCAGACAAATATGAACTGCTACAGCTGGTAAGTGCTTAAGCAATACCTGACGAACTCGAAGAGGCTCTGGCAGTTGCTGCAACATCTGAAGAAACTGCAGCTGAAGTGGTAGGAGTAGTCATCATCTCTCTCGATCTGGAAACAATATCATCAAACCAAACATCATGAGCAGGAGCAGAAGTAGGCTCGGTCTACTCAGCAACTCGGGCAGACGCAGGATACCCATGCTTCAGATAGCATGTCTCCTCAGAATGACCGAGATGGTGGCAATGTAAACAAGGGCCACGCTAATGTCCTCCTCAACCACTTGGTCCTCGCCCGCAAAACTGTGAAGTATCTCCTCTGCCACGAGAAGCTGCCATAGCAGAGGGAGTCTGAGCCACAGTAGTAGATGAAGTAGTGATCCTGCTCAGCCTCTTGTAGACCTCCTCCATTGTAGGTATCATCTCTCCAGTAAGTAGTTGAATACATGCTACATCGTACTCAGAGTCAAGAGATGACAGAAAGAGTCATGTCATAGTGGCATTCCGATACGCCTGCTGCTGCTCAGTGCTGGTAGTAATAGGCATGAAGCTATGCAGACGCTCAAACATACCTCTAATATGCGAGAAGTGTAGATGAAGAGGTCGACCATTCTGCTTGGTTGAAAAAATATCATACTGCAATTGTAGAATCTTACTCTCATCCTTTTCCTGCCCACACGTGTCTGCTAAGATGTCCTACATAACCTTTGTTGTGGCTTGATTGGCAATATCATTGGCAATCTCCGTGGTGAGTGTCCCGAAGAGCCAAATGCGAGCATAGGCATTGTCTTGCTTCCAAGAAGCATTAGCCCCAGTTTTGTCCGACGACTCTGAATCTGTCAGAATATGCTCCTTGTTGTGGCACTGCATAAGGGTGTGAAACTGCATGGACCACAACTCGTAGTTGGTCCCATCCATCTTCAAGATGGGAGCTGGGCCCTTGAAGACACCAGAGGATGAAAAACAAGGATTTAAATATCGATTTCGGATATCGTATCGATACCATGTCGATACGAAATTTCGTCGAAATTTCGACGACATTTCACCCATATCGACCACCATTTGTGAAGAAATGACTGGAAACTGCCCTCATATATCGCCATTTCGCTCGAGATTTCGATACCTTGTCGAAACCGAAATTTCGTCGAAATTTCGCGAAATCTGAAACCATGATGAAAAAACATCACCCTTGTTCTCTGACATGGTAGCAAGAACGCTGATATCCGAAACAAAACTGAGGGGTAGATTGCTCTTGATTTACAGCTTGAAAATCACGAAATCCGAACAAAATCAGACCGTATCGCCCTGTAGAAAACGGTCAAACTGCAACAGGACCTTGAAGGGGGTGAAACGGCACTGTGGGGCCGATTTAGCAACGGTGGTCACCGTTGGGTGGGGGATGTTGTTCGGCAACCACTGGGCGATGATGGGAGGCCCCCGACGGTGGGTTGCGCGAGGCGGGAAGGGGCGCTGGGAAGGGGGGAGGGGGGCTGCCATGCGTGGGGGGGCGAGTGCTGCCGACAATGGGGGAGGGGCGCGTGTAGGGTTAGGGTTGGTGGGATATGGGAATCCGATCTAAGACCGTTGCTCGGATACCATGTTGGAAGAAAAGAAGTGAATGCATTAGAAGAGACCCTAGGGCTATCTTATATAGGAGAAAAGCCCTGGGTTAATTACATGAGATGAGAGGTAAATAAAGAAAATAAAAATGAGAAATAGATAATAAAAGATACATATATCTCAACATTTCATAAAATCTGAAACCCTGACGAGGGGTGCATACGACGATTCTTCAACGTGTGTCTGATGATTAGAACTGAAGGGTATATCAACAAACTCATTCTCTGAATGGATGGAAATTTAGTAAAAAAGCATATACAGTTGCATATCTTTTGTTTCGATGCTCCTATCTTTATAATTTAATCATATGTTACAGTGATATTTAACTCAACTATGGCCAGTCCCAAGCTCGGGTAAATTGAGGAGGGTTGCATTAGGTATTCGACATCCATCGTAAAATAGTCAGAGACAACTTCCTAAATAATATTTTAAAAAAAATATTATTTAGGAAGTTGCCTCAAGACAATCGGATCTTTTCAACATAGATTAGCAAACATTCAGATTTCGTTGGGGAGTTCCTTACTTGTGACACGTTGCATCGCCTGAATGTAATGAAAATTTTGTCAGAGCTGCTACATCGTTGTTTTGATGTAGTTCAAAATTTGCATGAATTCTCGAATGAGGAATGCATGCGAGTAAATAAGCTAGTTCTGTTACATCGCCGTTAGGACGCAGTCCAAAATTTCCATAACCATGGTTGTTACAAGCCATCTAACTCACTGTTTTATCTGTTTTCTTTCTGAATAGCAGAGTTGGTAAAGGTAGGTCCCTATGCAGATCTTGAAAACTATTGAGGATGATTGGCTGCTTTTAGAAAAAAATTGTGTAAATGGCCGAAAAAGGACTCTGTGATAGGAACCATTTCTGCAGTGCTGTGCATAGTTGCGAGCCATTGGTTAAATGATGCATCCATGACCCCTGATGTTGGGGAGGAGATCTGTATCCAACGGCCCACAGTCATCCCCAGCAGATCCGGTTTGTATAAGGACCAAAAAAAAAGGTTGTTAATCAACCAATGTTGACAGGCTATCCACTAAACAATATTGAAATTGAAAGGACTGCCGAACCTAACTCTGGGTTCCCGAAATAAACATTTCCAAGCAGACATGCGGATCTCTGCTTTTCAAGCAAATAACGATTAAAGGTCTCAAATTTTGATTTCGGTCACTATTTTGGTGAGTAACCGATATGACCGAAATTTCGGTCGTTACAAGTTTTTAAATAGGAGACTCCAAAATTAGGTCAACATCAACTGTTTCGGTTGAATTTTGATCACCCATCAAAATCGAAATTCAACCTAAATTGATCGAATTTCGCAAAATTGATCACATGCTAACTAAGAAGTCTTCTAAAATATTTCATTTGCATTTAATTTGTGACCGTTCTTCTAACACGAAAGTTTGGCATAATTAAAATTTCCTAAAACCGCTTTCTCAACTTTATTCCTAAAAACACACCATCGTAGATCGTACCATCCACTGATCGACGGTACTCGAAAAGACGCATCCACGCATACACAAAAAAAGCAGCAAGATTTCCATTTGCCTTACCTCCAACACGTCAATCGCGCGCGGAACACCCGCATTCATGAGCCACCTCATCAAATCTTTCTCGAACATGAGCTCGATGGTCTCCTTGAACACCCCGAGATCCTCTATGTTCGCCACCTCGATCTTCCTGCAGTCCACCGCGCCATCCAAAACCCTCCGCCGCGAATCGGCTACCATCTTCGCGAAGAACGAACTGCTCTCGCAGAGCACCTCCGGATCCAGCTCCAGCGCCACGCTCCTCCCGTCCCTCCCTTTCAACCCCAACCTCAACCCCGACCCCGCCATCTCCCTCCCTATCTCCACCTCCGACGACGCCGATGAGAACCTCCCCGCCGTCGCCGCAATCTCCTTCGTCGCCGCCTCCTCCGCCTCCGACTCCACGTTCGTCGCCGCCACCGACGCCGCGTCGCCGCTCTCCGGCAGCGGCACGAGCGCAGGGTGGGAGTCTATGGGCGAGACCCTCCCCGGCGAGAGGATCCGGCGGGGGTCGATCAGACTCCTCCCGATCTTCGAGCTCGGCGACGGCGAGCTGTGGAAGGACCCCGGGTAGTGCTTCGGGTGCTTCGCGGGCAACTGGCGGTGGGCGGGGGCAGCACCGGCGCCGCCGCAGGGGCGGCGGTTGTCGGGACTCTGGGGGTCGACTCCGAAGGAGCAGCACCACGCGCGGCGGAGGCTGGGGTTCCTACGGCGGTGGCGGGATCTCCAGTCGCCGGGATCCGCCATGGACGGGAAGCAAGCAGGAGCTAGGGTTAGAGAGCTTTTGATTCTTTGATGGAGATTCGGATTCTCCTCTCTCTCTCTCTCTCAGTCCGAGAGCTGCGAGGAGAGGATAGGAGAG
Organism: Ottelia alismoides; assembly: GCA_037367405.1. NCBI lineage: Eukaryota > Viridiplantae > Streptophyta > Magnoliopsida > Alismatales > Hydrocharitaceae > Ottelia > Ottelia alismoides. Next base: position 158,801 of record JAZKJV010000452.1, on the reverse strand, counting down.
TGAGCACAGTGCAGGCGATGGCATCAAATGATAATTACATACCGGGTTAGTGGGCGTGCTGTGCTGGGTCCCACGATGAGGTGGCCTTTCGCACTCCGTGGATGCCGTTCTCGAGGGGGAGTTCGAAAGTGCGCGCGATCGGATGGGGGGTCTGGATTCCGGACCCCTTCCCGGACGAGACACACGAGGTGGGGGACGTGTGCAGTGTGCAGCCGTTTTGGTTTGCCTTGGGAAAATCTGGAATTTTCAGAGACCGTTCACAGGTCACGGGGACGACGAGGATGCATCGCTCGCAGGATGCAAAAACGGACCAAAATTTAGGTGCACCTCATACGGATCAATTGGAATCATCGCATCTTATGGGTACAGCTATAACGTAATAATAAATAAATATCTCGGTATATTCATGTCCTACAGATGCCGTGTCCGGCCGAAAAAAGGAGGTGGGGCAAAAGGTTAAGAACTAGTGCACGCTATAGAAAGTGGGTTTATTTTCTCATTCTTTTTTTTGATCAAACACATATATAATGGATGACTTTATCAGAAATTTATTTTAAATCGGCTTTCCGATCTCATTTCACTTTGTTGGGATTTTAAAGGCAAAAAATCTCCCTATTTTTGATGTATTCGCTCTCAGGAGATGCTTGAAGGAAAAACTTCCATCTCTTTCGAGGTGTGGAGAGGAAAAAATTGTTAAGCTAGAGAGATTGATGGGAGACGGACAACTAGTTGCATCGTCAATTTTTTTTGATGGTAAATTCAATTCTTCGAAATACAATATCCGTAGATCTGGGAAATCTGATTTATGTGATAATAGGCAAGCATCTTCTCTTTTTCTTGTTGAGTCTTTCTAAGAAAATGACATCATTTGTTCATAAATGGTGCCTTAAGCCGTGATTTCTTGATTTTTCTTATTGGAATGGATATAAATTATAGAGCAAACTACATACTAGTCCATGAATTATACACTAGATATCAATGTCATACAAGAACTTTGAAAGGTAACAATGTAGTACCTGAATTTTAATATTCATCTTGATGCAGTCCTTCACTATTGAAATTTAAGATAAAAAAATGAAATGGTCAACTAAATTTCTATAGTCAAGGACCACATTGAGACGAATCCTAAAATTCAGGTACCACATTGTCTCATTTTTAATTTAAGTTCAGATATAATATTGAAATTAGGTGTATACAGTGATAGAGATGGGGGCGGGGGGGGGGGGGGGGGGGGGGAGGGGCTCCCAACAAAATACTTATTATGTATTATATAATAGTAATAGTATATGATATAGATACAATAGTTAAAAAAATGTTAATAACTTGTATAAAATGGCCCCCCCATCTCCCATTTATAAGTTGTATATAATTCTTTTACCGTCATTTTTCAATAAAAAATTAATAATATGATATGAATACGATAATTTAAGTATTAACACTTGTATATTTTACAAAAACTACAAGTTATACATATAAGGATGCAAATAGTTACGAACATATCCTTATCCGATCTGACATCTTATCCGTTTTATAAAAATTTTTTACACGTATCCATATGCATTTAAAATGGATACGGATATGGACATCGTATTCGTATATAAATATAGTCATATATTTATTTTTAACCATATATAACATGATTATATACCTATTTTTACCATATTTGTATAATTTTTATGATACAAATACATTTACTAAATTTATTTCATTTATTTTCCATCCAATTCATATATATCTAAGTCAATTCTATAGAGTATTTCTAACATTATTTGGATGCGATCATTATACGTTTTACATCTATACCGGTTTTTTAAGGATATGGTAAGATAATTTTAATATCCGTTATTATCCATTTCAACATCCGTATTTGTATTAAAAATGGATAAAGATTTGGTAATACATATATCTGTATCTGTATCTGTCCGTTTGCATCCCTATATAATAGATACAAGAACAAAATAGGTATGTAGAGATTTTTAATTCATCATTATATCATATGTTGTTTAATATATGATGATGAATAATATTTAACGAGATTTTTTATATTTGAAATTTAGGAAAGAATGCAATATCCGTTGTTATATCAATACCATTGGTCTATACAATGACGTTTAACCGTCACAATTTTAATATCGAGGATTAGTTGAGATTCTGATAAACATGATGAATAAGCGTTGATATATTGACCTCCGTTAATGATATAGTAATCGATATGACATTCGTCTCTACTTTTTTACATAAAAATCATTTTGTAACAAATAGTACTCATAATTATATATTAAACCATGGATTTTTTTAGTAGCAAGAGGGTAGTGAATCATTCCCTTTATTAAAGACGTATAATTAAGTATTAGTATTTACATGTACACATTTTGACCTTTTGTATCTTTTTATGAACTTTCATTTTGAACATAAATAAACCCATTAAAAATGTTGAATTATTAAAATAATTGTCAAAATCTAGAATATAAAGAGTAATTATACTATGCAAAAGATACCAAAATAAGGGTATAAATGATTAGTTGTGGACAAACATATAGGTGTTATCATGTCTAAATTTGTTTTAATACATGAGTATGAACGTCAATATAGATATCAATGAATATGAATAATGTATTACTGTATCTTGAAAATTGAGTATAGATATAAAATGAAAATGGACTGAAAATGAATACAATCACAAATGCTTTATAAATTAGCCTCTATATATATATGAATTGAATGGCTTATTCTGATACAAATAGAATATATATCTCATAAAAATTATATCAAATATACAAAAGAAGTTAAAATTTTTGTTATATGCAATTAAATTTAATATACAACTATATATTAAAAAATATAAAAATATAGACAAAAATATACGTGGATACTAAAGTGACATTTATATATGTATCATTTTAATACCAATACATAGACACCTGTCAAAATATATTATAATATATATATACCTTTGCATCCCTACATTAAGTGTGATATAATTTTACTTTTTAAAAATATTAGATTTAATGATACTACTTAACATTATATTAATAAAAGTTTTTGTGACTTGAAGAATTTTGTAAGGACTTTTTTGTTCATATAATGTTTGTTTGGATATTTACGTGAAATCGTAAGTTTATAAGGGTATCTTTGTAAAAATTCCTAGTAAATAAATGTTAATAATTAAAATGATAAATAATAACATAGATAAACTTTATATATATAATGTATCTACATGTATATGTATGTATATGTATATATGTATGTGTGGTCTCAGTAATTTGCCCCCCCCCCAATTAAAAATTTCTGGCTTCATCCCGGGGTGTATAGTTCAGGGACTTTTTTGCAATTTACTCTAAATGATGTGACCCCTTATTCTTTGATAATTTATTGTTATATGAAGTCTCTAAAGACTGGTATAAATAGAATTTTAAAAGGATATTATGGTACGAGTTTATTGTTATAATATTAAAATCCAAATTGTATTCCTACCCATACGGAAAATGGAGTTAGGCTATGCTAACTCTCAAGTTGAAATAGTAGGTTTAAGATGGTTTTTTTCTAGAATAAACCACAGTTATGTGTCATAGTTAGTTGCTTAACCTAAATAACTTTATTTTAAGAGAAAGAATCATTTGGTTTTAAGAAGACTCTAGCAAAGAACACCTCGAGATTAAAATTCAACTTGAACTTACGAGCATCAAAGATGACATGAACTCCTTGTTGTTGTATAATATTATTGTAATTGTTATTGACAAAGTTTACTCGGTCAACATCTAATATATCATATCCTTCTTACTCTCTATGTTGGTTTGGTAGAGATGCTAGTTTAATTCAAAAGCTTGGTAAGAAAACAAAGCATTGCAAACCGTGTGAACCGACACGTAGGGAACCAATCCCTAAGTGTGCCTTCGGTTACCGGGTTAGTCCGAGTTAAACTGGGGGAGGGTAAATCATTTTTTATTTTGGTGTTTGGATAGAGGGTTAAGGGTTGAGTGGGTTTGGTGTGATATGATTGTATTGAAGTTTGGAAAAGTGAGTAGTTATTGTGATGTGATTGTATTGAAGTTTGGAAAAGTGAGTAGAAGTTGAATAGTTTATAACTTTTAGATGATATGATGGTATAATATATTATTTTTTGATGGAATGGATCAAAGAAAAATAATTTATTTAATGTTTAAATAAAGAAGGAAGGCTGAGCTCCATAAGTGAGAGAGAAGAGGGATTTTGGGAGGTAAACCCATCAAAGAGGGGGTTAACCCCCAATCCGAACGGACTCTAAGGCTTATTTAATTAAATGGTTCATGAGGTAAGAAGATATGTGACAGAACTCATTTTTAGGGTCCAAGTTATGTGATCTCCACTTCTAAATTCATTGGTTTGGATTAATGGTTGGGTCCCACATTTCTTTAGCTTTTGTATTTCATAATCATTTTCAAATAAAAAAAGTAAACATAAAAAATAAGGATTTATGCACTTTTGTTCTTCTGAGATTTCACAATTGCGTGTGTGTTCCTACATTTTTTGCGATAGCATTTGTGCTTTTATATTCTTGCACTGCTAATAGTTATGATCTTCTATTAGTTTGGCCATTTTGGAATATACTAGATCATGGTTTGTGTAAACCAATATTTAGTTAAGAAAGATTATATTACAAGCATTCTTGACCACATGCCCCTCACCTACATCCCTCTCTCCTCGCCACATTTGCCCTCTTCTACCCTAACCTCCACAACATCGAACTCTCTAATGCTGCTTAATTCCCTGATATTGTCTCACACAGCATCAGTGGCTAGGATTGTTGAAGGTGCTAGGCTAATGCAAAGAAGTGCCCATAAGGGGGATATGTTAGAAATACAACTAATTTGTAATTTACCTCTTTTAAAATTGCTCTTGCAAATGGATAATTGTACATATGAGACTAAAGATCTCCGCCCATACATTGATAAATATCAAGAGAAACAACTTTTAGAGGAGTTCTTAAACTAATTAGAGGTGGAGAAGTATTTGTCCACCTCCATCAAAAAGATCTACATATTTCCTAACGTTTTCCCACTTAAAGGACAAGGATTGAAGAGGATTATAGATCGTCCCTTCAACTGTCTTCACCCACTTGGAGGATCGATAAATTCCTTCTAAGGGAGTCTCATTTGCACACAACAAGAATAAGAAACATGACATGACCACTATCAGCACAAGAGTCCATCAATTATTCAAGTGTTGTAAGTCTCTCATCTCTTCTTTTAAATATTGTAAGTCCTCTTTTTTTAAGAGTTAAGTATTATAAGAATAAGTTTATGATGAAGTATGGATCTGTATCCACTTCTCTAAATTTTCTTCATATCAACCACCACTCTTCTACTACCCCCAACAAGTTCAATATCAAAGTCATATCATACTTGACCTTTTGAAATCTTTTCTTGATTTTGCACACCATAACATCCACTTTCAAGACATATTATTCAATTGCACCTCAATTTTTATTCTCATATTTGGTGGAGAAAGTTATGATTATCGGAATCTTCAAAAAAAGGCCTTTTCCATCTTATAATATTTGTGAATCCAATCATACAAGGATAGGAAGAATCAAGATGGGAATGCTATAACGAGTAAAAAAAGAAGAAAGAGCTTAAGGAGAGCAAGAAGAAAGATTAAAAGGATCTCCTCTTTATATATTAAGGAGCAGGTAAATCTATTTTCCCCCATATTTTTGGAGCTCCTCATCTTAAGGAAGCACGAAAGATTTAAAAGAAATGATATTAAGGATCCATCAAGGTAATTTCCATCAAAATTCGATCTTAGTGGAGGGATTTTAATAACTTGTTGATGAAATATGATGAAACCATCCCAAATTTCTTTTAAAGATCTTCGACAATTATCAATCAAATTTTAAAGATATGGAATACTATTGCAGATAAGTTCATTAAGTGATATTAAGAAATTTGCCTACTAAATTTAAACATGTTGTTTTGAGAAATCCGAAGATTTATCTTTTGTCTATATATATGAACTAATGGTCTCACTTGTAACACATGAGTAGAAAATTAGTAGGTTTACTACTTTACCCTTGGAGAAAACATTTCAAACAAAAATGAGTGTCTCCAAAGCCAAAAATGGATATCACAATAAGAAAGAAAGAGGAGAATATGTGAATAAATAAGATAATATGGAAGTAATGATTTTATGAAAGTCAAAATAATGAAAGACCAAGATGATAATACAATCAAAAAGCTTTGGATACAAGAAAATCTTATACTTATTAATCATTTGCAAGAGAAGCCGATCATAAATCTAATAATTATTTATTTTAATGCATAAAATGCGAGTTTGTAAATCATGTCAAAGGGACGGTTGGTTCTAAACAGATGAGTTAAATTATATTGAAAAATATGTGACTTCTAATTCGTTACTTCATTTTTGCATTATATAGAAATTTCTAAGTACATTCAGTATGCTATAATTGTTGTAATAATCATATGACAATGAATAAATATGTATTTGTGAGCCTTGAGAAAATGCATAATTTATAAGTTCAACTCAGGGATGGAAATTTGTAAAATTTGGAAGGCAGAGTAATTATTACAGTTCAAACAAATAATATTATGGTGTTCTTTTTGTTTCCAACTTAACTGAAAATCTACTAAGTGTGGAGTAACTTATGATTATTGTCCATTATATTAGATTTCATAATGGAATATGTAAAATCTTTGCTAAAGAAAGAAGACATATAATTGCGAACATTAAAATGGCATTAAATAAAGTTTTCCCATTATCGATGCTTATAAAAGGAAATTACATCTTAAAAAACATAAATTAATAATATGAAGCTTGGTATGAAAGGAAAATCAAAGTTAGCATTTTAAAATATTTGACTTCATGGCATATGCTCGCATACCATCCCAAGATAAGAAAATTTTGATGAAAATATAGAAAAGCATATCTTTATATGATATTATGTCTAAAACATAAACTTAATGAGATCAAAGAAGGAAATATGCTTATATATAAAGATGTTATCTTTGGTCAATCTTCTTCATGAATGAAAAATTCTCTATTACCACCAAAACAAGTTACAAATGAAGAAGGCGATTTATGTAACGTGAGTTTCTTCCTTTAAAAAAGAAGACTAGCTAGGTCAAATATTTCAAAGTTAGAGCATCATCAACAAAAAGATATGATATATTAAATAAAAATATATACCATATTCTAATATTGGTATATTTGCTTGTGAGAAAAAATTGAAGAAAAAAAGAAGTATAGATTTAAGCAATGAATAAACAGATTGCATTTGTATATAAAAATCATACTAGGGAGATTGTTCATCTACCAAAGAATAAATATGGTATTACTTTAAATGGATTTACAAACTGTACAATAAAAATGACTATATTCATAAGCATAAGGCTCGGTTTGTAGTTAAAGGCTATTTGTACCAATAATTATGTTGAACCTTTTAGGCATGTCTCTCATACATGGACTATTAGAACAATACTTGCACTTGTTGCATAAAAGAAATTATCGATATATCAATTTGATGTTGATTTGTCAATCTTAATGTAGATCTCCATGAAGAGGTTTGTGTTGAACAATCTCAAGGATATAACTCCAAATATAATGAAGAAATTATACATTATCACCAAAAAGTCATGTATTACTTAAGCAAGCGCGAAGAGCTTGGAATAATAAAATTGATGGATATTTGTATGATAACAGACTAAGAAGTCCTAGTGAGCATTCTCTTTATGCGAAGAAAGAAGGTATACATAATTTCCTTATCATGTGTCTTTATATTAATGATGTTATATATATATATACAAGCAATTTTTAAAAGATGATGTAGAATTCAAGAAAGCAAAGATAAAAGAATCCAAGATGACAGATCTCGATCTTATAAGGCATTTTCTTCGTATTCAAATTCAACAAAAAGAAGATGAAATATTATCTCTCAAGAAATGTTAATAATATGTTTAAAAATTGCATATGTCAATTTCAACCCAGAAGCAACTCCGATTGCTACTAATACAAAATACTCTTCAAACGATGGGCTCAAGAAGCTCATGGCCTCTTTATCAGAGTCTTGTATGCTCTTTGTTATATTTAACAAATGCAACGCCTGGTATAGTATATGTAGTAAGTTTCATATCAAAGAATTTTGGAATTAAATATAACTTCGGAAAAGATAATTTTCTCATAAGTTACTCAAATAACGATTATGGTAGATCTATAATAAAGCATATCAGGTTATTTATTTTGTATAGAGTTAATGGTATATCATGGAATTTTATAAAGCAAATGAGTATAGATCTTTTTTAACATAAGCTTATTGTATTTTCTTTTGCGTGTGCACCGTGTGAAATTGTATGGTTGAGAAGACTTCTACATGATATTCAAGAAGAGAATACTCCTCTAACAACTATATTATGTGATAAATATCGGTTATTATTGTGAAAAATAATCCAATCTTTTTATGGAAGAACAATGAAGTATTGAACTTCGACATCATTATGAGAGCTAGTGCAGAATGTGGACATCAAGTTAGAGTTCATCAGCATAAAATATCAACTTGCATATATTTTTACAAAGTTAATTCAAACAGAAAACTTCTAATACTTCAAAATGATCATGAAAATTATATGTTAAGAGGGGATGTTCAAAATATAACTAATTTGTAGTTTGCTTGTTACAAAATTGCTATTGAAAATGGGCCTTGTATCTATGCGTTAAAACTTCTCTACTTGTACATGGATGATTATCAAGAGAAATGCCTACTTGGGGAAGAGCTTCTAGAATAATGAGAGGTGGAGAAGATATCAATGTATTTATCCACATCTGTTGGACATGCAAGCTCACGGCGAGCAATTATGCAATAAATGTTATTACGAATATCATTCCCTGATCTGAAATGAAGAATAACCAATTTGCATAATAGGTCCCTTAGTACAATTAGGGTTATGTACCATGGCCATCTTGATGATCATATAGCTGTTGATTCAATTATTGAATCATAGAGGCTGGTGCTATGATGAATATCTAAAGAGTTAGATTGAGGACTCATCAAGCACCATCAAATGATTATTAAGAGAGGATCTCCAGCATGAGAAGGAGATGGCAATCCTTTCTCTAAAGGCTGATATCTAGCCGACCTCTTAATGCAGGTCCTCTGCATACGAATAGACATTCGGAGGTGTTAGATAAGTTTGGTCAAAGAGTTGACTTAATGAGATTGAGATATCCAAAGTCCTATGTCGTATGTTGTCACGATATAGGCACGCATCCTTTAACCGGAGACAGATGTCTTACTATATGTCTGAATATGTACATTTGGCAGACCAATAGGTTGATGACCTAATCAAGGTCTATACACCGACGCACTGGTGTGCATATAAGGGCATATGAGTAATACGGTCTCTCAAAGGGATCATATAGGTACATTATTGAACCGGAAAACATGAGCTCACTCATGATATATTGGGAAGAATCAAATTCCGTGCGCGGTCGTCTTGCTTTGGAAGCTTGACTGAATTTGTAAGGTTTGATATATGCTTTTGGAAAGTATATGATCAACACCTAGGTACGACATATGCTTTTGGAAAGTATATGATCGATACTGACACCCAAATGATCAAATGGGAAACTTAATGATAAAAACCCTGAAGTAGACAGTGTAAAATTGATCTTATACTTCAGGATTATTCAGAGTCTTCCAATATGTAGGATGTACAGGTATGTGATCACAAACGATTGTATAACCATGACACTTACATTCCTAGGGATTGATGAAACGGGTCTGGATTTTAGTAACTCCTCTTAGTAGAGAAGTAATCTGATCTTGGTCCAAATATTAGACATTGATCTGAATGCGATTCAGATGCAATTAGAAGATTAGATTGTGGTCTTGATTTAATCAAGCATCTATGGGAGGCCCGAGATCTGGATTTAAGATGTGACCGTAATATCCAAGTCAATATACGTGGAACAATACAATCATCATGTCCTTATCTCCAAGTATTCGCGGAGAAAGCGCATTATCCTTGAAAGATTTCATGATGATTTCATTATTGATATATTTATCTGAGCATTGAGAAAATAGATAATTAAATGTGATTTAATTATCATGAATAATATGAATTTGGTTCATATTATAAAAAGAGTTATCTAAGATAATTAAATGTGATTTAATTATCAAGGGTATGAAAAATGTGAATGTGATTCATATTATTTGGGAACATGAGAATAGAGATCCAAGATGATTGAATGTGATTTAATTATCATAGATATGAATAATGTGGATAACACTATCCATATTAATCATATATATTATAAATGTGATTTATAATATATAAGAGAGAGCTATTTGTAATTTACATTTATTAATTAAATGTTGATGTGAATTGGATTCACATTGGACATTAAATTAAAAATGTAATTTACATTTTATTTTGGACCGTGAATGTGATTCACAAATTTCTAATGACATGATTGCAATATTCACAAAATAGTTTGGAATTATTTTGGTGAATAATTTTGCAACAAAAGTTGTTGCATATGTGGAATATTATGTTAGATATGAGAACTAGACATAATCGGAATAAAAGAGCCTCCATACCATACATGGAGTGGACGACCAACTTGGTCTCTCCAAGTTAGTAGCCGTCCACCCCATACATGGAAGGATGGTTGTTTTATTCCAAGACATTCCATGTTTGTTGATTTAATTTATATTGAAATATATTGATTGATTTTCAATATATTTAATTTATTTCAAACACAACAAATTGTTGTTGCAAATGTTTTAGCAACAAATCATGGCCATTGGAAGAAACACAAATCAATGTGAGCCGTTGGATTTGTGTTGTCCATGGATTGAGATCCATGGATCCTAAAATATTATAAATAGAAGGGCACCCTGCTATTGGGAAACACAAGGTTCTCTCTCTCTCTTTATCTCTACACGTCCACTCTCTCTCTCATATGGTCGTCCACCATGGATGCCCTAGAGAGAGTCTCCATTGTCGTAGCGTCGTTGTTATGCTTCCCGATCGTTTGCTCATGGATCTCCGTCTCCTTCGGTGAACCTCGCTCGTTAAGAAGACGTCAGATCCTGTGTGTCGAGATTAGGAGATTTGTCGCTTGGATCATCAACATGGATTGCGAGAAGCACGCGTTTCATCAACACGCTCGCAAGCGTCTCCTCTGTCAGATCGGACTTGAGACAGGAGTTCTCCGTTTAGAGACTCGGTCGCAACCACGCTTAAAGAGTTAATCTTATTACTTATTTGTGGTTTAGACGAAACGATCCGAGAAGTATTCTTGGATCATGTGGTTTCGTCACATGAAAATTTTTTAATTTCCGCCGCCTCGAGCAACTAGTGCGACTACTCTCTCTCGATCGCATACGATGCGATCCTCACGCTTCCATGATGTGCTTAAGGACATCCCCATATCCTTCAAGTGGTATCAGATCCTTAGGTCGAAAGTTTCGGATACGATCCGTAAACCTAAGCCGACTTGGGTTCGTTAGGGTTGCGAATGTTTTATCGCATTTCATTTTCGCATCTCTATTTTGTGATTATTTTTGGCCCTGTTTAAATTGTTCAAACATGAAAATAAAACTTGGATTGTGTTCCCCATTAAATAAGATAATCATAGAATCTGAGTTTGTGTGATTTTGAATCCGTTTGCTCAAGTTATGATCAAATTAGTGAACATGTATCTACTGTTTCGGGGACTGCAAATCTTAACGTAATTAAGGAGTTAATTACTATTTAGAAACATCTTAAAATGCATGAAAATCATTTACGTTCTGTTGTAAATAAAATAAGAAAACTTAAGAAACTTACTTTGGTTAATTTGGATTTAAATTGATTGAGATATGCTAATTTTAGTAAGTGAGGGTCACTATTGGAAATTACTTTCCTAATCAAGAAACTTGTGATTGTCATTTAATTAATTAGTGAAATTAAATGATTTAATTTCCTGGAATAATTATGGATGAATATTTGTGAAATATTTGATGACAATTATTTCTTTAAATGACATTGTCTTAACCAATATTTGATTAGATGTGATCTAGATCACAAATTGGTTACATGATCTACATTCCAACAAACATAGTTGCTTGAATAGGATTGGGGATTTATTTAGCAAATCTCCTTATAATGTTATTCAAAATTATTTTGATTATTATTATTATATGGTATAACTTCAGTTGAAAGAACGATTATAATCTCAAGTACACAACGATCAATTTGACATTATCTTTTCTCGAGGTGGATATGGGTAGCAGGTTGCACCGTGTGCGGTCTGTCCCACTCCTGTCGATACTGGCCATGACAGCGGGTAGGGACTTGATAATGCAGGAGAGATCACAGTGTATTTTTCTAATTATTAAAAAAAATCAGAATAATACATATTTGAGATAATACCATAATTCAAATAACAATAAAGATTGTTTGTTAGATATTAATTGGATCATTAATTTAATATAATAAGATTAATTATAATCCAATTAAAACTAAAATACTCTATTATTAATAGAGTTGTTATTTCCCTTGGAAGAATTAATCATAATGATTATGATTCATAATGATTAATTAGAATTTTAATATGATATGGAGGATCACATAAGTGACATCCATGGTCTCTCGTCAAGGCGGAGGGTTTCGTCGTCAGGGATTGTATGTAGGAGATGCCTGTCCGAAGTGACAGCTCATGTATGCAAGCACATCTGGATAGGGCTCTTTACTTCTTGAAAGAGTAAAGATGTATGCGTAGTGACCCCAATATCGGGTCCTCATATTATTGGGGCAATATTGGATTATGTGTAGCGAGTTGTATTCTTGTTGACGGTTGGTTCAATTAATGATGGGTTAACATCACTTTAGGGGTGGTGGGCCCGGGTGTTAAAGACCGAATTGGGAAATGCAAGTTGGACTTGCAAGGCGGAATGTGTTCTCGCTTCTTTTTATCGAAGTTACAGGTTCTCATATTATTGGGATATAACAAAGATAAGGAAGAAGATCCCAGATCTTATTGAGATATGATGGTAAGTATATCTCTTACATTGAAAGTGATTAAGGGAATGAGCTTTCAGTGTTGACAAGTCAAGACAACTTTGATATAAAAATTCCTAAATCAAAGTAAAATATATATTTATATATGTTTATTCAAATTTCTTATTTCAGATAATCCTTTAATAAACCCATTCAATACTATACTCAATGATAACCAGTAAAATGTCATGGATTGGATCCATGATTAAGATATTGTACTTGCAGTTGAACACATATTGTATGTGGTTGCAATGTGCAAGTTTCCTCATAATAATGAGGAGTGACAATTAAATATACAATAGGACTACAACCCAAGGGTTTGTATGACTCTACAGTCTTGATCTCTCATCGAATTTACTTTGGAAGTGACATGATTATGATGATCGTAATTGTTGAATTGTCCTTATAAAATTTAAGAAGATGTTTTGGCATGCATACGTGCTCTTGACATTTTATCATGAATGACATGATTTTTTGCATTATGCAGAATGATGGCTCTATAAGAGATGATGTATTCAAAATGTTTGAGTACCTACCTGAACCAATGTTTTTAAGAGTTTTGATGGATGTAGATACGATGAGTGTCATCACTCTATTGTCTATGCTCTGGTCATTCATGAAGCTTCATAATATTCATATTGTATGAATTGAATGAAGCATGTATAAATGTTGGAATGCTCTTATATTGAAATCTTTTGAATTTAACATAAGAGATCCTTCATCTTAAGCAATGGATGTTTATAGATAAAGGGAGCGTAGTGGAAGCATGGGTTGGACTCAAGTAAGAAGGAAAGTCAAAGAGTTGATGATACTTCTGTGGCTTCCATATGACATCCAAATGGTTAGATGAATGCCAATACTGCAATAAGCTGATGTACTGATAGTGTGACTATCTTATCTAAGATCCTTAGAGAAGGATCCAGATAGTACATCGGAATAATCTACATCTACATATAATCATTGAAATTGACTTTCTTATTGGATAAGATTAAAAGTCTAATAATTGTATCTCATTTTTCTAATAACACTTGCAATTGGATGCATATGTTTTTAGAAGACTAGAAATTTGATCTTAAGGTTTAATAGTCATCCACATAGATATTGATGCAATTGTTGCAATAATCTCTATTGGATAGATGGACTTGTTATTTTCAGTGGGAGAGCGCTTAGTCTTAGAGAATGTCTCTATGACCTAGATATTAGAATACACTCATTGTTTATTTCTAAATGTTGGAAATAAAGATGAATTCTGTAATATACCTATCATAAAGAGTTATGATGGAGATATTTCAAATAGTAATCTAAAATCTTGTGGATTCTACTAAATTAGAAAATTAATGAATGGTTCATTAACATTTCTAATACTAAAATTAAACCTTAAAAGATCAATAGGAGAATGAAGATCATTTGATAATGATCTGGCATCAAGCCTTCAACATTTGTCTGTTGATATGATCGATAGACTAGTAAGAGATGAAACTTTAGATTGTCTAAAGGTTCAAATCTTACATACTTGTGAATATTGTATTCAAAATAAAAAAATGTCCATACACCCTTCCTTGAAATGGTGTAAGATGTCAAGGTATTCAAGATCTCATACATATTGATGTATGTGAATCATCTATACCAGAATAAACATTATGGATATGTGATATCTATTGATGATTATTTGTGATATGAGATTTCTTCTCTTCACTTAGAAACCTTTGAAATGTTCAAAGATTTCATAATTTTGGTTTAGAACCGAAGTTTAAAAGAAGATTAAATGAATTTGATCTAACCTAAGTAGCTTGTACATATTAGATGAATTGAAAGGAATACCTTATAGAGATATGAATATCATTCCTATCTCAATCCTCCTAATGCACCAAAACTCAATAGAGTTATAGGGAGATACAATTGGATCATATGACATGATTTATTCAATGATGAATATTATCATAATTACCTCTTAGTTTCCAAGGTATATATGTAGTAGATACTACAATATATATACTTAATAAGGTTCCATGCATGTAAGCTAGAATCCAGCACTGGAGAGTGCTACTTCATTAGGAAAATAAAGGATGGTATTGGATACCTACTTTATTACCTTGACATTCTTAAAAGACCTCATTTCTGAGAATATAATTCTTAGATGATGACTCCCTTAAGAATCAAGATGGAAATGAAGTGAAGGAACTCATTTAATCGATAATGAGGCTCCTGAAATCGAAAACTAAAAGACCAATTAAAGATGAAATACTAATACCTCTTCAAATTAAGTTTGAGGATGGATTCCATGTGTCAGTTGAGTCTGACAATGATCTGACTTCATGTGATGAAGCTTCCGAAGATCATAGCATGGAAAGATGGATGTTAGCAATAAAGGCTAAAGTAGACTTCATATACAAATGTTGTATATAGACCCTCGAGGATCCACCTATGTGGGTAAGACCCATTACGGTGTAAATAGATCTTCAATAGAAAGAGGGAACCTGATGAGAAGGTAGAGACCTTCAAAGCATGGCCTGTATCCTCAAGATACACATTGAAGAGAAGACATCACTTGCAATGAAACTTGCTCTTCAGTGACCATGCTTGAAACCGTCAGAATATTGCTAACTATAGCTACACAACTTGACTTTGACATCTTCAAGATTAAAGTCAATATTGCATTCCTTTATGAATACTTCTCCGAAGATATTCACATGAAGTAGCCCTAGAGCTTCATGGTTGAGGAAAGCAAGGTGTGCAAGCTAAAGAACTCCATCTATGGACTCAAACAAGCTTCTTGTAGTTAGAACATAAGATTTGAAGAAATTATAAATGTTATAATTTCAGATAGAATCTTGATGAACCATGTGAAGCTTAGTGGGAGTGCCATTGTGTTCATCGTGCTAAATGTAGATAATATCCTAATCATATGGAATGATATAAGGATGATAATAAGTGTTTTATAATATGGTTGTTGCATACCTTGAGATATGATCTCAAGAATACCTCTTAGATCTTAGTTCTGAAGTTGTTCAGAAGTAAAGAAAGAGGTATTGGGACCGTCACATTAGTGGTATATCTCGGACATATTCCATTTTCTGGAAAATTTCAAGAAAGGCTTCTTTCCCTCAAGATATGGTACCGACCTATCTAAAGGGGTAGCACCTCAAAGAGTTGAGGATGTGAATGCTAAAATTGCTTGCCCTTATGCATCACTTCCGAGAAGCCGGGTGTATGCTAGATGTGTACAAAAGCCAGATGTCTACCATACAGTGGGAGTGGTAAACTGTTACTAATCCTACTATGGTGATAAAACACTTAATTACAGTAATAAAAATATCTTCATAGAGGACAAAACTTTTGAGATAGTGATCTCAAAGTCTTATCTTCAAGAAATTAAGACTTTATAGATAGTGATCTAAAAGGTCTTAACTGCGGATACATTAGGAGATAGAGATCTCCAGGATTAAGGGTATTGTAATAAGGATGATAGAAACTACATACTGGTTATAATAATGATTATTTAGTTGCAGTGTCAACGATGCTATAACTAACAATGTTGAGTATTGGTTGCATAGATGCAACCTTTGCATTGGATGCGAGCATTGTTATCTTGGAATATGCAAGTGTCGTAAAAGGACTTGGTGTAGTGTCTTGGAACAGAGTGACTGATTAACTTACCTAGCTATTTTCTAAAATAGCCTATGATTGTCACATGAGTGTGGATTCAAAGATTAGTCCATTAATGGCTCTTTGGGCTAGTGGGAGATTGTTGGACATGCGAGCCCACTGCGAGCCATTATGCAATAAATGTTATTGCGAATATCATTCCCTGATCTGAAATAAAGAATACCCAATTTACATAATAGGTTCCTTAGTACAATTGAGGTTATGTATCATGGCCATCTTGATGATCATACAACTGTTGATTCAATTATTGAATCATAGAGGCTGGTGCTATGATGAATATCTAAAGAGTTAGATTGAGGACTCATCAAGCACCATCAAATTATTATTAAGAGAGGATCTTCAGCCTAAGAAGGAGATGGCAATCCTTTCTATAAAGGTTGATATTTAGCCGACCTCTTGATGCAGGTCCTCTGCATAGGAATAGAGATTCGGAGGTGTTAGATAAGTTAGGTCAAAGCGTTGACTTAATGAGATCGAGATAACCAAAGTCCTATGTCGTATGCTGTCACGGTATAGGCACGCATTCTCTAACTGAAGACTGATGTATTTCTATATGTTTGAGTATGTACATTTGGCAGATCAATAGGTTGATGACCTAATCAAGGTCTATACACCGGTGCACTGGTGTGCATATAAGGACATATGAGTAATACAATCTCTCAAAGGGATCATATAGGTTCACTGTTGAACCGGAAGACATGAGCTCACTCATGAGATATTGGGAAGAATAAAATTCCGCGCGCGGTCGTCTCGCTTTGGAAGCTTGACTGAATTTGTAAGGTTTGATATATGCTTTTGGAAAGTATATGATCAACACCTAGGTATGATATATGCTTTTGGAAAGTATATGATCGATACCGACTCCCAAATGATCGAATGAGAAACTTAATGATAAAAACCCTGAAGTAGACATTGTAAAATTGTTCTTATATTTCAGGATTATTCTGAGTCTTCCAGTATGCAGGATGTACAGGTATTAGGAATACCTGAGGCTGATGCGATCATAAACGATTGTATAAACACGACGCTTCCATTCCTAGGGAGTGATGAAATGGGTCTGGATTTTAGTGACTCCTCTCAGTAGAGAAATAATCTGATCTTGGTCCAAATGTTAGACATTGATCTGAATGCGATTCAGATGCAATTAGAAGATTAGATTTGCGGTCTTGATTTAATCAAGCATCTATGGGAGGCCCGAGATCTGGATTTAAGATGTGATCTTAATATCCAAGTCACTATACGTGGAACAATACAATCACCTCGTCCTTATCTCCAAGTATTCACGGAGAAAGCGCATTATCCTTGAAAGAGTTCATGATAATTTCATTGTTGATATATGTATCTGAGCATTGAGAAAATGGATAATTAAATGTGATTTAATTATCATGAATAATATGAATTCGGTTCATATTATAAAGAGAGTTATCTAAGATAATTAAATGTGATTTAAATATCAAAGACGTGAAAAATGTGAATGTGATTCATATTATTTGGGAACATGAGAATAGAGCTCCAAGATGATTGAATGTGATTTAATTATAATGGATATGAATAATGTGGATAGCACTATCCATATTAAATCATATATATTATAAATGTGATTTATAATATATAAGAGAGAGATATTTGTAATTTACATTTGTTAATTAAATGTTGATGTGAATTGGATTCACATTGGACATTAAATTGAAAATATAATTTACATTTTTGTTTGGACTGTGAATGTGATTCACAAATTTCCAATGTCGTGATTGCAATGTTCACACAATAGTTTGGAATTATTTTGGTGAATAATTTTGCAACAAAAGTTGTTGCATATGTGGAATATTATGTGAGATATGAGAACTTGACATAATTAGAATAAAAGAGCCTCCATACCATACATGGAGTGGGCGGCCAACTTGTTCTCTCCAAGTTGGTAGCCGTCCACCCCATAAATGGAAGGATGGTTGTTTTATTCCAAGACATTCCATGTTTTTTGATTTGATTTATATTGAAATATATTGATTTATTTTTCAATATATTTAATTTATTTCAAACACAACAAATTGTTGTTGCAAATGTTTTAGCAACAAATCATGGCATTGAAAGAAATACAAATCAATGTGAGCCATTGGATTTGTGTTGTCCATGGATTGAGATCCATGGATCCTAAAATATTATAAATAGAAGGGCACCCCTTGCTCTTCATATGCTAATGAGAAACACAAGGTTCTCTCTCTCTCTTTCTCTCTACACGCCCACTCTCTCTCTCTCATATGGTCGTCCACCATGGATGCCCTAGAGAGAGTCTCCATTGCCGCAGCGTCGTCGTTATGCTGCCCGATCGTTTGCTCATGGATCTCCGTCTCTTTCGGTGCGCCTCGCTCGTGAAGAAGATGTCAGATCTCGTGTGTCGAGATCAGGAGATCTGTCGCTTGGATCATCAACATGGATGCGAGAAGCACATGTTTCATCAACACGCTCGCAAGCATCTCCTCCGTCGGATCGGACTTGAGACAGGAGGTCTCTTCATTTAGAGACTCGATCGCAACCACGCTTCAAGAGGTAATCCAATTATTTGTTTGTGGTTTAGACGAAACGATCCGAGAAGTGTTCTTGGATCATGTGGTTTCGTCACATGATTTTTTTTAATTTCCGCTGCCTCAAGCAACTAGTGTGACTAGTCGCTCTTGATCGCATATGATGCGATCCTCACGCTTCCGTGATGCGCTTAAGGATCTTCCCATATCCTTCAACATCCACCATAAAGATCTAGATATTGATCAACATTTTCCACCTAAAGGATGAGGATGAAAATGGATTATAGATATCTCATCTAAAATATCTCTACCATTTGGAACAACCACGAGAAGAAGAAGAAACACAACACAACATCTACCACCATAAGAGTCCATCAAGTATCCAAGTATTGGAAGCCTCTACCTCTTCTTATAAATATTTTAAGTCCATTTCATATAAGAGTTAAGGTCTTGTATGCAAGTTTTGAGTTCCTAATAAAAAATTTGGAAGTTTCAATCCTTCCTTGTTAATTGATTTGTATTAATATTCCAAAATTCATTCCTATTCACCACTTTTCTACTACCACAATAGGATTTTTGCACCATGGTTGAGAGGCGAAGATCGTTCCGAAATCAAAGGATCATAGGGCTCTCATGGTAGAGGGGAGCCAAGCGCAAGGATGTCACAATGTCGCAAAGGTGATGTCATTGGGTTGTCGAAGGCGTAGCTAATGCAAAGGGTGCAATGCCCAACATAGAGGATGGGTCGTGCTATGATGAGGTCAATATGGGAGACCACTATAGGAAGCAGTGTAGATGAAGTTGGAGGAGGAAAATGACATGTCATCCATCATGTTTCTATAGGTGAATGAGTGCGTCTGATAACATGAACTTGACCTCTAGTGATGTTTCTCATAGATGAAAGAGAAATATGGAGGGTGTTTGTGATGTTACACTCATCTTATCGAAGGGAAGGTAGAGGCAGATGATGTCAGGGGAAGGGAGGAAGGGGTTCTCGATCGGAGGGGGTGGGAAGAGAGATGCATGCTAATAGTATAGGATGAATTATATTTATACCCCCTACCTTTAACATCCTTGAGGTGGGAGGGGGACTAACCAAAAGGACATAAGTATTATTTAAAGGTTTTAATAAGGGGCACGTACTACTGTAAAAAAAAGTAGGGGCATAAGTGTAAATACAAAAACATAGAAGCGTAAAAGTACAACAACCTCTAAAAATATATATATCTGAATATGAAAAGATCATCGAAAAGCAACCTTGGAACATGAAGATGTACCATGTGGGGAATTGGTGGGTACTCACATATGATAATATTTTTTCTTAGGTTAACGTTTCTAGCACATGACATTTAGAAAAGCTAAATTACATTTTTTTATAGTAACATCAATTCTAAAGCAAATATGACTTAGTATGAGCTTACATTCAAGTCAAGGTATGAGAAATATCCATCTAGGTTTAATTGTTGATATAAGAGTCCCGATAGAGAACTTTTCTTAATTGAAAAGTAGATGTCAATGTTGTAAACTGTTGATATTTTCTTGAAATTTTTAAAATGAGATAATGTGTATGCTGTATATTTTTTTATAACTTGGGATAAATTTGATATTTTGACTCAGTCATGGTCGATCCTAAGCTTGGGTAAATGAGGAGGGTAGCATTAGCTAGCCGACAACCATAGAAAGTTTCCATACTAGTGTTTGTACAACACTAGTAAGGAACTTTCCTCTAAAACCTTTGGATCTTTCAACATGAATTTAAGCAAACATTTATATTTCATTGGAGCATTCCTTACTAGAGACACGTTGCATTGCTAGAATGCAATGAGAAGTTGCAAGGGCTGCTACATCGATGTCGGATGTAGTTCAAAATTTACAAGGGTTCTAGCATAATAAATGTATGCGAGTAAATAAACTAGTTCCACATCATCTTTGTCCATATGCAGACCTAAATTTGCAATGGTTCTTGCATAATGGACGCATGTGAGTAAAGAAAATAGTGCAAAAAAAGTAGCAAAAGAAGTTGTAGACAGTTAGTTGGAATATAGGCACCTTGACCAGCAAAATCGATGGAGTTGGTAAATGTGATTGGAAAAAGGAAGATTCATATACTTTATCTCTAGGAAATAAGATGGTTTCGAGAGAAAGCAATGGAGATCGAGAAGACACGCTTTAAATTATGGTAAAGGTATCAATGGTGTTAGACTGGTTATTCGTAAGGATATGAAGGATAGTGTGGTTAAGGGATGAAGATTTAGGGGGTCAGATTATTTTGCTAAAATTGATGCTCGGAGAAGAAATCCTAAATATCATCTCATTTTATGCATAACAAATATTTTAGAAGAAATGGCTAAAGAAGATTTTGGGATTATGCAAGGAATCTCACATAGAGAGATGATTTTCATAAGTGGAGATTTTAAGGGACATAAAGGAAATGATGCTTCTGGGTCTACTAGTGTTCATGGAGGCCATGGCTTCGGGGTTAGAAATGAAGAGGGAAAATTCATTCTGGATTTTTAACGGCTTATGACATTTTCATATCAAACACTTTCTTCAAGAAGAGGGAGGAACATTTAATTACTTATAAGAGTGGCACAACTAAAACACTAATAGATTACTTTACAACGAGGAGAAGAGATTGGTTGAGATGCAAAGGCTGCAAAGTAATCCCCAGAGAGAGTTCGATATCTCAACATTGCTTACTAATTGTGGATGTGCAAATAAGAAGGTTGGAAAAGAAATGGATGGTTCCCAAGACCATTAGAACTAGATGGTGGAATTTTCAAATGAAACAAGAAAGCTTTAGGAATAAGGTTTTAGAAGACTTATCTTGCGAATGTAACAGAAGTGAAAACTAGATGTGGGAGGCGGGGCATCTTGTATCCGAAGAGTAGCAAAAGAGATGCAAGGAGAGTCTAAAAGAGGAGTTCCATGCTGTAAGGAGGCTTGGTGGTGGAGTGAATCAGTGTAAAGAGAAGCTTACAATTAAAAGAGTTTGCTTTAAAGCTATGTTTAAGGATATAATAGATGAAATTATCACAAACTATAACATAGCGAAGAAGGAAGGAAAAAAAAGGTTGTAAATGAAGCTAAGAAAAAGACTATGAAGTTTTGTTAAAAAAAACTTGACTCTGAGGAGGGCCAGATAGATATATTCAGATTGGCCAAATCCTCGGTCCCCTCTATGCTGGACCCGGCCAGCCCGAGCTGGCTTTCGCTAGTCTACTGGGTGACTCTCAAAGAGGGTTCACTATTAAATTGGGGTAGGTTGACCTTGAAGAACTATCGCAAGTGGAAAGTGAAATCTTTATGGCTTTGGCACTCAAGAATGGATCATCAGGTTGAGTACAAGAGAAATAAAGGCAAAAGATTTTTCTCAAGTGAGATGCATAGAGGATGAGGAAGGACATGTGCATGTTACTCAGAAGGATATTAAGACTAGATGGAATGAGTATTTCCATAAGATTTTCATGGTAAAGGAAATAGTGAGAACACTTTGGGAGATCTAACTAGTAGTGAAAGTTACCTAAATCATGTATGCTATAGATGAATACAAAGAAAGTAAGTAAAGGAGACTTTGAAGGTATGAAACCTGCGAAACGTGTGACCTAATGGCATTCCTATAAAAAGCATGGAGAGTTCTAGGTGAACATGGCTTGACTTGGTTCACAAATTTATTTTATTTATTTTGCAAAGCAAGAAATGCCTAAAGAATGGAGGAAAAGCATCGTGTTGCCTCTTTACAAGAATAAAGGATACACTCAAATTGTTCGAAGTATAGAAGTATCAAATTAATGAGTCATACTATGAAAATTTGGGCACATGTGATTGAAAGAAGGTTGAGGCAAGTTTCCAAAGTAACAGAAAACTAATTCAGATTTATGTCAGGTTGCTCAACTATTGAAGCTATCCACTTGTTGAGGAGAATAATAGAGATTTATAAAGCTAAAAGGAAGAACCTTTATATGATTTTTATTTATTTGAAGAAGGCTTATGATTCTATTTCACACGAGATCTTATGGAGAGTTTTGGAGAAGAGACAAGTACATGTCCATTACATCAACCTTATAAAGGATATATATGATGGGTGTTCATTTTATGTAAGGATCCAGGCTGGGAAGACCGACTATTTTGACATCAGCATCGATTTACAATATGGTCTAGCTTTAAGTCCATTCATTTTTACTTTGATTATATATGAATTGACTAGTCACATTCAGAATGAGGTATCTTCGTGTATGTTGTTTTTCGATGATATTGTGTTCGTTGATGAGTCTAGAGATGGAGTAATTAAAAAGCTAGAGACTAAAGAATTTTCTATAAGTACGGCTAAGATAGAATATATTGAATAAACATTTGATGTAAGCAGTGTTGAAGGAATCAAGGTGAAGACGGACGAAGATAGCATTCATAAGAAAGATTATTTTAGATACTTGAGATCTATTTTGCAAAATGATGGGGAAATTGATGGAGATGTGATGAATCTCTGATTGATCATCACTATTCTCTTTTTTTATCCTCAAAGAATAAAAGCTTCATTGCAAATCTTCATTAATTCTGCATCTTTGGCAATAATCCCGCCCAGTAATTAACCCTAATTACTAATTATTGTATATTTAATACTAACTTTTTCCTTATTTTCCTTATTTATTAAAAATCCCAAAAAATAGATAAATATTGTAGATATTTATCTTGGCTTTAAAAATACAAAAAAAAACAAAACCATTAAAATCAGTATTTTTACTTATTAAAAATGCTACCAAAAATATTTCTTTATTTAAATGACCTCTTCTTACTAACGTTCAAGCAATCTCCACGTCACCCCTTCATCCTCCACCATCAGATCACTTAGCTAGTCTCATCTCAGTTGTTCATACCCAACCACCTTTTGGTCGTTTGATCTGATACGATGATCAGATCTAGTCCACTCGCCAGCGCTCCCATGTGGACTGAAAAATTGGATCAGGTGATCCAACGATCCTAACCTCGTCTCCTACCTCAGCTCACCTGCCGCCCCATCCGTTATGCCTGCAAACCCCTTATCCCCTTACTATTTTGGCCATCACCTTGAGCCTCCTCACATCGAATCAACACTCCCTCCACTTAGCTTAGAGATCCACCATCTTTGCCTAATCTTCAATGAACCCCTCCATCACTCCCTGGCATCAAGACAACCGTTGCGAAGCCCTCTGCCACCATCGGTAACCGCCAACTTCGTCGCCCATAAATTTCCATCTCCGCCCCCGTCACATATCATCCACCAATCCATGGGCTGAAGCCCAGCTTCCTTCACCCTCCGGTGACAACGGAGAGCGGTTGTTGAGGCAAGGATGACCTCCATGTAAGCTCTGCCACCCTAGCGGTTTCTCAAGCTCTGAGAATTAGTTGTCCTCGTCGAGCGGTGACCGGGGGTTCCAATGTAACCTCAACCCATGCTCCCACTCTGCCACAATTGCCTTCTCCGATCAGGTGTCTCCCTCTTCCTCAATTTTCTTTGATTTTCTCTTTATTTTCCCGCCTTATTCGATTCACCTCACCATCTCCTAACCATCCTCAGTCATCTGCAATACATCCACCACCTTTGCCAGACACTTCGCTCACCACCTGCAGCTCTCCATCCCTCTGCCCGTTCGACCCACCTTCTCTACCTTCAAGGCGAAGGACCTATCAGGCCTCTACCTTCTCCGCCACGCATAGGCTCCCATCTCACTTACCTTGTGTGCACTAAAATTTCCTCAGCTATCTACTATCCTCTGCAGAGCTTCACTGATCGGACTTCGCACTGCCACTCTGATCTCCTTCGCTGCCTCCGACGTCCCGACCTTGCGTCGCCATCTCGACTACTAAAGACACTTCGCACCACCATTAACATCCTTGTCCGAGCTCCCCCTAGCTTCCACGACCATTCACCGAGCAACAAAACATCGGTGGAGCTCATGGAGGCCGTTGGAGCCCAGGACCCTTGTAGACACAAGAGGAGGAGCAAGACGATACAGATATCGCCCGATCATCTGGAACGGATGGCCATGATGGTCCCTGGGTCTCAACACCGAACCTCCAGGCTCAGGTGAATCCAAGCCTTTGTTCAAAGCGTCAGCAGCTCCCACGTGGTTCGAGCCTTTACAACGACCCGAGCCTAGCCCTATCACGTGCCTCGCATGTGAGGGGTTGGGATAATTGCAGACAGGCCCCCGAACCTTTCACGAACTACATCTAGGTCCATGCGTGCATGCTCCACGTGCGCGCCTGGGCATTTTATAGAGAAGCCCCGCTGATTTATGATAATTACAAATATGCTTCCATGCATAAGGAAAAATATTAGGGAGACCCCTCTGGATTTTGAAAATTACAAACAGGTCCCTTAAGGGCATGCTTGAAAATTTCTTTACATTTATGCCCTTACTTTCTTTTGATCGTATCTTGAGCATCTGGACTCTGATTTAGTTGATTTTAGTTTCATTTTTATGCTTGTTTTATTCTCTATCTAATGGCTTATTTTATTCACTGATATTATACTAGATTGAATATGTTATCTTTTGAGATTTATAGTGTCAATTGTTCTTCATTACTTGATGTTATTAATTCATTTTGTTGCTCAATCCGTCTCTGGAATTAACCACTATTTGATTGCTCATGGATCTGATAATTTTAGGGCACATTATCATTTGGTTGCATATCATTACATTGCATCTCAATTTAATTGCATAAAAAGAAAATAAAAATGCATGCATCGTATTATTCTCTCTTTGCATCATTTTATGTGCATAATGTGTCTACATATCATTCTATGTCATGCATTGTAATTGAATATGAAGACCTAGGCCTATGAAAATAATTGTTCATTATTTAATCAATAATATTCTATGAATAGATGAGGAGGCCCGTGTCCATGTGTTCGACCATGGTATCTTGCCAAGTAAAATAATTGCCACATATTCGACACTGTGGTGTTTGCATGGATCGTTTTCACCGCATGTTCTACGACAAGAGACATGACTATTAAAGTGGTGAAAATGTGATTCATTAAATGGCATCGTTGCTAGGATTTTTTTCGGTTCATCAAATGGCGCCATTGTCAAGGACACGGCTCACCCTTGTTTTTTTATTGAATTTTATTGTAAGATTTTGATGTAATTATTTTCAAAAGATAAAGGTCTTCACATTGTGTCTGTTTTGAATAAGCAATTCTTGATTAAATTTCTTGATATTTTTCCTGACCTTTTCCTTTGTGGTAGGGCCCGTGAAGATGGAGGACTCTCAATTTGCATGGAGGCATGGAGTTGGGAGCTCCCACTATGAAGAGCCACAGAGGAAATTCAAGAGAGTTCGAGGAGTTGAGTCATCATTTTGTTCATGCGTTTGTTGTAAAAAAAAGAATAAAAAAGAATGAAAAATGTATATCATTTGCAATTACATCACTTCAATTAGCCAAAATAATTGAACTCTTTGCCTCTAATAGAAGCATGTTTAGGGTGCAGTTTCTTCGACTTGCATGCACATAGAATGAAATTTCAATACAGTCTTGCATATGCATGAAGATTGCTGGGGATACTTTAAGTTCTCTTTCTCAAGCATGCATCATGATTTTCAAGAATGCACTGGCTCTTCTCAAATCTTCCCCTGATCTATCACATTGAAAATTAAAGGAATTGGGAATGGTCGATTAGTCAATGCTTGCTTGACTTGAATTCACATTAACTTCAGTGACAACTTCAAATTAAAATTAGTACTGTAATGCAAGTTGATGAAATAAACTAGAATAAAATTCACTCTTGGTTTATGGGAGAGCAACCCCCACAGGATGTTTGATTTTTGAGATGTGAGGATGTATCCCTAAGATAATGCCCAAAACCTAGCTTTATCTTGCGTAATGAACTTCAATTTTGAATGACCACCAATAGAAATGAAAAGATAAATGACTAAACTTTGTCGATCTTCATGTGTGTGTTGGTGAATCAAGGGGCCCTGTCTACTTGGTTGAGCTTGAATGTATCTTATCCCAACCATCTTGTAACCCTAGATGATCTACCCCCCCCCATCTCCATCCATTCGTCTGCGAATATCTACGCCATGCTCTAACCCTAACTAATCATTGATTCCCTAGCTTGAAATCC
The DNA here is from genome assembly GCA_037367405.1 of Ottelia alismoides. Lineage (NCBI taxonomy): Eukaryota > Viridiplantae > Streptophyta > Magnoliopsida > Alismatales > Hydrocharitaceae > Ottelia > Ottelia alismoides. The sequence goes on along the minus strand of JAZKJV010000452.1, from coordinate 131,468 downwards.
GAATCCAAATACTTAGGCTACTCTTCAACCTAAATATAAGGGGAACCTTGTATAGCAACTGATCACTCACAATGGGTCTCTCCATCTTCATTTCATATCCAATACTAAAGCTATTGTCAACCTAAGTATAAGGGGGGTCCGAGTCCTTCATTCTTCCCTCTTCTTGTCTTCTTATAATTAGGTTATTTTTAACCTGAGTATATGGGGGCCATATGAGTCAGTTCTGCTATATCACCTTGTTTCTGACTTGAGCCATAGCTTCATATTACTTTGTTCTTTGAGGACATATCAATAGTTAAGTATAGGGGGGTATACCATATATATTGTATATACTTTATCCATAGCTCGTATTTTGAAATTTTTGAAACTTTTTCGGGGCTAGGGTATAAGTATCTTGTGAACTGATTTTTGTAAAAATGTTTGCAAAATGCTTTGAAAAATTTTCCTAGCTATGTTACACTGTTTAAAAAATGTTTGACATTGATTTGAAAAATAGGGTTTTACTCATTTTGAAAATCGTTTGAAAAATGTTTTGAAAATCTATCTATATATATATATTATGTGACATGGATTGAAAAATCTTTTCAAAAAGCTTTTCAAAATTAAGGGACTAACTTCTTGTTTTGTATTTACTATTAACCTTTTTCAAAATTCCATAAAAGTCTGAAAGAAATTAAAATCTTTTCTTAAGCAGTGATTCTGACCACTGAGCTTAAAAATGAGTAGCCATTTCTTAGTGAGGAGACTACCGTCTCCCTTAGCAAAGTGATTGGTTAAAAGACAATGTGAATGACACCATCTTGAAGTAACACGGGTAGCTATATAACGGTTCGTACTTACACCCATACTGGCTAGAAATGGATGCAACTATTCATATGAGCTTGGGCCAGTCACTATTACTCTTGAGATTAAAAAAATCTTATAAAAATTGTAAAACACAAAAAATCCCAAAAATTCACTAACTCTAGAGTTGGTGTATTCATGAACAATCACTTTCACTCAATGCTTGAGGAGTTGAGGAAACTTGGTTTCTGGGATCTTGAGAGTCCGACTTAACCAGCCTTAGTCATTAGGGTTTGAAACTTAATAATCCACACTTTCCTAGTTTGAAAGATTTGAGCGGTATATTGCATTCTTCATCTCTACCTTCTAAAGAATATGATCAGTGCATCACTTTCACAACTGCATGATTAATGGGATAAGTTTAGTTATCACTTGAGGAACTAGGATTGGAGATTTGAGTTTAGATCTGATTTAATGATGCTCGTGGATGGGATAAAGTCAATGAAGGCTTCAAGAAACCTGAGTGTAAGAAAAACCCTAGACAATATGCGAACAAGTTCACATGCAATCGTTTGATATTTACCTATGTGTGAGGGTGTGATGAAATTAAATAATTGTTGATCAGTGTACGCCAACTCTGGGTAAAAGCAGTGGAGCTAACATCAATGAAATAAAATTCGAGAGAAGCTCTCTCATGTAAGGACAAAATCTCTCTCATCACAAATACCAATTCAAAAGATCTTCCACCAAAGGAGAGCGCTCCCAAATATTTCAAAGTGTCCACTTGGACTAAAGCTATTGGGACCAAGGAGTTAGGCTAACACCCAAAAAATGGCTCTGCATCATATAGTGATACAAATTTGGGTGTCGAAGGTATCTTAGATACTCAAAAGAGACACATCCCGATGTACTCCTAGGAAAATAAGTGTAGACGACTCCGAGCTCTCTTGACAGACACACTGATCAACAAATAAAAAATATACATGTGTTGAGTAATAATGCACTCGAGAGGATCCATTTTCCAATGTGAGGGAGAGAAGAAAATGAATGATCTTATGCCCTCCATCATCTGGCCTTCCATCTACACGTTCAAGTTTGACAAACTAATGACACGGTGGATTGAATGCAAGAACCGACTTATTCTCTGGTGTTGAGGATTAGGTCTAGAGGAGAGTCTCTTGGACTGGAACCTTGGGTGATGTATTAACTCGACTCTCATGATTATAGTACACTAAATGTCATATCTATATTATATGTACAAATAGAGAGTCTGATAATTAGAGAAGTTGGATTCCTTTTGATTAAAGCATGGTTGATCCCAGAATTTTGAGATCACTTAAATTAAGGGTCTTCAATGAATTGAGCCTTGAAAATTCACATGCACTGTCAGGAATTAATCTGACTCCTTCATTTTTTTAGATTCTCGAGGACGAGCATAGTTCAAGTATAGGGGTGCGATGAATCTTTGATTGACCATCACTATTCTCTCTTTTTAACGGCGCCCTATAGGCCGCCCATGTGGCCCCTTCTCATCTTGACACCTGATCGCCTCCACATCCCTTTGATCACCTCCCCCCAGCCTTCATCTCAACTGCCCACTACCGCTCTACTCTTTATCGTTCGATCCTTGTTCCTGATATAGTCTGAGCCACATGCTTGTGCCCTCTTCTCAGCCATAGGATCTTCACCCATCCAACGTTCAAGCAATCTCCACACCACCTCTTCATCATCCACCATGAGATCATTCACCCAATCTCATCTCAGCCGTTCATACCCAGCCGCCTTTGGTCATTTGATCTGATCCAATGATCAAATCTAGTCCACTCGCCAATGCTCCCATCTGGACCATTGGATCAGGTCCTGACCTTATCTCCTACCTCATCTCACCCATCGCCCCATCCGTTACGCCTGCAAACCCCTTACCTCCTTCATGTTTTGGTTGTCACCTCAAGCCTCCTCACATCGAATCAACGCTCCCTCCACGTAGCTCTGAGATCCACCATCTTCGCATAATCTTCAATAAACCCCTCCATCACTCCCTGGAATCAAGACAGTCATTGCAAACCCCTCAACCACCATAGGTAACCACCACCTCTGTCTCCCATAAATTCCCATCTCTACACCCGTCACATGTCATCCGTCAATCCATGGGCTGAGGCCCAGCTTCCTTCACCATCCGGTAACTACGGAGGGCATCTGTTGAGGCGATGACGACCTCCATGCCTAGGTGTGATCCATGGCTTCGGCCATGTAAGCTTCACCAACCTAGAATCTTTCCAATCTCCAAGAATTAGATGTTGTCGTCGAGCGATGACCGAAGGTTCCAATGGAACCTCAGCTCAAGCTCCCACTCCACAACAATTGCCTGCTTCGATCAGGTAACTCCCTCTTCCTCAATTTTCTTTGATTTTCTCTTTATTTTCCCGCCTCATTCGATTCACCTTACCATCGCATGATTGATGACACGAAATCGATGCGACTAAGGTGGAAAATAAATCACAATGTCGTTGTCCTTAATCGATCAATTCGATCCACGAAAAAATTTGTAAACCACTCAGAAAATCAAGAAATTAAATGTAAGCAGCTTTCGCTATTCTTTTTACCTGGTATAGCGACCAGGGTTGAACATAAGGAGCACGTTTGAAAACTAAGTAGTCAAATTTCTAACTAATTTTTAGTGGTTTTTTGATTTTTTATTATTTTTCGAATAAGGCACAAATGATGAAAACACACACGCAACACTCTTTTTGTATTTTTCATAAAGGTCAAAAATGCTAAGAAAATTAAAAGGAAAATGTTTTCGTGTTTTATATATTTTAAAATATTTTTGGTAATTTTTTCGAATTTTTCTGATGTTTTGTAATTTTCTAAAAATAGAATAGTGGAAAATAAAAAAAATTATGCACAGTCAGGAGTATTTTTTAATTTAAAAATCCTGAAATTTATTTTTAAGATAAACTAAAGACAAATATCTACAAACAGAGACTGAGATCAAAATTTTTGGATTTTTCTAGAATTTTCTACAATTTTTTTAAGATTTTTTGTTTTTTGTACTTTTTTATTTTTATAAATAGAAAATGCACAAAAATTGGTCCAAAATTAAAACACACCAAAACACACCAACAGAAATTTTTTTTGAGATTTTTAGATAATTTTTCTATTTTTTTATGAAGTTTCAAAGTTCGGGTAGACACAAAATCACTGTTTTTGATTTTTTAAATATACTAAACGATAATAAAAATGGATAAAAAATTTACACAATGATAATAGCTATAGCAGGACACGAATTTTCTCAGAATTTTAACAACAATAAAAACACTTATTTGATAAAAAAGAACATGCAAATTTACTGTCTGTGAACATGGACTAAAAAGTAATTAATGAAAGTTTCTGCCTTAAAATATAATAAAAATAAAGATGCAGACAGATGTGCAATTTACCCAGTAAGGATGCTGCCCTGCATGTGATGTGTTGGAGGTAGTGGGCTCTTTGTAATTCCAGAAAGTTTCAGGGATGGATCTGCAGTTGTTCCAAAAAAAATATATTTTTTTATCCAAACCCCAACCCTAGGCTTTTCGTTCTTCAAATGGAGAGGGGCAAGGGCACGGATGCCGCCGCCGCCACTGGAGGAGATCAAGGGCAGTCGGGGGCCGGCGACGCGGGTTGTAGCGGGGATCGGCAGCGGGCGGCGCGGGACCGCACAGGTAGGGCGGGTAGCCCACGCACGACCGTGCGAGGGGGCGGTGCGTGAAGGATGGCGGTTGCGCCAGTGAGTGCTTCCACGTGGGGCCGCGCGTCGAGGGGGGGTGCGATGTTGCAGGCTCGGCAGAGGTGCGTCGCAGCGGCGGCACGGAAGGGAGGCCGCTTCGGCGATGGCAGGGCAGTGCCGGGGCTTCGGTGGAGGTCGCACGCAGGCGACGCCTGGAGGCGCGCGTGGGCGACACGGGGCCATGACGCGGCTACGTGATCGGGTGGAGAAGGACGCGACCGAGCTGTAGGAGATGGTGGCGGAGATGGGCGGAGGCTACTGCGGAGAGGGGCGACACCGATGGAGGCTGAGGGCCGCGGCCTCTCACGACGGAGCGGGGCGACGGGGGTGACGACCCTGCCGCTCCTGAGATTTTTTTGTTTTTTTTATTTTCTAATTTTTTGTATGTACAGAAACAGTAAAGAAGGAATTTTTTTATATTTTTTAACAGAAAATGTAAATTAGAAAAGTTATTATTTTTTTGATTTTTTTATCATATTTTTTTATTTTTTTGCAAAACAATAGTTAGTGATAGATTTTTTTATTTTTTTTACCTGCAAAACAAATGTTAGAGATATAAAAAAGGTAATTTTTTTAATTTTTCCTGCAAAACAATCGTGAGATAAATAGGAAAAATAAATAGATATATATATTTAATTTTTTTGTTTATTTATGCACAAAATAAGAGGGGTGAATGATTCGGATCCGCGATATGGGAGATAGATCCGTGACTCCGACCACCGTGCGTGGTCGGAGGTGATAGGTCGTGCGAGGTAGAAAGTGAAATAAGAGGGTCGGAAAATGAGATGGCAAATCGGTGTCGGATGTGGATTAAATCGTGATGGAATTTTTGTGATTTTTAATCTAAAAACTAATCACTACACCTACGCAAAAATCTAAGCCTATGATTTACCTAGGAAAAGATAGGAAATAAATTGGATCTCACCTCGGGGTTCGGAAATGCTATGATGGCCTCGACGAGGGCCGACACGTTGTCATCAGACGACTCGGAGGCTAAGCACCCTTCTTCAACAAGACGATGCTCGGAGATCGGGCTCCTCTCCGCCAAAGATCGATCAAGTGTGAATGAGGGAGGAAGGAGCCAATAAAAAGAGAAGAAAAATAAAAATGGAAAATATCCACAAATAAGGAAGGTGTTTATTGGGTGAATTAATAAAATAATTAAATTAATAAATTAATTAAATAATTAATTATGAAATTCGGAATAAATAAATTAAAATAAATTAATTAATTAATGAAAATCAATTAACCACCATAATGGTGGCCGATTAAGGCATAAAATCAAATCTTTACATAAAAGGTAAGTTTTCAATTCAAATAAAAGAATAAATTAAATAATTTAATATAAATTTCGTAATTAAAATAAATCAATTAATTAATGTTAGATAATTATTTTTTTGGTGATTTTTATTTAAGGAAGTTAGTAGTATACACATATTATACACATATAATACAATGTACATAAGTTCAAATAAGGAAATAAATTTTATAAAATATTTTTTTACTTTTTATTATTTTATTTTATTTTTAATAAAAACAATATTTACAATTATATAAATTATTATAAAAATATAAATTAACAAATATAAACAACAAAAATTGGTTAAACTGCACAAAACACCCCAGAAGATCGACTTTTTAACCGTAATTCCAAAAATTATGAAACCCACAACCATTTGAAAGATAATTTAATTTAGAGTATGATGGAAGTGAGTTTGGTTCAATTTGAGCTCGTATGGAGCCGGAATTGGTGTTTTAATTGTCACTTTACGGCTTTTTCTGGGTACGATTATTTACATTATGTAAATTATTTTATTTTATAAATATTTTTATTATTTACAACACAACTTTATTTACAACTTTTATTTACAAAAATAATTAGTTTGAGGTCAAATTATGTACAAATAAAATAATACAAGTTTTATACAAATATACATGAAAAATATTTACAAAATATTTTTGCTTTTTCTAATAGAAGACCCTATCTCCCCCTACTTTATTCGTGGTCGATCAGGTCAAGTCTTGACCTTCTCTCGGGGTTCGGGTCAGTCTGTATTTATTGCATAAACACATCCTTTTCTCTTTCTTTTCTTCTTTATTCTTTTATTTATATACAAAAGGTGTTAAAATGCATAATTAACAAATGCATGCAAAATGGTAATTTTATGCAATTAATGGGTACTTTCAGGTATTTGACTAAGGAAATGAGGTTAAAATAAAAGAATAAAGGTGATGAATCGTGGATTCATCAATGATCATCATCCGTCATCTACAATACATCCACCACCTTTGCCAAACACTTCGCTCACCACCTCCAGCTCCCCATCCCTCTGCCCATGTCGACCCACCTTCTCCGCCTTTAAGGCGGAGGACTCACAGGGCCTCCACTTTCTCCGCAACTTACAGGCCCCCATCTCACTCACCTCGCATGCACAACACTTTCCCCGGCTATCTACTAACCTTCGCAGGGCTTCATTGATCGGACTTCGCACCAGCACTCCGATCTCCTTCGCTACCTCTGATGTCCCGACCTCACTTCGCTATCTCCGTCACCGAAGCCACTTCGTACCACCAGTCACAACCTCTCCTGAGCTCCCTCAAGCTTCCACGACCATTCACCGAGCAACAGAACATCGGTGGAGCTCGGGGGAGGCCGTCGGAGCCCAGGCCCCTCGCCGCCACAAGAGGTGAAACAAGACGATACAAATACAATAAGATCATCTAGATCGGACAGCCATGATGGTTCTCGGGCCTCAACATCGAACCTCTAGGCTTGAGCGAATCTAAGCCTTCGTCCAAAGCACCAGCAGCTTCTACGCCACCCAAGCCTAGCCCTATCGTGTGCCTCTCACGTGAGGGGCTGGGATAATTGCAGATAGGCCCCTGAACCTTTCAAAAATTACATCTGGGTCCAAGAACATGCATTCTACGTGCGCACTTGGGCATTTTGCAGAGAATCCCTATCGGTTTATGATAATTGCAAATATGCCCTCGTGCACAAGGAAAAATATATGGGAGGCCCCTCTGACTTTTGAAAATTGTAAATAGGACCCTAAAGGTCCTGTTATGTAATTATTTATCAATTTATTTCCTTATTTTTCTTTACATTTATGCCCTTGCACTCTTTTGATTGTATCTTGAACATCTGGACTCCGATTTAGTTGATTTTAGTTTCATTTTGATGCTTGTGTTATTCTCTACCTAATGGCATATTTTATTCATTAATTTGACACTAAATTGAATATGCTATATTTTGAGATTTATAGTGTCAATTGCTCTTTATTACTTGATGGTATCAATTCATTTTATTACTCAATTTTCTGAAATTAACCATTATTTGATTGCTTGTGGATCTGATAATTTTAGGGCACGATATCATGTGCTTGCATATCATAGCATCGCATCTCAATTTAATTGCATAAAAATATAAAAATGTATGCATCATATTATTCTATATTTGCATCATTTTATGTGCATAATGTGCATGCATATCATTTTGTCTCATGCATTGTAATTGCATATGAAGATCTAGGCCTATGAAAATAATTGATAATTATTTAATCGATAATCTTTGATGAATAGACGAGGAGGCTCGTATCCCTATGTTTGACCTTGGTATCTTGCCAAGTAAAATAATTGCCACATATTCAAAGGTGTGGTCTTTGCATGGATCGTTTTTACCGCATGTACTATGACAATAAAATACACGACCATTAAAGCGGTGAAAATGTGGTTCATCAAGATGTTTCTCATAGAGTAAATGCATGTTGGTTAAAGTAGAGAGGAGCCTCTGCTATTTTTTGTGATAAGAGAATTACAAAGTATCTGTGAGGCGTGTTATGCTCTATGGATCTGATTGTTGGAATGTGAACCATACATGTGGAGAGAATGACAGTAGCAGAAATGAAAATGTTACAATGGACATGTGGTCATATATGGAAATCAGATTCAGAACAATGTGATCAGAGGGAAAGTTGGAGTAGCTCTAATAGAGGACAAGATGAGAGAGAACCGCTTAAGGTAGTTTGGTCATTGCAAAAGAATCAGGTTATGCATTAGTTATAAGATATGGGATTCATGATGCTGATCATGTTAAGAGAGGGCAAGGAAGGCCTAAGAATTGTTGGAAGGAGATTATTCGAAGGGATCATAGTTATTTGGATCTAAGCCTAATAAGGACCAAAAATAGATCTGAACGGAAGCAAAGAATCCATGTAGCCAACCCTACTTAATGTGGGACATGTCTTTGTTGTTATTATTATTGTGACAAAGTGGGGTACTAATCCTTAGTGTGTGTGTGTGTGTGTGTGTTGTGCCAAGTACAAAATGTGAATACAATGGGGGGTTACTTTCTCCAAGATAAAGATTTTTCTTTTTGATTTTAGGGTTGAGTAGAGTTAGAAGTCTCAATTTTATTGGTATTACTTTTCTTGGGTTTTTACTAAAAATGCACGAGTCCTAATAAGGGATCAATTCCTTTAGTATCTTGGGTGGTCAAAATCAGAGGGAGAGAGTCAGAAAAGTAACGCAAGCGTAAATCAATGATGTATGCTCAGATAGAGATGCTCAGCTTGCCTCCAGCTTTCTTCATGTTGGATGCTAAGCAGAATTGAAACGTACTCTATATGCAATGCAAGCCTATGAACTCGCCATGGAACATAATATGTTATTAGCATGAAGAACAAGATGCCAAACACCTAGAAAGGAACCAAAGGATCCGATCTTAGAGGCTCCTCTATGAAACCCAGTGGGTTTTGCAAGCATTGTATGGAGACCTCTAGCGACACGCGGTTCTAAGTCTAAGTGAGGAGCAATTAAATTTGACTAGATCCAAAAGTGAACTATAGGTACACGCAAATTAATTAAGGATTTAGACATATTCTATCGAGCAAATAAATCCTAGAATTAGGGCTCAATCACATAAAACAAATAGAAAGAAAGGTGAAAAACATAAAATTCATGAAATAAATAAAAAGAAAGGCGATGAAAATGCGAAAAATCTGACGAGGCCCCTAGGTGAACAATCACATGGGTAATGAACCGCGTAAAGTGAAGTGTGAACGACCAAGTCCTCATTTATTACAAATTATTTTACAAAAATAATTAGGAAAACTCTCTCTCAGAAAATAAAACAAAAATGCTAAAAGAGATTGCTCTTCTCCTGCTCTCTTTGCCCCCTCCTCATGATTGCTCCTAGTTGGCTGGGGGCTCAACCTCCTAAGAAGTCATCATTGTCGTTCAATACCTCACACGAAATATCAACAAAGAAAGAGATGATCAGAAGTGATCAAATAAATATCAACAATAAATAGCAGAAAATAAAAGAAAATAATGTACAAAATGTATGCTACACTCAGTTACTCCCCGACAACGGCGTCAACCATTGAACAGTGGTTTTCACTGATCTGATGTTCTATACAATGCGAGAACATCGTCGTTGTGGCGAACGAACAAGAACTGCTAATTCAAACAACAATTAACCCACAATCAATGATCAAAGAAATGCAATGTGTGTGGAGTTAAAATTTTATTATATTTAACTCTACAAAATGTTTGTATAGGTGCAAGTATGTAGAGTGTCGAATACAGGGAGACAAGTAGGTGTAGCATGTATATTATTTACAAATGAATAATAAATAATATAAGTGTATTTTGTACAATTATTACTCAAAGAATCAATGAATAAATGTGTGGATTTTTTTAAAAATAGAATAATTTTTTATATCTTATTTTTATATTTTATATTTTTGATTTTATAATTTTTATTTTCTTTTTATAATTTTTTGATTTTTATTCTTTTCTTTTTTAAAAAATATAATATAGATATATATATAATTATATAGAGATTTATATATATAATATAGGATAATATAATTATAAATACAACTAAAAATAACCAAAAAATTATAGAATAAAGTATTTCTGTACTTCTTATATTTGTCTAATGTTTTTGTGATTTTTAAGAAATTTTTACTATTTTTAGGTATTTTTAAATTCATAAATAGTCCAAAACAGTGACTAGATAAATATGTCGAATTGTTTTGGAATTTAAAAAAGATAAAAGCCTCAAAATTTCCAAAAAAAAATATTTTATAGATAATATATAATATAAAGAAAATTCAGAGATAGAAATAAATATTTTTGGATTTTTAAAAGATTTTTTCTAAGTTTTATTAGTATTTTGAGCTTTTTAAATTTAAGTGATTTTCTTTTTCTATTTTTTGGGATTTTTTGTCTGGAGGTATAAAATAAAATAATAAACAAATACTATTTTTTGAGTTTTCAAATACTGTATTATAATTTCCATATTTTTAAAGCTAGCAGAAAATAAAACATGCTCTTTTGATTTTTAATAAATAGGAAAATGTCTAAAATGCAAAGCTAAATTATAACATGAAAGAGCAAGAAAAGAAGCACAAAACCCTATTTTTTTCGTAATTTTTGGAGCACAAATGATATTTTTAGAAAATAGAAAACAACTACAAAAAATAAATGAACTAACAGGGGTATATTTGTAATTAAAATAAAAGGCAGGGGCTATAATGCAAATTACCCAAAAATTTACAACTAAATTACAAAATTTAAATACTAAAGTAAAATTCCAAAAACACAGGGATAATAGTGCAAAATGTCTAGCTCGTGTGGGATGGTACGTGAGATGAGTTGGTAAGGATCAAAATGAAATATTCAAATAGTACAGGGGTTCCCTTATAATTTTTAAACAAAATATTAGTCTCTAATAAATATTACAGAACTAAACAAAAATGCAACAAAAATCGACGGATGATATGCACTTTACCCCCATGTGCGCTGGATCGAACGGTCGAAGGCTCCTCACTTATGCATGTGGACGGTCCAGATGTGCTGACGATGGTTCGTTGGCTACGATCAAGATCATATCTCGGATGAGATCTGACAGTGATGACTCTTCAATATCCGACAGTAGCTGGACATCTGGGGTGACTGATCATGGTCGAATGACACTCGAGGATGCTGGAAGAATAAAAGATGAACTCGCACTTGACGAGTTTGAATCCGACGCAGCTCGTTGCTCTGATCTCCTGGAGCACTACCGATGGGATCTTCACATTCTTACAGCTTCCCTGTGTCTCCCTGGGCCATTAAATGGTCACGGATCGAGCCCTGGTGGTCGATGGTTCCAGGAAGGACCTGGGGGTCATTCTTGATGAAATCAGCACTCAGATGGGCTCTTTCAAGACCTGCAAGGAAGATAAAAGGAATGGCAATGCAGAGAGTAGGGTCTTGGTTGTTATTGGTGACGAATGGAGGTGAAATGATGTGGGGTGGAGGTCTCCGATGAAGGGGTGGCAGAAGGAGACTCGATCTCCTGATCCAAAGACGTTCATAGTGAATGAAGGCGTGCGGGGTGTAGAGGAAGCGACAAGGGATGAGAGGGAGTAAAATAGGGCCGGAACAAAGGCTGGATGATAATGGAATGCTGGCCAGAGTTAAGCTCCGGTGAACTACGTGGGATTGATTCTATGCTGCAGCTGTTAATTAAACTTAAATCTAATAATAGGAAATAAAAGTAGAAACTAAAATCTACCTAAATGAAAAGGAAACTAACCTCGACTTGGCTGGAGCCAAGAAGGTGGAACCTTACAGTGGAGCACCGTCGTAGATGGTCGGGAACCACCTCTACACCACTCTCCACACTGCAAAAAGACGGGCAAGCTCGTTTGTCACCAAGCTCGAGCCGCAGGGCACAAGTTGAGGGGAAGAAGCGGATAAAACGGATCCAAAGAATCAAAAATGGAGTAGGCGAAGGATATATACATTGAAGAATAGGGACACTTCGCCTTGGGTTTATGGTTAGATCGAGAATGCTCGGCCCTAGGTGATGAGTCAGCGAGGATCCTGGATGAACATGGAGAGGGTCTTACGAAGGAGCTATGAAGCCTCAAGCTAAAAAGCCTCAAGCAACGTATCGAAGAGGAAAATATTGAGAAGGAGGCCTACTCACGAGTTGGTGCCTAGGTTAGAGAGTAGGCTGGACAGTTGACCTGTGGTCAATTGTCCAATCGACGCGATTGATCCACCTAGGACGCTACACGATAATAATTAAAAATAAAATAACAAATGAATGAATTAAATAAAAGTTATAAAATAAAAAATGTTTATTATTTTTTGTAGTATTTTAATATAATTTTTATTTAATTTTATGTGGTAATTTATTATAAATTACTTTCTACAAGTTTATTTATAGGTATATTTACCTATATAATGTGTGTTTTATTTTTATTTTGTATTTTAGATTTTATTATTTTATAGACACAATTTGTATATTTATAACTTATTAAATATTCTTAAATATATTTTTATTGTATTTTAGTTTATTTGTATACTTAATTAAATATAGGTATTTGTTACACATGTATAAATATAAGTAATTCATCAATGTATTTTATATAATGATTTATTTTAACTTATTTTTAATGGTTTTCTTTTATTCTCATTATGTACATATAATAAAATAATATTTACAAAAAATCTAAAGTAATAAAAATATAAATAATAAAAAAATGAATATTTGTTTCAAGTATAGTGTACAATAGGGTTCCAAAATCTAAGCTTTTGCATCTTAACTCCAAATTAAATGAAAACACCTTCATTAAATAGCTAATAAAAATTATATACAATAAAGGTGATTTTGGTGCATTATTAGTTCATATAAAGGAGATACATGTATGTGAAATTGAGATTTTGGATTTTTATTATAAGTACAGAATGTATAATTTGTATTGTTTTTGTGTGAAATAATATTTGTAATTTTTATGTATTTTTATCTACAACTTTCATGTAAAGAGTTTATTTATTTAATGTATAAATAATAAAGAATATAATGGGTCCCAAAAATGAATTATTGAAGAATAAATAATTAGGGTTTTTATTGTGTGTTTGGCCCTTATCTCCCCATACTTTATTCCTTGTCGACCCAGTCATCATGATGCCTAGGTCTCGGGGTTTAGGGTCATAAAATACCTTCGACATTTTTATTTATTTCTTTTTCTTTTCTTTATTCTTTTATTTGGGCTTCAAATACTGTATTTTATATATTATGTATACAATAAATGAAGAATGTTAATTTATGTAAAATAATGTTATTTACATGCATTTGACTAGGGATTAAAGGCCAAAATAAATGAATAGAGGTGATGAAGTGGAGATTCATCACCCTCCCATACTTGCCTTTCTAGTCCCCAGCAATCACTTATGTCTATAAGGCTAGAAAAGAAAATAAAGAAAATAAAAAGAAAGAACTAGGATCAATTTTAACTTTCAAACTTGTCTTCACAAAATCAAAGTTTGGAGCTCAGTCAGACCTTTGGAATTTAAGTTTAGTCGGAACCTTAATTGAGAATTGGACTTGAAACAACAACCTCTAAGAACCACAAAACTCTACTCTAATCCCCTCAATAGCCAGGTTAAAATAAGTCAACTCATATGCAAACCCTTATGACTATGGATTTATCTTGGACAGTGTGTGTGAGATATAGATCTTCTCGACTGAAGCGGTAAAAGTCAGTCTTCTCCAACATGGTTACCCTAATTCCCCAATCCAACAACTCTTTCCTAGAGAAGCGGGGTATTCCCTTCTTAGTTCAAGTACAACCAGCTCAAGAAGAGGGATGGTAGCCAGTGTAGCTACCTATCCTCGGATTCTTGACTAGTGTAGCCAAGTCATCCGGTTGTAGGCTCACATTTATTTGACTTTAAAGCTCATTCTTACTTATTGACTATACATCTATATACATACTCCAGCAAGAATTAATTTTTCTTGATTTTTTCTCGTCTATATTTTTTTGGAGTGTTTTATTTTTCCATTTTTTGAATACTATATACAACAGAATTTACATACGGACTTTTTCCTCTTGAGCTAGTAAACTATCCCTCTTTTGAAGCACTATTGCAACCCACAAACTTCTGTCATTAGTTCTCATGGCTAATGGATCCGGTTGGGGTACAATGGCCACAAATGTGTTTCCATTGGCTTATGTCTCATGCCGACAAATACAACCCTATACCATTTCAACTGAGGTGAGCAAAGTGCAAGCGTCCAAGCTAGGTTATTATCAACAAGAGCCGTGTGTCTGTGTGTTCTAAAATATTCTACTTAGGTAGTCTAGACGACACTGAACCAAGTCTCGTGGTTTCAAAGAATTAAGTATAGCACACCTGAAGTATCTCAATTCCAGTTCCTATAAGGATCATGTGATTAAGTGGATTAAGGTCCAACCAAACTCTAATCTTTGGATTTTACTTAGACTAGTTAAATTATCAAACTCAATTCGAAAAATGCAAATGCTATATACAATGCAAGGAAAATATTTTTATGATGTAATTTTCTAATTTTGAACTTTTTATGGATTTTTTAAAGGGTTTAGCAAATTTTATGCAATTTTTGAAAAGATTTTGCAAATGTTTTTGGGATTTTTATTTTTCTGATTTTTTTTAGATGTTTGGATTTTGCAATTTTTTAAGGATTTTTTAAAACAAAGAGTTTTTAGGAGAATAAACACATGCTGATATTTACATATGAGTACATCTTGTTATATAAAAGAATCATGGCTTTAAGATTTATACAGGGTATTTTCAAGTTTGTAAAGACATGTTATTTGTTTGGATTATGTACAGGATCCTAAAAATAATTTAAAGATTTTAACAAATATTATGAAAACTTTATTTTACAAACTAATTTGACAAATAATTTATACAAACATTTATAAAAATTTGAAAATCAATTTGCAAAGATTTTTCAAAAAAATATGTATAGATTTTTCAAAGTGATTTTGCAATCATTTTCCAAACCATTTGCAAATAGATTTTCAAGATATTTTATTTCGAAAAAAGAAAGTAATTTTTTACAAACAAAATATTTTTATAAAAGTTAAAAACAATTTCAAAATATTTCCAAATAGTTTTCAAAATATTTTTTGAAAAATATTTTCAAACCATTTTTTAAACATTTTGCAAAATCATTTTTAACATGATTTATTAATCAGTTTATACAAAGAATCAATGTGTGTATTGATTTTATTAACTAGCCATTTTATTATAAATAGGAAAGTATGAGTTATGGCTAAAGTATGTATAGAGTATATACGAACCCCGGTACTTAGCTTGAGCTATTGATGAATCTCAGATTCATCGCTCTAAAAATCATGAATTAAGCTCAAATCCCTAAATTTCATTGGCATTTCTTCATTTATATTGCACAATTAGCATTTATGCATGTTTTGATAGTATTTGCATTTTATCACTCATAATTGTACAAAATAAGAAGCCAAAAAATCCCAGCCAAAATGACCTGTAAAATAGCCTAACTTCTTTGATTTTAACTAATTCATGTTAGCTCCAAATGACCTGAAATAACCTCCATTGTGTACATATCAGTGACAAGAAAAAAATGAAAAATACAAAAAAATCACTAACCTAAATAAGTGGACCAAAAACCCAAACCTTAGTTCTAGGATTTTTGGGCTAAAACCTTGATATCTTCCTCATCCAGTGACCGATTTGATCCTACTCACTTTTGAACTAATGTACATTCAATTACCTTCAAAACAAGACCAAGTTCAAGTGAATCGGAGCTCATATGTGAAGTTGGGTTTTGGGCCTCTTTTGTACATTTTGTATTTTAGCGATTTTTGACCTATTATTTTATGGACATAATTAACCCATTTTTTTATTTCTTTTTTATTTTTCTTCTTTGATAGAATATTTATTAAAATGTGCAAAAATCTAAATCGAAACTGAGCTTCAAATCAAATAAACTAATTGAGTCCGAGTCTTCACTAACCATTTTTGCAAAAGTTGTCTTTTCACATTTTATTTTTATTTCTTCTTTATTCTTACTTAATAAAAATCCAAAAAATAGACTAATGTGTAAATATTTATCTTTGATTTTATCATATTTTTCTATATTTTTATCTAGTTTAAAAATAACAAAAAAATGTAAAACCCAAAAATCAAGGTATTCTTTGAAGATGGGATACCCCAAGACTATCGCTTTGTGCAAATGATCGATTTTGGTTTTGGTATCTTCATGAAAGTTGTAGATCTCATCGAGACAAGAAACTTTCATAAAGAAAATTTTTTTGATCCGAGTCATTTACTATTTTTTACGTATTTATTATGATGTTTTATTTTCGATTTTTCTGGGGCTAACAGTGGCAGCTCTTGGAGCCGCCACATGTCACCCAGTTTTAGAGGTATTTATATTTTGTTTTTATAAAAAGAAATCAAAAGCCTCGCACGTGCAATGCACGTGCCCCGTACGCACGTGCCTTGCACGTTCTCCAGCCGCTCTCACTGGTACAGCCACGTGGCGCCCATCTGGCCCTCCGATTTCGGCCGATCGGATGACCATTGTTCATCTCCTTCCTCTGCACCCCTTTCCCCATCGGGAGGCGGTGCCGCCTCCAATCTCCTCTGTGAATCCCACTATCGCACCACCGCCACCCCCTTTAATTTCGACACCCGTATCTTGCATCGGATTGATCATCGATCTCGTATCCTCGTCAACCGCCCATCCCCGATCGACTTCCCTCGACAATCGAGGATCACCTCCAATCAATCCCCGATTCCCTCTTCACCAGTGATTCTCCCATTCCCTATAAAAAAATCGCATCGCCCCCTGTGCCAATCATCTGTCGATTGCACGCTACAAGTTGGAGGAGCGGCGGTGACAACGCCCCTCCTCTTCCTCCAAGTCAGTGAGGTCCGAGGTTCCCCCACCAACCTCGTTGGAGTGCCTCCCTCAGCATGAGAAGCTTCCCGCTCCAGACTTCCTCCGTTGAGCCATACGTCCCCGTGATTCTGCTTCGACACCTTCATCTTCCTCAAACTTCATCACCCAACTTCGCTCGGCCGTGCTGCATCACCAACACTCCAACACTCTGCCCTGATTTCATCTCCATCGATGCTTCTCCTCTTCCAGGAGCTTCACACTCCTTCACCGCCTACGCTCCGATAGCCTCGAGCAACATCGACCACAGGCGTCAAGAACGAAGCCCCCTCCACTGTCATCGTTGCATCCACCAGGAGCAGGAGGCTCCTCAGCACTCAATGTCGACCCTCCTCCGCCGCAGAGAGCCACCTGCTCCGCCGCTCTATCATGCCAGAATCGGGCATAGGAGGCCCAAGGCCCCCATGCTCGTGAGGAGCACGTACGTTGGGGGAACTTGCAGTTCCACCCCTCGAAGTCCACTTATTACAGAAGCCGCCCCAACCCCGATGCACGTGACCTGCTGGAAAAATTATGAAGACCCCCTCCATTTTGCCCATTCATAGAGAGGTCCAAGCACGTGCTCCGCATGTGCTTCTCTAGCAGTTTGGCAAAAACACCCTTCAGGGTGTAGGTAATTACATTTCAATCCTTCCACTCTAATTTTATATTTATTTCATTATTGTAGTTTTGCAGTGATACCCTTGTGTTTCCCCTCCACTTTGAGCTGCTTTATTGCATCATTTTATTTTTATAAAAATAGCACTTTGTTCTTCAACTAATTCTCTACATTTTGGCATATGTTTGACATTTTTATTCTCTACGGTTAATTTGCAACAATTATTCTCATGGTAAATTGCGTATTTTGCCCACTCTGTGCTTGAAAATTCATAAGTAATTAACCATAGCTCTGAAAATTGCCAAAAAAATCAAGAATTGTAGAATTAGTTGTATGCTACATTATTCCTAAAAATAATTGCATTTGCATACATGGTTTATTCTGTAAAAATCATTTTACATATTTTTATCTTTAGTTTTAATAGGTATTAAATCTCATATTTTTAAGGTTTAGGATTTTTCTGAGATCGATCACTTAGTGATAGATCTTGGATAATTTTATCCCTTGAGAAAATTTAGGATTAATATTTATTACAATTAAATATTGAAATTCACATCATTTGCATTCATAAATCCATTAAATATTTATCTTGCATTCAAAAATTCCAAAAAAATTATAGTGCATTCATTTCATCATAATTGACATCTTGGCCAAGTTTCGTATTTTTCGGACATCATTTGACTGATCTTTACATTTTAATCCTTAAATTGGCCACATTTGCTTATTGCAGCCCTAAATTGCATTAAAAATGTAGAAAAAAAGTACCATCTTGAAAACCGTGCACGAACTTTGATAGATAAATTTCTAGGTTATTCCTTTGCCTCCTTGAGTTCGACCTTGGGACTTGCCCAAGTAAAATAAGCATAAAACCACTTTGAATAAAATTGAATAAATTATTGCGGTTATTTCTTGACCGATTCTGATTGCCCGCCTATAACGAAACAATATTAATTTAAATGCTCAATAATTCACATAGATTAACGTAGGGTGATCTGGACTCGTCATATGGTGTCGTTGCCGGGGAGGCAAATGACATAGTTTTTTGTCTAAAAATTTTGTTTTCGATTTTCCGCATTTGAGTAGTCTGATTCCGAATTTTTCATTGTAAAAATTCCATTTTTTTTTCTGCATTTATTTTTATTTTATTTGTTCGCATTTATTTTCTGTCTGTATATTTTATAAAGAGTCACTCTCTTACATTCTTTCTCTTATTTTTCTTGCGAGGTACCCGGCGAATGTGGAGCGGTTTCTTACAAAATCGACGCATCTTCACTAACGCCTGAAAAGCCGCAATTAAATTAAGATCGAATCGAGTCGTGAGAGAGCGTAGAGTCTAGGATTGTTTTCTGCAATTTTCATTTTTTTAATTAATTGTTCATTTATAGCGGTGTCTGTTTGGACTCTCGCGTGTGTAACAAGACCTCAAACTTTTTCTGTGGTGTGTCGTGGTCGGCTTCACTCTTCGGTGAGGGTAGGGCCCGACTTGAGTGGCACTTAGGATAGACCTGTACAAATGGCTATTAGAGCTTTTAATTTTTGATTGTGTACGTAGAATCTAGGACCACACTGCACTTTAATCGAGATGCACATTAGATCGTTCAACTTAGTCAAAAAATTAAATCAATTCTTCACGGCTAATAGAACTTTCTACTAGGTGCGATTTTTATCGGCTTGCATTCATATAGATTAAGTTTTAAATTCTTGCATTGCATCCCACATGGAGATTGCGAGGAATCACTGTAAGTCTTCTAACTGAGCATACATCTTCGTTTTTCTCGTGCATCGACTTTTCCTGAATTTCTCCCTCTTGTTTTGTCACATAATTTTAAAGAAAATTGGGACTAGACGATAGACGTGCATTTGTGCTCACCTAGTTTTTTAGTGATCATCAAATTAAAATTGGGACTGCTAAGAAAAGCCGACTAAATTAACTCATAAAATCAAGAATTTTTACGGGAGAGCAACCCCGACCTTGGATGAATTTATTTGTCTGAGTGAGCGAGAGACGACACTTAAGGTTAGAGTCCAGCTCCTGAATTTTTGTTCGGACTACTAATTCTATAAAAACGATTAGCTACTTTTCAGTGAGGAATACGAGTAGCCCGTAAACGGTCCGGATTTCCTTACCAGAGTGGGTGGTTTAAAGGACATTGTGCAAGGCTCCATCCTTAAGTAACACGGGTAGCCGTTTTACGGTCCGTACTTACACCTATACTGGCTTAAAGTAGATGCAACTAGTCGTAAGAATTCAGGCCAGTCTCTAAGAAAATTTTCATCACCTAACAGCTCACTAACTATTTTTCAAGATTGATTTATCACTAATTAAAATTGAAAAGATAATTGTCGAACTCTTACAACTTCATTGTGTGAGTTGGTGAACCTGGGGTTTGATTTTTGTTTGCACTGGTGTATGTGAACCGATTTCGAAGATCAAAAGTCACACATTTGTGCCATCAATCTCCTTGATAAAAATTTCTTTTGAATATACTGTGCACTTGCATCGAGATCAACCATGTCGATTCATCATCAACCTCCTTTGACAAATATAGGACAATGGTCCGAGTACCCATCTGACCTATATTATGAAAATGAATTTGTTTCGGTCAGTCCCAAATCGTCTAAACCCTATTCTTTCCAGAATTCTCCAACATTTGTGGAAGACTTTCTCTCTCGGTTGAATCCTGCCCTCTCGATAAATTCCAAGCCACTCTACTCAAATTCTCCAATCAAAATCACCACAACCTCATATTTTTCACCTCGACCACCTGAGCAACTGCCATCCTGGATTGAACCATCTTATTCCCGATTTCTCGCTGAAACAAATGAACCATTTCAAGAAAAAATCACTTTTGAGACTCATGATTGACAGAGAGACCTAACCCGATCACACCATATGGAAAGGCTCGCATCTAATGATCATCAGTGTTGGATTAACCATGACGATCACATCCACATTGGCAACCCCGAATACCATTCCTTTGATTAGCCCACACATACAGAGGACCAGACATATGATATCAATACATATGCACCCTGTATGACTCCATTGTTTGAGGAGACAATCAATCATGACCATGGAAGTAGACTCTACTCAAACCAACATTGCATGCCTGAGTCACGGCATGCTGAATATGAGACCTACAGATTCCCGCATAATATTTCCACTGAGCAGACTCCTTTCATAATTTTTGATGAGAAATTTTCAGGAAATGACAATCATATATTAGATATTTCAAGAGAATCTCCTCTCTGATCATATAGGAAAATGGAAGATGAAATTAAAAAACAAGAACACACACCGACTGCTCCCATGATTGATCATGAAAAGATTTTGGAGGATGATATTTCAAGGATAAAGAAGAGATTTGATATAATGGAGGATAAATTTAGAAAGTTTGTCGACCGATTAATTTCACTCTCAGGTAGCTCGAATATAAAAATGGATGAGGAAAAGATTGTATCTCATGTCGAAAATTCTGAGAATATTCAGAAACCTAGAGAATATTCACCCTAGGGATGACTCTGACAGTAACACTTATGCCTATTACTCCCCTAGGGATAAATCTGATTCTGACTCTG
Source organism: Ottelia alismoides (assembly GCA_037367405.1). Lineage (NCBI taxonomy): Eukaryota > Viridiplantae > Streptophyta > Magnoliopsida > Alismatales > Hydrocharitaceae > Ottelia > Ottelia alismoides. Next base: position 109,970 of record JAZKJV010000452.1, on the reverse strand, counting down.
ACTTTGTCTCGGCATATCCAAACCCCTCATCATCTACGGAAAGCACCACATCACCACGTCACATAAAAAATACTAAAAAATTGAAATATTAAAAAACACTCAAAAAATCAAAAAAACGGAAAAATACATTAAATTTGAACCTGAAAAAGATCTGAAAAATCCGGATCCTGCTTTACGGGAAGTATTGGAGAAAAGACTGATTTTTGAACTTCCCTTTATACATGCCATTGAACACTTCCTCGATCTTAAAGGCTTTGTAATGAACAAACTAATGACAAAAAAGTCGGGCAGGATAAGAACAAAGACTGAAAGACATATCTTGTCAATGGTCACCTCCTTGGTGTTGAGGAGAAAAACCAAGAGCCGCATAGTGAAGCGGTTGCCCAGATTTGACTGTGGAATCAAAGACAATATTTACCCATGCTCGAATTGATGACGATTCACCAATCAATATTCTCCCGACCTTTGTATTTAATGAGCTCGAACTCGGACCTATCAGGAAGATACAAGAGATCGTTCAACTGGTTGATCGATCGATAAAGCGGTCGAGAGGAACCATTTCTGTCATCATTACATTCCAAGGTGCTCCTCTTAAAATAGATTTCACGATAATTGATATTGAGCATCAAGGAGAATTCCCCCAGTCTCCGATCATTCTCGGAAAGCCATTCTTGGCATTGGCTAAGGTAATTATTGAGTGTGAGACTCGGGAAATCAATTTTACAGCATTAGAAGCACTTGGATCTCACCCAATATTTGAGGAACTACGATTTTCTGAGGCAACCCACGAAGCCCTCAACATCCGTAACCATCATGCGGTAGATGAGCCCTACCTTGTTGCTACACATGAGATAGCGGTTGTTGATGAGACTATTGGTTTAGAAACTCTTCCTCATGTTCCATTTCCCACTTCTCTCACCCTGGGAAATGACTCCGATTATGATCCTGAGACTTATGCATGGGACCATCCTGAGTCGGCTGAGATCTCCTCTGACCACATCGATCAAAACAACCCAACACGGGAATGCTCCAACATCAAGTCAATTGAAAACGAACATGAAGAGACTCTCCCCATTGTTCCATTTCTCGCGGCTCTCACCATAGAAAAGTGTTTCTTACATGATCCTGAGACATATACATGGACTCACCCTGAGTCAACCTTATCTGACTACCTTGACCAATTCATTCCAACTCAGAAGTGCACCAACATTAAGAAGACTAAGAACAAACACGCTGGACGTGCACAGACCAAGGAGAAAAATTTCAATGGTTATTCATCTAGAGACTCAAGTGTCAACACCTCACTCCCAGGACCAGCACCTTCACGAAACAAAATGGTTGATCCTTCATCTAATAAGAAAAACGCCTTTGAACTTTCGGAAGAGGAATCGTCTGATGATCCCTCATCGTGTCCGGAAAAGGTAATCTACATGAGTGAGGTCTGTTCAGTCGTCCTAAAACCCTATCTTCACAAGGATCCAAAATTCAATTCCCGTTGGACGTCTCCTGTTCCTCACTATTATTCGTCCAAAGTCGATTTTCCTTGTCTCATTAAATATAGTGGAATGATTTCTTATGAGCCTACTGAGACTGGTGCTTCAGAATATTCATCCGAGGACAATTCGCTTGATCCCAAGAAGGAACAAATTCTGAGAAAAAAACTGAAAAAACTAAAAGACAACAATATCTGGAGTGCCTACACTTTCAAATACTATTCCTCTGAGGATAACTCAGATGATGGTTATCTTTCATCTGATTCATATGCTTCATCTACTATCCAGCATGATTTCTCTAAGGATAACACTGATAATGGTTGGGAATCATATGCTTCATCTCCTTCTTATCATTACGATCTCCCATCTCAGGCTCACAAAAAGATCGGCCGAAAATCGCCTTAATCATCGACTACCCACTCTCCCTCCCGACCCCATTGGTCTCCGTGTACATATTGTTCCTCTACTTAAGCTAATGCCTAAGTATAGGGGGACCGATGCATATGTACATACCATTCTCCCCATATCACGGTCGCCTCATTTTGACCCTTCTTCTATACTTCACTTGACCAGAGTTTAAGTATAGGGGGAACCGATGCTCATATGTATATACTCTCCTCATTCACATATCCCGACCACCTCATTTTCGCTCTTCTTCTATACTTAGACTATTCACAGCCTAAGTATAGGGGGCGGACTGACTTCTATCTTTTTCTTTCTTTTTCACTCTCTTACGCTTAGCCCGAGCTACGTCTTCTTTACACTTCTTGTGCTCTGAGGACACAACACTCGCTAAGTATGGGGTGTATATATACTATGTATATAGTTTACCCATAGATCATACTTTTGTATAAGTCTATATGTATTTATGGGGTAGGTAACTAACTACAAAAAAACAACAAAAAATAACAAAAAAAGTTTTGCTACTAACACTGACTGTGTCCAACCAAAAATTATTGAAAAAAATAGCTTCTTATTCATTTTTGCATAAAAAATCCTTGCATAAATTTTTTTTCAAAAGTAAAAAAAAAGTGTGTCTACATTTCACATACATGTACTTCATCCAGCATTACATGTATTTGCATTTGTGAAAAGCCTTTGGGTTCTGAATAGAGTTATGAGCAGAAACCGAGAGTGGTCTGGACTTGACCTTAATCCACCTAATTTTCAGAGGAACTTCATCGAGAAATAGGATTTTACAAACTTCAGGTCTTTGACTTAATTCTTCGAGTTCAACATGACAATGTGCAGAGTTTGACTCTTAATGTCTAACCTGGTCTCTTCATTCTGGGTACGACTTTGGAATAAGGAATTAATTTGTACTCTCGCACTATGTACTTAGCTCAACTCAGACGGGGTGTTGGAAGACTGTGTGAGTTTCTTTTCTGGTAGCATGGACATATAAAGACCGGAGTACAGGTTGAAAGAAAGCTTCAGAAAAGGGATGGATGGCTGGGCACAAATTTTTTTAAGACCCCAAAACATGTACGAAAAAAAAGATTCTATATCCGTGTGGGCACAACAAGATCCATGCAGAACCACCAAAAATCCAAATACAAAGAAGGCACTACCAAATAAATATCTGACTAAAAAGGTCCAAGCTTCAAGAAAACCTGCAGATCTTAGTGGAGACTTGTCTAAACTGACTGGCTTCACAAGGAGAGGTGACTACACTGGCCGCCCTCCAGTTCTTTTCTCCTTCTTCTATCCCTCTATTTGATTGTGAACACAGCATGACAAACCTTAGAAGAAAATACCTGAATCCCCGAGGACGAGTTACGGGAGAGGAGGTTTGCATGGTAATCGATCATTCTGGATGGGAAGAGCTAAAGCCTTTCACACACATGAGTCGATTGTTCAATGTTCATGGGGTATGCTTTAGGAGGAGGATTGATCTAAGATGACTTCTGAGCCGAAACTGTGACAATGATGTGTATAACTTTAAGGCTGTTGATTTTAAAAATTAGATATCTCACAGAAGTTCCACCACACTAATAATCTAAAGGTTAGGTCTAGTTCCATTTTCACCTTCATCTCATGATCTTGGTATGGAACCCAATCTCATTTCACCTCATTGCATTGCTTTTGATGCTCAGGGACGAGCATGGTTTAAGTATAGGGGGATGATGAATCTCAGATTCATCACTCTAAAAGTCATGAATTAAGCTCAAATCCCTAAAATTCATTGGAATTTCTTCGTTTATATTGCATAAGTAGCATTCATGCATGTTTTTATCACAATTGCATTTTATTACTCATTATTGCACAAAATAAGAAGCCAAAAAATCCCAGCCAAAATGACCTGTAAAATAACCTAACTTCCTTGATTTTTAACTAATTCATGCTAACTCCAAATGACCTGAAACAACCTCCATTGTGTACATATCACTGACAAGAATAAATAAAAAATACGAAAAATCACTAACCTAAATAAGTGGATCAAAAAACCCAAACCTTAGTTCTAGGATTTCCGGACTAAAATCTTGATATCTTCCTCATCCAGTGACTGATTTGATCCTACTGACTTTTGAACTAATGTACATTCAATTACCTTCAAAACAAGACCAATTTCAAGTGAATCGGAGCTCATATGTGAAAGTTGGGTTTTGGTCTCTTTTGTACATTTTGTATTTTAGCGATTTTTAACCTATTTTTTATGGACATAATTAACCCATTTTATATTTCTTTTTCATTTATCTTCTTTGATAAAAGTTTTTTTAAAATGCATAAAAATCCAAATCCTCAAAGAAACTAACTAAGTCCGAGTTGTCACTAACTCTTTCTACAAAAGTTGTCTTTTTCACATTTTACTTTATTTATTCTTTTTTCTTACTTAATAAAAGTCCAAAAAAATCGACTAATATATAAATATTTATCTTTGATTTTATCATATTTTTTCTGGATTTTTATCTGGTTTAAAAATAATAAAAAAATACAAAACCCAAAAATCAAGGTATTCTCTGTACATGGGATACCCCAAAAATATCACTTTGTGCAAATGATCGATTTATTTTTGGTCTCTTCATGAAAGTTGTAGATCTTATCGAGAGAGAAACTTTTGTGAAGATATTTTTTCGATCCGAGGTTATTTATTATTTTTACATATTTATTATGATGTTTTATTTTCGATTTTTCTGGCGCTGACACGTGGCAGCTTTTAAGCTGCCACATGTCACCCAGTTTTGGAGGTATTTATATTTTGTTTTTATAAAAAAAATCAAAAGCCTCGCATGTGCAGCGCATGTACCCCTTACGCACGTGCCCTGCACGTGCTCTAGCCGCTCTCACCTGTACAGCCACGTGGCGCCCATCTGGACGTCCGATATTGGCCGATCGGACGGCCAATGTTCATCTCCTTCCTCCATACCCATTTCCCCATCGAGAGGCGGCGCTGCCTCCAATCTCCTCCGTGAATCCCGCTGTCGCACCACCGCCACCCTGCCTTAATTTCGTCGCCCATAACCTGCATCAGATCGATCATCGATCTCATATCCTCGTCAACCGCCCATCCCTGATCGACTTTACTCAACAATCGACGATCACTGCCAATCAATCCCTGATTCCCTCCTTCCATCTCCGGCAATTCTCCCATGCCCTATAAAATCATCGTGCTGCTCCCTGTGCCAATCCTCCGCCGATTGCACGCTACAAGTTGGTGGAGCGGCTGTGACAATGCCCCTCCTCTTCCTTCAAGTCGGCGAGTTCTGAGGTTCCCCCACCAACCTCATTGGAGTACCGCCCTCAGCGCGAGCAGCTTCCCACTTCGAACTTCCTCCGTTGAGCCGTACGTCCCCGTGATTCCGCTTCGTTGCCTTCATCTTCCTCAAACTTCATCACCCAACTTCGCTCGGCTGTGCTGCATCACAACCACTCCAACGCTCTACCCTGACTTCATCTTCATCGATGCTTCTCCTCTTCCAGGAGCTTCACACTCCTTCACCATCTACGCTCCGACAGCTTCGAGCAACATCGACCACAGGCGTCAAGAACGAATCCCCCTCCGTCGTCATCACTGCATCCATCAGGAGTAGGAGTCTCCTCAACACTCAACTTCGACCCACCTCCACCACAGAGAGCCACCTGCTCCGCCGCTCCGCCATGCCAGAACCGGGCGTAGGAGGCCCGAGGCCCCCACGCACGTGAGGAGCAAGTGCATTGGGGGAACTTGCAGTTCCACCCCTCGAAGTCCACTTATTACAGAAGCAACCCCAACCCCGATGCACGTGACCTACTGGAAAAATTACGAAGACCCCCTCTATTCTGCCCATTCACACAGAGGTCCAAGCACGTGCTGTGCAGGTGCTTCTCTGGCAGTTTGGCAAAAACACCCTTCAGGGTGTAGGTAATTACATTTCAGTCCTTCCACTGCAATTTTATATTTATTTTATTATTGTAGTTTTGCGGTGATACCCCTTTGTTTCCCCTCCACTTTGAACTGCTTTATTGCATCATTTTATTTTTATTAAAATAGCACTTTGTTCTTCAACTAATTCTCTACATTTTGGCATATGTTTGACATTTTTATGCTCTACGGTTAATTTGCAACAATTATTCTTGTGGAAAATTGCGTATCTTGCCCACTCTATACTTGAAAATTCATAAGTAATTAACCATAGCACTGAAAATTGCTAAAAAAATCAAGGATTGTAGAATTAATTGTATGTTACATTATGCCCAAAAAGAATTGATTTGCTTGCATGGTTTGCTCTGTAAAAACCATTTTGCATATTTCAATCTTTAATTTTTAATAGCTAATAAATCTCATATTTTTATGGTTTAGGATTTTTTTGAGATCGATCACCTAGTGATAGATCTTGGATAATTTTATTCCTTGAAACTTATAAGGATTAGTATTTATTATAATTAAATATCAAAATTCGCATTATTTGCATTCATAAATCCATTAAATATTTATCTTGCATTAAAAATTCTAAAAAAATGTAGTGGATTCATTTCATCATAATTAACATCATGGCCAAGTTTGTATTTTTCAGAATCGTTTGATTGATCTTTACATTTTAGTCCCTAAAATTGGTCACATTTGCGTATTGCATCCCTAAATTGTATTAAAAATACTAAAAAAAGTACCGTCTCGGAAACCATACGCGAACTTTGATAGACAAATTTCTAAGTTGTTCCTTTGCCTCCTTGAGTTCGACCTTGGGACTTGCCCAAGTAAAATAAAAATAAAACCACTTCGAATAAATTTGAATAAATTATTGTGGTTATTTCTTGACCAATTCTGATTGTTTGCCTACAATGAAACGACATTAATTTAAACACTCGATAATTCATGCAGATTAATATAGGGAGATCCAGACTCGTTAGCCATGTCCTTATAGATCACAGAGAAAAGAGAATACATAACTCGTAATGAGTATTAGTAAAGCCTATAAAAGAATAATGAATCGATTAATGAGAAGTCAATTGGCCCCCGTACTTAGGATGAGATAATCCTAAGTATAGCAGGTTGTATCTACATGCAGGGAGGGTTGAGGGTGGGAATGAATATATCACAACTCAGTCTGTCTCCCCATATACTTAGGGTAATATATCCCTAAGTATAGACAAGGAGAGGAGACAATTAAGGGGATCAAGAAAAGAATCTAATAAAAAGGAAAAATACGTGGGGGGGAATGTGACTTGCTAGAAATCTGCACAAACCGGGACAACAAACAAAGCCATCTTCCGCTTTTCTCCGACTCGAGAATTCCACTTATCTTCATTCCTGAGCTACACTGGCCTTTTCTACAGTTCCGGGTCTCGAGACCCGACTTCAGACATTGACCAACTCCCGGAATCAAGACACAGGTTCAAAAAGGCATTTACTCGAGTTTGAAGTGCTTGGACAAGATAGCTGATTTTAGTTGACGTATGATTGATGTTCGAGATAACCTTGGTTTTGATCGTCGAAGTGGCAATGGTACCACTTAGGCCCCGTTTGGTTGCAGGGGTAAACTCCCCATGGGAGAGTTTACCCCCCTTAACCCACTCCCCATCTCTCCCATGTGGGTCCCACATTTCTCTTTTTTTAAAAATTAAATAAATCAATTTTACATCATCAATCCTATCAAAAAAATACAAATCAGACCTATGATGCTCAAGTTACGCTAAATGGAGTGCAGGGGCATAAATGCAATAAAACTACAAAAAATAAAAGGATAAATATCATAAATAGGTCCCTAGAGGGACCTATTTGTAATTTGTAAAAATCGACTAGGGTCCCATGTAAATTTCCCATTGCATACGGGGAACAATCTGTAATTTTATAAACCTACAAGGTTATCCATGCAAATGACTCAAGTACGCACATAAGCATGTGCCTGGGGACCAAAGTGCAATTTCCATAAGTCTAGGGTCTACCTTGTAAATTACCCAACCCCCACGTGAGGTGCATGTAATGGGGCCAAGCTCAGGGTGCTCGCAGGCTCGGGTTGACGTGGCTTCAGGCTGTGGCTTTGGCGGATGGTTCGGGTGATGGCCCGGGTGACCCAAGCCTCTTACTTCAGTACTGCAACGTAGAGCTCTCCAAGTCGTTGGTTGGTCGCTGCAAGGGTACCATCCAACGACGCATGTGCTTCATCCTCACCGAAGGAGGAATGGAGTACTTGGAGCACAGACGAGCATGCCAGAGCTCTGTCGGCCTCCTTCGCGTCCAAGGAAGACCCTTGGAGGTCCGTGATCGCCTGGCGATGTCGGCAGGAGCGAAGAGAAGTCACGAGGGTAGCTATGGAAGGGCGTCGACGTTGCCTCACCGGAGAAAAACTCGAGGTCAGTACGGTGGTGGAGACTCCGTCTATTGACGATTCTCGTACCTACATGCGTTAGAGGATAGCCGAAGCAAAGTACGCGTGAGTGCGAGTGATTTGTGAGTGAGTGGAGGCCGTGGAGGTGACGAGAGTGGTGGCCCTGTGCTTCCTTTCCGGTGAAGTGGAAGAGGAGATGGGTCAGTGCGGGGGAGACTATGGAGAAGGGAAGGATGGGTGTGAAGGGGTCGGCGAATGTGAAGGTGGTCGGGTGGAGGTCACCGGATGATCGGTGGACGGTGATGGGTGATATATGCGTCAGGATAAATAGGAGAAAAATAATGGAAATATAGGAAGAAGTACCTGGCCGGAGCGAGGAAGAAGAATTAGGCGAAGGAGGCGATCTGGGCTAAGCTTGGAGGAGCTCGGGGTCGTCGCATGACGAGGGTGATTGTGCCTCGATGCTCGTGCATCCGTCGAAGGGCGTAGCTTACATGGCGGATGCCATGGATCTCACCGGGGGCTGGGGTCATCAACGTCTCGACATCGGGCCTCTCCGTTGTCACCGGAGGGCAAGACTAGGCCGAAGCCCCTTGGAGTGGTGGATAGTGGTGACGATGGCGGAGGGAGGTGATTTATAGGTGGAGGAGGTGGCGTAGATGGCGGTGGTGAGGGGGTTGTGAACGGTCGTAGGATTAATGGAGGAAAGATGGTGGGGGTAGTGAAGGGTACTTGAGAAAGGTGGATCTGGGGGCGACATGCTGGTGGTGTTTGATGAATCTATGATTCATCACTCTAAAAGTCTAAAATAGAGCTTTGTTTCTGACTAAATAGCTGCATATTTCCACTTATATTGCATAAGTAACATTCATGCATACATTGATAACATTTGCATTTTAGCACTCATATCTGCATCGAATAAGAAGCCAATTCCACTTGTAAAATATCCACCTATTATCTCCTCCAGAATAAAACACCTTATGATATATACACCTTTAGTTAATAATATAAGGAAGAATGTTAGAGATCTCCTTTGTAAAACATCCAATAAAGCCCTAGAACCCCTGGACCATAAAAAGCCCATAGTTCTCTTGTACCAACTCCAAAATAGGTCTACTCACTTTCAGATGAATACACATCCAGAGACTTTTAAAATGAGACTAATTTCATCCAATTCAGAGCTCGTAGGAAGAAGTTGGGTTTTTGGGCCTCTATGTATACTATATATGTGTATATTTGTATTCCTTTATTTTTGTATTATATTTGACCTCATCTCCGTTTTTGATCAACATGAAACTTGTAGATCTAATCAAGATCTACAACTTTCATGTTTGAGTTTTTCCAAATTTGGCCTCCTTCTCTCTCTAATCTCATTTCTTCTCGCAACCACTCACAGCTGGCCACGTGGCGCCCTCTGATTGCGCCACGCGGCCCGCTCCCCTTGCCTTAGCCACCCGTGCCCACAGCCGTTGGATCTTCATCCCGATCCAACGGTTATGCCACCTCCACGTACGCCCTCTATTCCCATCGTCTGATCATTCCCCACTTCTAATCCTCACCGCACATCAACGCCAAACCCAGAGCTCACCACGTGTCACTGTGAGCGCCGTTGGATGCAAGTCTAAGAGCTTTAATCATCACCGCCCATCCTCCATCCAAGCTCGACCATACGATCATCAACCATCTCCCATCTCAGCCGCCCGCCTCCACCTGCCTATGCAACTTACGCGTGGCGCATTTTGCGCCCTTCGATCACGCACTCGACCTTTCCATCTGAGCCGCTAGCTCCGCAATCATCGCCAACCCTTCGATCAAATCGCTGGAGTCAATCACGGCCACCCGCTCGCACTTCGTCTCCAACGCGACACGTGGCGCATTCAGTGTCCTCGATCGCTTCACCTCAGATCTTATCAGAACCGCTATCTAGCGCTTTGATCTGGGCCGTTGGATCACAAGATCCGACGGCCACAACTCCGTCTTCTACCTCTGGCCTCCCTCTCTCCCACGATCTCGATCTTGCGTGAGGGGCCGCCCCTTTCTATTTTTGTCTCCACCTCAGCAACCTTCTCCGATCACCAATGCCACCACGACCATCACCACTCTTCCCTCATCCTCGCCAGCTCCCTCGCTCACCACGATGAACCCCAGATTCGCCCCACGACCTCCACGAATCTCACCTCGTCACCAGCTACTCCATCACCTTCACCCTATAAATCATCATCCTCCGACCACATTCTGCACCATCCACCATTCTACAAGTGATAGAGGTTCGAGCCCTGTTTAATCCGTGAGGTGACAGCTCCCCCTTAGACTTTGAGCGACGACGACCTGCAGGCGAGATCCACGGTTAATCTCTGTGTAGCGAACTTCCCGTCAAGATCGCAAAGCTTCTCCGATTTTTCGTCGAACCGGATCGAGGCCACAACCGGAGCCGCATTCCGCGGCTCCACAATCCGACGAACCACACAGGTAAGAATTCTCTATCTTTACTTTGTCATTTTTTCTCTAACATTATTTTCTCTTGTTGATCATCCTACTATCATCATATTATTTTAAAATCAACATCAAACCACACCACAATCATTTTATTAATCTATCACCACCATTCTCACCACCATTGCATTTTATTTCTTCACATTTTTCCCTGTTTACAAAGAAAATACAAAAAATAAATAAATTTTGCAAACAAAAAAAAACAAAAAAAGGTTGCAGGTTGTCAGCAGCTCCCCCTTGGCCGGCCACCACCTCCAAGACGACCACCAAGCGGCCCCCTACTGCCGCCGCGCCCCGTGGCCCGCCAGAAGCCCTCCAGGCGTGCCCCGAGCACCGCCCGCAAGCCACCCCACTTGCGGCAAACGCCGCCTGACCTCCGCCACGCATGGCGTGCGCGCCGACCACCTTCAGCCGCCGCCCCACATCCCAGCGGGCGCGCGACCCACCAGCGCCTCCCTCACGCGGCCGCGAGCCCCCCTAGGAGTGCGCGCCGACCACCTCTCAACCGCGCTCCGCCCGAACCGGCCGCGCAGCAACTCGTCCACGCCACCTACAACCACCCCTGCAGCCCCGCACTGCACCAGTCCCCGCCGCAAGACCAACCGCGAGCGATGCCGCCCCTCACGTTGTAGCTGCCCGTCACACGACCTCCGCGCGCCGCCCGCGCACCTTCTCCGCCATCAGGTCGCTCGCGCCACCCGCGCACGGCGCCGCTCCTCCGTGAGCGGTCGCGCGCCCCGCTGGCCTTGTAGAAGACCCGCGCGTCGCCCCCGCGCCAGCCTCCCCTCGCTCCTTGGCACCGCCGCTCGCCCGACGCCGCGCGCTGCGTCGCCGCGCCTAGCGCGCCGCACGCCTCCTCTCGCCGTCCTCGCGCTGCCCCCGTGCGCCCTAGCCGACACGCACCTCCTGCGTCATGTGCCCTATCTTGGGTGAGAAGAACAGGTCTCTGTATTTATTTTTTATTTTGTGAAAATTTCACTTGTTGTCTTGCATGTTTTAATAATTGCAAAAGCGTCCCTGTGCACGTTTTAAGTTGTTTAATTTCTTTTCTTTGTATTGCATTCATACATCTGCATTTACATGTTTATTTTGTCATCATTTTCTGTCCATTTTTAATTCCGAAAATTTGCATTTGTGTAGTATAACTCTTGTTCTACCATTTTAGCATTTCCTTGTATTTTTCTGATTTGCAGAATATTAATAGAATTTAATTGGGAGAAAAATTGCAATAGTTTGCTCATTTTTATTGATTATCTGATTGCGCAGTATCTGCTTATCGAAAAATCTCTGAAAATTTGTCATTGGTAGATCTGAGTCTATGCTACAACATATCCAAACATCACACCATTTGCACGTATAATTTCTTAGAAAAATCATTTAGTGAAAACCTTAATTGATTTTTAGTTAATCACCCGTGAAGTGTTTATCAAAATTCAAGTTGATTTGGATAGCTCGTAATTAGATCTATTTGGATTAATTTTGTTCTTAGAAATATCATCATTTGGTAATTATTAAATTTTGGGGTTTAGTCATTTTGACTAAAGTCTGTATATTTTATTATCCGTGCATCAGAAAATTCTAAAAAAATTAGAGTAGCTTATATTCATCCCATTTTATAATTTGGCCAAGTTTCATAATTTTGGAATTAATTTGACCATCTTTCTGTGTTAACTTGTAATTTGGCCTCATTTTACATGAGTCTTGCCTAGAAAATTCGAAAAAGACCAAAAATATTCCCTCTGAAAATCGAAACATTGGAAATTTGCTAAAAATCTACCTAGGAGACAGCTGCCTCCCTTAGTTCGACCTTGGACTTCTAACCAAGTAAAAAAAATTGCCGCTCGAAATTAATTTGATTATAATTGAAAGTGGTTTTTGATCTGCTCTCATTTATCCAACTGCAACGAACAATATCAATTATTTTGAACATTAATTTGCTCGAATTAACAAGGGGTAGAGGGAGCGATATCAAAATGGCGCCGTTGCCGGGGAGGCACGGCATAGGTTAATTTGCAGCTATTTTTTAGTGTTTGATTTTCTCTCCCCGGGTAGTCTGACCCCCGGTTTTCTTGTGAATATTTTCTGTCTTTTAATTTTTTGCATTTTTTTGTGTCATTCTCTGACCTCAATTTATTTCTGTGCGAGGAACGCGAGGAGTCGAAGACGATTCGAGGAATCGACAGATTAATGTCTTGAGTGAATTGAGAGAATTTGTATTTTCATTTTATTTCTTTATTTTTTTGCCTTATTTCCAGTGGTTCCCGTTTGGGTTCTCACACGTGTAAATATAGTGAAACCGTGTCCCCGTGTACTGCGTGGTTTGAATGGTAAATTAGGCTTGCACTAGCGGCTTCTTGAGCCAATCTAGGGTTTGCTTGTGCTTGTAATTTTTAGGACCACACAACCACTTAAAAGACGCGCTTAGACCGTAGATCTAGCCAAATCAACCTGTTCTTCACTCTCTAATAGAACTGTTTGTCTAGAAGAGGATTTTATCGCTTGCATATGCATGTAGTGTAAAGTTTTCAATTCTGTTTTGCATCCTGCATAAAAGCAAAGGGATCACTGTAAGTCTTCTTAACTCAGCATACACATCATTGTTTTTCGTGCATCGGCTTTTCTCGATTTCCCCCTCTGTTTTTCACATTTAATTTAAACAGAAATTGGGACTGGACGATAGGCGTGCTGTGTGGTTGGACTAACAAGTGAGAACTAAACTTAAAACCGACACTGCTAACATTATTGACCAAAAAAATAATAAAATTGGAAAATCTGTTTGCGGGAGATTAATCCCCGACCTTGTTTTCAGGCTGAGTGAGGGTACTTGAGTGTGTGTGAACACCTTAGGCAGAGCCCAAATCCCCGCCTTCCATATCACGTTCTGACTAATCCTAGCAAATATCACAAGTTGAATTTTTAAGGTTCACTGACTAGTACCAAGTAGCCTCCGCCTGTCTTAGGTAGATAGGGGCGAAATTGCGATACTTCGCGACAAGTTGCCAGTAACCCCCCGGGGTGAAGTTCCGGCCTTGTCAGCCTCCGCCTGCTTGTAGGTAGATAGGGGTATGGTCTTTGAATCCATCAACTTGGGATAGGAGCGAAGAAAGAAAGGACCGGTGTTATCTTAGGTGACAGGTTAAATAGGGAAGACGCATTCGGCTCTGAGCCAACTTCCCTTTAGGCCGCGTAATCCTTGCCATCTTGCTTGAAAAATCACACTTAAAATTTACAAGATTAATTGGACTCGGTTTCGGGTCCTTCACTGTGTTGAGTGTGAACCCAGGGTCTTGGATTGAATTGTTTGCTTTAGGTAGGAGTCAAATCCTATCTTCACTTAGAACTCCCATTTCTTCTCGCCAAATCAAGATGAGTGACTGGGGGGATATCGGCTCTTTATTCACCAATCTCTCTTTGAGCCCCCCACAAAACTCCTCTTCATCGGCCCAAGCGCACCTTGGACCACCCAGGACTCATGACCCTCTTGAGTTCTGGTTCCCTCACACCCAGGGTGGTTACTCTCAAACCAACCCTTTCCTCTCCTTTGAGCTGACCGAGGAAGACCATCGCCTCGGTAAGAATCCCTTCCTTGATTTGTCCTCTGACACTGACATTGTTTCATACCCAGGAATAGAGAACAAGATGCCACCTAAGCAGCCACCGAATGAGGAATCATTGCGACAGATTCTTAACCGCCTCGCCACAGCCGAACGACAAAATGCAGATCTTACGCTAGAATGGGACAGATTATTGCAGCAGGAGGAATCGACCGACCAATGGTTGATACCTACAACCCAGCGGAGAATGAGATTCAAAGTTGGTTGGCACCAGCGGTTCTCGCTGAAGCATTTGAGCTCAAGCCCCATTTCCTTAGCCTGCTACCGAAGTTCAACGGAAATGCCCATGAAGAACCATATGCCTTCCTCTGAGACTTCGAGCTGGTTTGCAACAACCTTAGCCATCCTAGTGTTGGGAAAGACTACATTAGACTGAAGGCCACCCCATTTGCCTTAGGAGATAAGGCAGCACATTGGCTGGAAAACCTAGGGGTGATATGCACAACCTGGATGCAGTTCAAGGACTTATTTCTGAAGAAGTTCTACCCTCTCAGTAGGACTAACCAAATGAGAACGAAGATCGCCAGTTTCTCCCAGGAGCTCATAGGAAGAAGTTCATTTTGATATCGCTCCCTCTACCCTTGTTAATTCGAGCAATCTAATGTTCAAATTAATTGATATTGTTCGTTGCAGTCGGATAATGAGAGCAGATCAAAAACCACTTTCAATTATAATCAAATTAATTTCGAGCGGTAATTTTTTTACTTGGTTGGAAGTCCAAGGTCGAACTCAGGGAGGCAGCTGTCTCCTTAGGTAGATTTTTAGCAAATTTCCAATGTTCGATTTTCAGAGGGAATATTTTTGGTCTTTTTCGAATTTTCTATGCAAGACTCATGTAAAATGAGGCCAAATTACAAGTTAACGCAGAAAGATGGTCAAATTAATTCCAAAAATTATGAAACTTGGCCAAATTATAAAATAGGATGAATATAAGCTACTCTAATTTTTTTAGAATTTTCTGATGCACGGATAATAAAATATACAGACATTTAGTGAAAATGACTAAACCAAATTTAATAATTACCAAACGATGATATTTCTAAGAAACAAAATTAATCCAAATAGATTTTATTAAGAGTTATCCAAATCAACTTGAATTTTGTTAAAACACTTCACGGTTGATTAACTAAAAATCAATTAATATTTTCACTAAATGATTTTTCTAAGACAAACTATACGTGCAAATGGTGTGATGTTTGGATATGTCGTAGCATAGACTTAGATCTACTAATGATGATTTTTCAAAGATTTTTCGATAAGCTGATACTGCACAATCAGATAATCAATGAAAATGGGCAAACTATTGCAATTTTTCTCAAATTAAATTCTATTAATATTCTGCAAATCAGAAAAATACAAGGAAATGCTAAAATGGTAGAACAAGAGTTATACTACACAATGCAATTTTCAGAATTAAAAATGGACAAGAAAATGATGACAAAATAAACATGTAAATGCAGGGGTATAAATGCAATACAGAGAAAAGAAATTAAACAACTTAAAACGTGCACAAGGACGCTTTTGCATTTATTAAAACATGCAGGACAACAAGTGAAATTTTCACAAAATAAAAAATAAATGGAGAGGCCTTTTCTTCTCACCCAAGATAGGGCACACGACGCAGGAGGTGCGTGTCGGCTAGGGCGCACGGGGGCGGCGCGAGGACGGCGAGAGGAGGCGCGCGGCGCGCCGGGCGCGGCGGCGCAGCGCACGACGTCGGGCGAGGGGCGGTGCCAAGGAGCGAGGGGTGCTGGCGCAGGGGCAGCGCGCGGGTCTTCTGCAAGGCCGGCGGGGCACGCGACCGCTCACGAAAGAGCGGTGCCGTGCGCGGGTGGCGCGAGCGACCTGATGGCGGAGAAGGTACGCGGGCGGCGTGCGAAGCTCGTGCGGCGGGCGGCTACGGTGCGAGGGGCGACGCCGCTCGCGGTTGGTCTCGCGGCGGGGACTGGTGCAGTGCGGGTCTGCAGGGGTGGTTGCAGGTGGCATGGACGAGTTGTTGCGTGGCTGGTTCGGGCGGTGCGCAGTTGAGAGGTGGTCGGCGCGCATGCCTGGGGGGGTGGCGCCGCGTGAGGGAGGTGCTGGTGGGCCGCGCGCCCGCTGGGATGTGGGGTGGCGGCTGAAGGTGGTCGGCGCGCCCACGCCGCGCGTGGCGGAGGTCAGGCGACGTTTGCCGCTAGTGGGGTGACTTGCCGGCGGCGCTCAAGGGAGGGCTTCTGGTGGGCCACGGGGCACGACGGCGGCTGGGGGCGCTTGGTGGTCGGCCTGGAGGTGGTGGCCGGCCAAGGGGGAGCTGCTGACAACCTGCAACCTTTTTTTGTTTTTTTTGTTTGCAAAAATTATTTATTTTTTTTGTATTTTCTTTGTAAACAGGGAAAAATATGAAGAAATAAAATGCAATGGTGGTGAGAATGGTGGTGATAGATTAATAAAATGATTGTGGTGTGGTTTGATGTTGATTTTAAAATAATATGATGATAGTAGGGTGATCAACAAGAGAAAATAATGTTAGAGAAAAAATGACAAAGTAAAGATAGAGAATTCTTACTTGTGTGGTTCGTCTGATTGTGGAGCCACGGTATGCGGCTCCGGTTGTGGCCTCGATCTGGTTCGATGAAAAATCGGAGAAGCTTTGCGATCTTGACGGGAAGTTCGCTACACGGAGATTAACCGCGGATCTTGCCTGCAGGTCGTCGTCGCTCAACGTCTAAGGGGGAGCTGTCACCTCACGGATTAAACGGGGCTCGAACCTCTCTCACTTGTAGAATGGCGGATGGGGCAGAATGTGGTCGGAGGATAATGATTTATAGGGTGAAGGTGATGGAGTAGCTGGTGACGAGGTGAGGTTCGTGGAGGTCGTGGGGCGAATCTGGGGTTCATCGTGGTGAGCGAGGGAGCTGGCGAGGATGAGGGAAGAGTGGTGATGGTCGTGGTGGTGTTGGTGATCGGAGAAGGTGGCTGAGGTGGAGACGAAAATATAAAGGGGCGGCCCCTCGCGCAAGATCGAGATCGTCGGAGAGAGGGAGGCCAGAGGTAGAAGACGGAGTCATGGTCGTTGGATCTTGTGATCCAACGACCCAGATCAAAGCGCCAGATAGCGGTTCTGATAAGATCTGAGGTGAAGTGATTGAGGGCGCTGAATGCGCCACGTGTCACGTATGAGGGCGCAGAATGTACAGGAATGAGGATATAAACAAGTGAGTCGGTCTGAATCTTTCAAAATGCTGCTGATGGCTAGATCTCACTACTGCAAGGTCTCATACGTGGCTTGATGTGTATCTACTGAATCTGTCTTGCGCATGAATACAATCTTCTCAACATGGACTAACTGCTCATTGGATTCGACGAAGTGCTTCAACAGTTGTCCATTCACCAGGAATGTCGGTGCGTCATCTGCGAGATCTGAGATCTCGACACATCCACTATCATGCACCGTACGGATGACAAATGGGCCTGTCCACTTGGACTTCAACTTGCCTTGGAAGATCTTCAGCCTAGTATTAAACAACCATACCTTCGGTCCAGGAACAAAGGTCTTTCGTCTGATATATCTATCATGCCAATGCTTCACCTTGTCCTTGTACACCACACTGTTGTCATATGCACGGTTTCTGACTTCCACAAGCTCATTCAGATCCATTTCTCTCTGCTTCTTCCCAAGGTGAGTGTTCCAATTGACCTTCTTGATTGCCCATTCTGATTTATGCACTAACTCTGCGGGTAAATGGCATGGCTTTCCGAATACCATTCGGAATGGGGAGGTTCCTAATGGTGTCTTGTAAGTTGTCCTATACGCCCAGAGGACTTGATCCGAGATCTGAGACCAGTCCTTCCTGTCCGAGCGGACAAGCTTTTGCAATATAGTTTTCACCTCCCTATTCGACACCTCAGCCATACCATTGGTCTGTGGGTGGTAAGGACTCGTAATACGGTGTTCGATGCCATAGTCCTTCAGGAGTTTCTTCACCTCCCGATTCACAAAGTGGCTACCCCCGTCTGATATCATCATTTTGGGGATCCCGAACCTAGAGATTATGTGTTCTCTGATGAATTTACAGACGGTCTTGTTGTCTGCGGCTCGGGTCGGGATAGCATCCACCCACCTGGATAGATAATCTACCGCAAGAAGGATGTACTCGAATCCATGGCTAACAGGGAATGGGCCCATGAAATCGATGCCCCATGCGTCAAAGACATCACAAATGATGACAGGCTGCATAGGCATCTCATCCTTGGAACCAATGGTTCCTTCCATTCTCTGACATACTGGGCACGACTTCGCGATGGTGATGGCATCGCGAAACAGAGTCGGCCAGTAAAAGCCACACTGAAGTACCTTCCACGCGGTCCTCTTCCCGGAGTGGTGTCCTCCTACCTCCAAGTTGTTGCATAAAGAAAGGACACTTTGGCATTCCTCCTGAGGAATACACCGTCTCCAGACACAATCTGGTCCTTCGAAGAAAAGGATCGGATCCTCCCAATGGTAATGTCTAGCATCTGACTTCAGTCAGTCAATGTGGCTTTTGGGCCAATCTTCGGGAACCTTCTTGGAGACAAGATAGTTCACGATGTTGGCATACCATGGGAGTGAGTCAACAACAAAAATCAACTCGTCATGGAAGGAGTCTCGAATAGGTGAATCCTCAGAAGTATTAAGATCTTCGAGACGAGAGAGATGATCGTCTACTACGTTCTTCTTTCCAGGTTTATCACGGATATCTAAATCAAACTCCTGGATAAGTAAAATCCACCGAAGAAGACGCGCCTTCGCGTCCTTCTTCTCCATCAAATATCGCAGTGTCGTGTGGTCAGTGAACACAATTACCTTGGATCCAATTAAATGAGATCTGAACTTGTCCAAGGCAAACACTACTGCAAGCATCTCCTTTTCCGTAACTGTATAGTTACGTTGAGCGGTATCAAGCACTTTGCTTGCATAGTGAATTGCGAACAGGACACCATCCCTTCTCTGTCCTAATACAGCCCCAACAGCAAAGTCTGAGGCATCCGTCATGATCTCAAAAGGTAGAGACCAATCTGGAGCTTGTAGGGTAGGTGCGTCCATGATCATTCCTTGTAATAGCTTAAAGGCCTCAAGACATTTGTGATCAACAACAAACTCCATGTCTTTGCCTAAAAGCTCAGTTAGCGGTCGGGCAATCTTAGAAAAATCCTTAATGAATCTCCGATAAAATCCGACATGCCCGAGGAACGACCGCAACTGTTTGACGTTGGTTGGTGGCTGGAGTCGTCTGATCACATCCACCTTGGCAGGGTCAACCTCTATTCCTCTCTTGGAGATGACGTGCCCCAACACAATGCCCTCCGTCACCATGAAGTGACTTTTCTCCCAGGAGAGCACCAGATTGACCTCACAATATCGTTTAAGGACTCGGTCCAGATTCCTAAGACATGAATCAAAGGAATCGTCGTGGACCGAGAAGTCATCAATGAAGACTTACAGGAATTCGCCGACCATTTCGGCGAATACAGCAATCATGCACCTTTGGAAAGTACCTGGAGCATTGCATAACCCAAAGGGCATGCGCCTGAAAGTATAGGTACCAAAGGGGCATGTGAACATGGTCTTTTCCTCGTCCTCCAGAGCTATGGCTACTTGATTGTAGCCCGAGAACCCATACAAGAAACAGAAGAACTCTTTCCCCGCTAGTCTCTCTAGGATCTGATCAATGAACGGCAGGGGGAAATGATCCTTCTTCATCGCGGCATTCAAGCTCTGTAATCCACACAGACGCACCACGACGTGGGCACTCGCGTCATGATCTCCTCTCCATCCTCATTGGTGTTCGTTTGAATTCCCGACTTTTTCGGGACCACATGGATTGGGGCCACCCATTTAGAGTCGGAGATGGGATAAATAAAACCCGCGTTGCACCATTTTTCTATCTCCTTCTTCACGACCTCTCGTAAATTTGGATTCAAACGATGTTGGAATTCACGAGAGGGTTTGGCTTCATTCTCCAAGTAGATATGGTGCGAACACAGAGCGGGATTTATCCTGTGGAGATCGGAAATGCTCCAGCCTATTGCCTTGCGGTTTTTCTCCAGGATCTCTAGCAAGCGAGATTCCTGCTCCTCGGTCAATCGCGAACTGATGATGACCGGAAATTTCTTGTCCTGACCCGCAAGGAAGGCGCATTTCAGTGTTGTAGGTAAAGGCTTGAGCTCAGGTATGGTGTGATCGTCTAGGAAATCTGGCTCAATCGAATCTGGCTCGGTGTTGGAAGTGGCTGGATCGTTCTTTGTAATTGCTGCACCAAGTTATTCGGCTCTGAAGTCATATCGTCAAAGGTCTCCATGCAATCGGCAAAAGCCTCGTCCGACTCGTCATCCTCATCTTCTGATTGTCCTAAAGAGGTAAGGACTGACATGCCCAGTTGTGCCTCTAAGTCATCGAAGATGTAGGGCGATGCAAGTTCTGAGCTGTACTCGTTTCTGAGGACCTCGCAAACTGACTCATGCATGGGATCATCTCTGAAGGGGAGGGACTCATCGGTGCTGGCTGGGTTCTGCTTCCATGTCCCAACTATGTCTACATGATCGCAGTCTGCTTCGGTTGAAGAGTACTCGGTGCTAGATTCGGAATCTGGTCTCTACCATCTGGTCTGCTTAATCTCAAGTTCCTCATCTCCGCCTGGAGTTTGGAACTGGATCTTTCCGATCTTGTAATCAAACAAGGCCCCCGCTGTCCTGAGGAAGGGCCTGCCTAAGATGATCTGGGAGTCTCTCCAATTACGAGGAGTTTCCATATCTAGGACAGTGAAGTCCACCATGTATTCCTGCCCCTCGACTTTAATCACAACATTCCTCAATTCTCCTTGGGACCTCTTGGTTGATTTATCAGCGAACAGCAGGAGGGCTCTAGATTTCCTAAGAGGTCCGAGATTAAGCCGCTCATAGAGGGCTGTAGGCATTAGGTCAATTGAGGAACCATTGTCCAGGAGAGTGCATGCAAACGCGATGTCATCAACATGACTCACTACATAGTGTGCACCCATGTCTCTTCGTTTCCTGGGAAACGAGTTCTTTATTGCACAAGTCGTCACTACTGATAGAACGTGTTTCTCAACACGGCTTTTGGTCTTCCTACTAACTCTATTAGGTGTGCATCTCACCTTAAGGTATTTTTGAAATGCAGGAGTCATTTCCACATACTTGTCAAAGGGGATTGTGACCTTGATGTGTTTGTTGTAGAACTCTGCCATCTCAGGGTCATCTTTTTGGATTTTTTTAGTTTTCTTCTTTCCACCCTTGAGAGCTCGGGGGAAAGGGATTATTGACTCCAACTCATGTTCTGAAACTGAAATGTTTTCATTGAAATCTGGAACTGAGTTCTGTACACGACTCGGACTCTTAAACAGCCTCGGACTCTGACTCTGACTAAAAGAAAAATGCCGACGCGAAACCGGTGATGCGTCTTCCGCGACTTCTTGACGATCCTCCTCAGATGGAGGTGCGGGCTCTTCATCGGTTCCGTCGGACTCTCTGCTGGTGCGGGGTTGCTGCTTCGAGGACTCAGACATCCTCTTCTTCTGCCGGTGGTGATGGTGGTGCTGCTCCACTTCTTCCTCCAAGTTCTCCTCAGGTAGAGACTTGGCGGCTCCTTCCTTCGGTGTTCGTGCCCGATCAGGTATGGTCATGGTCCTTCCGCTCCTGAGGGACATATGATTCACATTATCATACGCAAGGATCTCATGTTCAGATAAGTAATTATCTGGATAATATACCTGATCACGAGGTCGGTTCTGGCCATGGGTTATGTTGTTTGGGTTGGCCTGAACCTGTGCGGGAATTGGGGTCTTTGGCGCCATCTGTTGATCCTGGGTACGAGAGACACGATTCAGATCGGTTCTCATATCCATGTAGTCGTTCTGAATTTGTTGGACCCTATCAGACTGGGTCTGGATCGCCAAGGTGAGGGACTCCAATTCAGTAGGCTAGGCTTGATGCTAACTTGCGGACGAGGTTCTGTACTGGCCCTGCTAGCCATGCCGATACTACTGCTGCTGGTGGGATGGTGTCGGGCCTTGCTGAAATGTGCGTTGTTGCTGCTGGTGCTGCTGAGGCTGGTACCCTTGTTCGGACCTGGACTGAACAAAGCGCGGTGCGGGGACGGAGCTGGTTCCTTGGTAAGCTGGGGTAGGTCGGTGAGGCTAACCATTCCCCATCCCCGACTGTCTGCTGACGGGGTCACGGCTGTACCACAACCCATTGATCTCGAACACCTGCGGAGACTCCTTGTATCTGGTCTCCACTTGTGGGGGTGCATGCTGGTCCTGCTGGGTGTAAGTCTGATCCTCCACCCAGCCGTTCTGAGGCCCTAGTGCCTGCTACTGTACTAGATGGACTTTGTGCATAGGTGTGGGTGGTGCAGAAGGGGCAGGTAGCTTTATCTTAGCTACCTTCTCAGTAAGTTCCTCCACTTTCTTCGGCAGAAGTGAGAGAGACTCAAGGTCAGTGACCCTCTTGTGGATCTGCTCGACCATGTTCCGTTGGACTCTCTGCTGGTGCGAGGTTGCTGCTTCGAGGACTCAGACGTCCTCTTCTTCTGCCGGTGGTGATGGTGGTGCTGCTCCTCTTCTTCCTCCAAGTTCTCCTCAGGTAGAGACTTGGCAAAAAATATGTGAAAAACTAGGGTTGTTTGAAAACCAACATGATATGTATGCAAGTCGATAAAAGCCGCACCTAATCATGCTTCTATTAGCGGGAAATAATATCCATTAATTTTGGCTAAGTGAGGCGAGATTATGTGCGTCTATATTTTAGTGTGTCCTACCTACGAGCAAGCATGTAAAAGATGAAGAAAATAAAATGAGCTCAGAGAGTCGCGTGCCTGGTCCTAGGTCGACACTCAAGTGGGGACGATCCCCACACAACCACATTCATTCGATTGCACTTGCGAGTCTTCGATCGAAGACCGCTGTAAAAGACGAATTATTACATGTTTATGCATGGAAATAAAAATGCAAGACACTTTTTTTCTTTCTAATTACTCCAAGCAAGCTTCTGCGGCTCCTCGCAGCGAGAAGCATTGGCTCAGTGCCTCCTTGAACACCAAGGGCCCTGCCACAGAATCAATGGTTAGAGATCAACCGAAAAGAAAATTTTTTATAATGCAACATAAATGAACAAATGACCTATAAAAAGAAAACACTTAATTAAATAAAAAAAATTCCAAATAATATAAGAAATGAGCCGTGTCCCCGGCAACGGTGCCATTTTGATATCGCTCCCTCTACCCTTGTTAATTCGAGCAAATTAATGTTCAAATTAATTGATATTGTTCGTTGCAGTCGGATAATGAGAGCAGATCAAAAACCACTTTCAATTATAATAAAATTAATTTGGAGCGGTATTTTTTTTACTTGGTTGGAAGTCCAAGGTCGAACTCAAGGAGGCAGTTGTCTCCTTAGGTAGATTTTTAGCAAATTTCCAATGTTCGATATTCAGAGGGAATATTTTTGGTCTTTTTCGAATTTTCTATGCAAGACTCATGTAAAATGAGGCCAAATTACAAGTTAACACAGAAAAATGGTCAAATTAATTTCAAAAATTATGAAACTTAGCCAAATTATAAAATGGGATGAATATAAGCTACTCTAATTTTTTTAGAATTTCTGATGCACGGATAATAAAATATGCAGACTTTAGTGAAAATGACTAAACCAATTTTAATAATTACCAAACGATGATATTTCTAAGAAACAAAATTAATCCAAATAGATCTAATTAAGAGCTATCCAAATCAACTTGAATTTCGTTAAAACACTTCACGGTTGATTAACTAAAAATCAATTAAGGTTTTCACTAAATGATTTTTCTAAGACAAACTATATGTGCAAATGGAGTGACGTTTGGATATGTTGTAGAATAGACTTAGATCTACTAATGATGATTTTTCAGAGATTTTTCGATAAGCAGATACTGCGCAATCAGATAATCAATAAAAATGGGCAAACTATTGCAATTTTTCTCAAATTAAATTCTATTAATATTCTGTAAATCAGAAAAATACAAGGAAATGTTAAAATGGTAGAACAAGAGTTATACTACACAATGCAATTTTTGGAATTAAAAATGGACAACAAAATGATGACAAAATAAATATGTAAATGTAGAGGTATGAATGCAATACAGAGAAAAGAAATTAAACAACTTAAAACGTGCACAGGGACGCTTTTGCAATTATTAAAACATGCTGGACAACAAGTGAAATTTTCACAAAATAAAAAATAAATGCAGAGACCTTTTCTTCTCACACAAGATAGGGCACACGACGCAGGAGGTGCGTGTCGGCTAGGGCGCATGGGGGCGGCGCGAGGACGGCGAGAGGAGGCGCGCGACACGCTGGGCGCACGTGGCGTCGGGCGAGGGGCGGCGCCAAGGAGCGGGGGGGATGGCGTAGGGGCGGCGCGCGGGTCTTCTGCAAGGCCGGCGGGGCGCACGACCGCTCACGGAGGAGCGGCGCCGTGCGCGGGGGGCGTGAGCGACCTGATGGTAGAGAAGGTGCGTGGGCGGCGCGCGGAGGTCGTGCGGCGGGCGGCTACGGCGCGAGGGGCGGCGCCGCTCGCGGTTGGTCTCGCGGCGGGGACTGGTGCAGTGCGGGGCTGCAGGGGTGGTTGCAGGTGGCGTGGACGAGTTGCTGCGTGGCCGGTTCGGGCGGAGCGCGGTTGAGAGGTGGTCGACGCGCACGCCTGGGGGGGCTCGCGGCCGCGTGAGGGAGGCGCTGGTGGGCCGCGCGCTCGCTGAGATGTGGGGGAGGCGGCTGAAGGTGGTCAGCATGCACGCTGCACATGGCGGAGGTCAGGCGGCGTTTGTCTCTGGTGGGGTGGCTTGCGGGCTGCGCTCGGGGCACGCTTGGAGGGCTTCTGGCGGGCCACGGGGCGCGGCGGCGGCAGGGGGCCTCTTGGTGGTCGGCCTGGAGGTGGTGGCCGGCCAAGGGGGAGCTGCTGACAACCTGCAACCTTTTTTGTTTTTTTTGTTTGCAAAATTTATTTATTTATTTTGTATTTTCTTTGTAAACAGGGAAAAATGTGAAGAAATAAAATGCAATGGTGGTGAGAATGGTGGTGATAGATTAATAAAATAATTGCGGTGTGGTTTGATGTTGATTTTAAAATAATATGATGATAGTAGGGTGATCAACAAGAGAAAATAATGTTAGAGAAAAAAATGACAAAGTAAAGATAGAGAAATCTTACCTTTGTGGTTCGTCGGATTGTGGAGCCACGTTATGCGGCTCTGGTTGTGGCCTCGATCCGGTTCGACGAAAAATCGGAGAAGCTTTGCGATCTTGACGGGAAGTTCGCTGCACGGAGATTAACCACGGATCTCCCTGCAGGTCGTCATCGCTCAACGTCTAAGGGGGAGCTGTCACCTCGCGGATTAAACGGGGCTCGAACCTCTCTCACTTGTAGAATGGCGGATGGGGCAGAATGTGGTCGGAGGACGATGATTTATAGGGTGAAGGTGATGGAGTAGCTGGTGACGAGGTGAGGTTTGTGGAGGTCGTGGGGTGAATCTGGAGTTCATCGTGGTGAGCGAGGGAGCTGGCGAGGATGAGGGAAGAGTGGTGATGGTCGTGGTGGCGTTGGTGATCGGAGAAGGTGGCTGAGGTGGAGACGAAAATAGAAAGGGGCGGCCCCTCGCGCAAGATCGAGATAGTGGGAGAGAGAGAGGCCAGAGGTAGAAGACAGAGTTGTGGCCGTTGGATCTTGTGATCCAACGGCCTAGATCAAAGCACCAGATAGCGGTTCTGATAAGATCTGAGGTGAAGCAATCGAGGGCGTTGAATGCACCACGTGTCGCGTTGGAGATGAAGCGCGAGCGGGCAGCCGTGATTGACTCCAGCGATTGATCGAAGGGTTGGCGATGATTGCGGAGCTAGCGGCTCAGATGGAAAGGTCGAGTGTGTGATCGAAGGGTGCAAAATGCGCCACGCGTCAGGTGCATAAGCAGGCGGAGGCAGGCGGCTGAGATGGGAGATGGTTGATGATCGTATGGTCGAGCTTGGATGGAGTATGGGCGATGATGATTAAAGCTCTTAGACCTGCATCCAACGGCGCTCACAGTGACACGTGGTGAGCTCTAGGTTTGGCGCTGATGTGCAGTAAGGATTAGAAGCGGGGAATGATCAGACGGTGGGAATAGAGGGCGTACATGGAGGTGGCGCAACTGTTGGATTGGGATGAAGATCCAACAGTTGTGGGCGCGGGTGGCTAAGGCAAGGGGAGCGGGCCGCGTGGCGCAATCAGAGGGTGCCATGTGGCCAGCTGTGAGTGGTTGCGAGAAGAAATGAGATTAGAGAGAGAAGGAGGCCGAATTTGGAAAAACTCAAAACATGAAAGCTGTAGATCTTGATGAGATCTACAAGTTTCATGTTGACCAAAAACGGAGATGAGGTCAAATATGATACAAAAATACAGGAATACAAATATACACATATATAGTATACATAGAGGCCCAAAAACCCAACTTCTTCCTACGAGCTCCGAATTGGATGAAATTAGTCTCATTTTAAAGGTCTCTGGATGTGTATTCATATGAAAGTGAGTAGACCTATTTTGGAGTTGGTACAAGAGAACTATGGGCTTTTTATGGTCCAGGGGTTCTAGGGCTTTATTGGATGTTTTACAAAGGAGATCTCTGACCTTCTTCCTTATATTATTAACTAAAGGTGTATATATCATAATGTGTTTTATTCTGGAGGAGATAATAGGTGGATATTTTACAAGTGGAATTGGCTTCTTATTCGATGCAGATATGAGTGCTAAAATGCAAATGTTATCAATGTATGCATGAATGTTACTTATGCAATATAAGTGGAAATATGCAGCTATTTAGTCGGGAACAAAGCTCTATTTTCGACTTTTAGAGTGATGAATCATAGATTCATCAGTGTTATGAGAGGAAGAGGTGACCGGAGATGCCTTCTGAAATAGGAAGGGGGTGGTGCGGATGCGAGGTGAAACGACTGGAGGGAGAAGGACGATGAGTAGAGGCCGTTGGATCTTACGATCCAACGGCCCCAATGTTGGTGCGGTTGGAGGGCTATGACTAGATCAAGGATCTGGGCAGAGGTGAGCGTTCAGATGGGAGTTAAGTATTTAATCCAACGATGGGGAATGAGTGGAGGACGTGGAGAGAGGCTAGTCGTAGGATAAAAGTGGAATCGGACGGCTGAGGTGAAGGGGAGGTGTGGAGTGACGATAGCCGTAGGATGATTAGGTAATCAGATGGCTGGGATTAAGAGAAAATGGGGGTGGTTGAGATCTGATCAGACGCCTGTGGATGCAGCGGGGCTCAATTGTGGAGATGGAGGTGATTAGAGGAGATCGGACGACTCCAGGAGGTGCCAGATAGCGGAAGGAGAAGCAGCCATGTGGGCGGCTTAGAGAGCGCCACGTGGCTGCCCCAGAAAATTCAAAAATAGAAAATCAAAGAAAAATAAAAAAGAATTAGTTAGATGTGGTATTAGAAAAAAGGCAAAACATGAAAGTCGTAGATCTCGATGAGATCTACAAGTTTCATGTTGGACAAAAAACCAAATGAGGTCATTTGCACAAAAAGTATTTTGGGGGTATTTTTAAGGGGTTAAAAACACTGATTTTGGGCTTTGACATTTTTTGGTAGTTTTTAGTCTTTTTTAAGGGTTAGGAATTTATGGACATTTATTCAACCTGATTTTTATGGGTTTTTGATAATAACATAATTACAAATTAAATAATAAGTATTATATAAAATAATTATAGGTTAATTATACATAATATAATACAAGATAAAATGAATGAATTATTAGTGAATTTTACTGGATTATTTAAGCAAGGAGTTTTAATTAGTGATTTTTAGCATGATGAATACGAGATTCATCATGCCCCTATACTTAAACCATGCTCGTCCTCGAGCATCTAAAGAATGAAGGAGAAGGATTAATTCCTGACAGTGCAAGTGAAGTTTTCAAAGCTTAATCTTTCGAAGACCCTCAATTTAAGCAATCCTAAAATTCTGGGCTTATCCATGCTTTAGTCAGAAGGAATCCAACTTCTGTAATTATCAGACTCTCTTTCGTACATATAATATAAGGATATGACATTAGTGTACTGCATTTCATGAGAGTCGAGTCGAGGAATCACTCGAAGTTCCAGTCCAGGAGACTCTCCTCTAGACCTCATCCTCAACACTAGGGAATAAGTCTATTCTTGCTTCAGTCAACCATCTCATTAGTTCATCAGACTTGAAATGTAGATGGACGACCAGATGATGGAGGGCATCAGATTGTGTCTATTTTTCTCTCCCTTACATTGGAACAAGGGGCCTCTCGATTGCCTTTTTACTCAACACAAGTAGATTTTTAACTTGTTGATCAATGTGTCCGTCAAGAGAGTTCGGAGTCGTCTGCACTTGTTTTTCTGGGAGCACACCGGGGTGTGTCTCTTTTGAGTATCTAAGATACCTTTGACACCCAGACTTGTATCGCTTACGATGCAGAGCCCTTTTATGGTGTCATCCCAACTCCTTGGTCCTAATTAGAGCTTGGTCTAAGTAGACACTTTGAAAATATTTGGGAGCACTCACCATTAGTGGAAGCTCATTTGTAATTTGACTTTTGGAGGATAGAGCTTTTCTTTGAACATTTCTTTCTTTTCTTTTGTTGGATAGCTCCACTACTTTTACCAAAAGTTGGCGCACACTGATCAACAATTATCATTAAGTTTCATCACACCTTGGCACATAGGTAGATACCAAAGACATAACATATGAACTTGTTCACATACTGGCTAGGGTTTTATTGACACTCAGTTTTTCTGAAGCCTTCATTAACTTTATCACATCCTCAAATATCATTAGTTCAGGTCTAAACTCAAATCTCTAGTCCTAGTTCCTCAAGTGATATCTCAACTCATCTCATCAATCATGCAGTTGTGAAAGTGATTGTGCTAATCATATTCTTTTGAAGGTAGAGATGAAGAGTGCAATATAACGCTCAAATCTTTCAAATTAGGGAAGTGTGGATATTTAAGTTTGAGAACCCTAATGACTAAGGCATGTTAGCTCAGACTCTTTAGATCACAGAAATCAAGTGTCCTCAAATCCTCAAGCCTTGAGTGAATGTGTCAGGAATACACCAACTCCTTAGTTAGTGAATATTTTTGTGTGATTTTTGGCTTTTGCAGATTTTTATGATTTTTTTAATTCTTTGGAGAGACAATGACTGTCCTAGATTGAAATGAATAAAAGTATCTGCTCTCAGCCAGTATGGGTGTAAGTACGGGCCGTTAGATGAACCTGTGTTCCTTAAGGACAGAACCATATACATTGTCCTCTAAACCACCCACTCTGCTAAGGGAGACCGAAGTTCCCTCACTCAAAGTATCTACTAAGCCTAGTAGTCAAAGTCTAATTTAAAGAAAGGTAATTAATTTTTCAAATTTTTATGGAGTTTTTTCTACTTTTTTTAACAGGGGTTATTTACACAAATTTAATCCCTTAATTTTTAAGAAAACATTTTTTACATGGTTTTTACAAAACTCAGTTCAACCAAGCCCGAAATTTTTTTTTTCAAAAAGTTTAAAAATACGAGCTATGGCTAAAGTAAACATACAGTAATATACGGTATACCCCCTATACTTAATTTTTTCTATTGGCTCGGTTAAATATAGGGTGATATAGCGGAACTGAGGAGGAGGGTCCCCTATACTTAGGTCAAAAATTGACCTAAGTATCAGAAGACACAGAGAGGGAGGGGTGAATGAGTCGGGTCCCCCTATACTTAGGACAAAAATAACCTATGTAAAGGATCTGCATTGGGGGGTCTGTGTTGGGAGAAGCATTTACACTAAGATACAAGGGAGGAGGAGGGTATGTTTTTTACAGAAGAAGATGAGAGGGGGGTTTGTGTAATGCGTACATTTTAAGGTATGACATGGGGGAGAGAGCGAGAGAGTGATTGTGAAATATACAAGGAGGAGGGAGGGGGTGAGTCTATATGTTCAAGTGTGTGTGTGTGGGGGGAGGGGGGTAGATCATTTAGTGATCTACTTTTTTTACAACATGCAAGCCCTCTAATGAGGATTGTTAAAAATGCACATGCAATAAATTTTTTTATTTTACAATATGCAAATGCAAGCAGACTGATAAAGATTCCTAAATTTCTCTGCCAAATCTTTTGCGACCTCTTCAGCGAGAGCTCCCAACTCCACGCCTCCATGGAGATCAAGCATCCTCGATCTTCATGAGCCCTGCCACAAAAGAGAAATGTTAGAAAAATAGAGAGGAAATTAATCAGCATAAATGATGCAAAAATAATGCATGAAAAAAAGACTTTTAAATTTTGAAAATATTCAACACAGAAATAAATCAAAACTCAATAAATAAATAAAGGTGAGTCATATCCACGGCAACAATGCCATTTGAAGAACGTGAAATCTGCCTCTTTAATAGTCGTAAATTGTAGTAGTATAGGAAATGAATTTCGGTCAGCAAAAACCATAATAGTTTAAATGTTGTGGAATATTTATACTTGGAAAGTATACCAAGGTCGAACACTTGGACATGAGCTACTTTATTTTATCTATCGAATTCTGGTTAATTAAGCGCAAGTGTGAATAATTCTCAGTTCTAAGGTCTTTATGCAAATTACAATGCACTTAAATGATGCATGCATTTTTTAGTTGATTTTTATGCAATTTTAAGATGATGCATTAATAATAATGCAATGTTAAATGCAGGGTATGAATATGCAAAAGATGATAGAAAAGTATGTCATAAAAAGGTTACATAAATGTGCCACAATATATGGTTTGAAATTAGAGTCGGATTGAGCACAAAAATATGAGCATTCATTGATTCAAGGCAAGACATGTAGAGCAATAAAAACATCTAACACAAAAATTCACTTCATTTAAAATGATGTCAGATGAGAAAATTAAATATGCCATGAAGTAAATGATGAAACAAGGATCAAAACAACACTAAAATCATGCAAATCGAACATATGATGCTCAAATTATGCTAAATGGAGTGCAGGGGCATAATTGCAATAAAACTGCAAGAAATAAAAGGATAAACATCACAAATAGGTCCCTAGAGGGACCTATTTGTAATTTACAAAAATCGGCTAGGGTCCCATGTAAATTTTCCCATTGCGTGTGAGGAACAATCTGCAATTTTGTAAACCTACGAGGCATCCATGCAAATGACCCAGGTGCACACGTAAGGCATGCGCCTGGGGACCAAAGTGCAATTTCCATAAGTCCAAGGTCTGCCTTGTAAATTACCCAACCCCCAAGTGAGGTGCACGTGAGGGGGCCAAGCTCGGGGCGCTCGCAAGCTCGGGTTGACGTTGCTTCAGACCGTGGCTTCGACGGATGGTTCGGGTGATGGCTCGGGTGACCCTAGCCTCTTGCTTCCGTACTGCAACGTGGAGCTCTCCAGGCTGTTGGATGGTCGCCGCAAGGGTGCCATCCAACAGCACCTGTGCTTCATCCTCACCGGAGGAGGAGCAACGTACTTGGAGCTCCGATGAGCATGCTAGAGCTCCGCGGCCTCGTTCACGTCCAAGGAATACCCTTTGAGGTCCGTGATCGTCTGGCGATGTTGGCGGGAGCGAAGAGAAGCCACGAGGGTAGCTGTGGAAGGGTGTCGACATTGCCTTGTCGGATAAAAAGCTCGAGGTCAACGCGATGACGGAGACTCCAGCCATTGATGATTCTCGTACCTGCAGGCGTTAGAGGATAGCCGAAGCGAAGTGCGCGTGAGTGCGAGTGATTTGTGAGCGAGTGGAGGCCGTGGAGGCGATGGGAGTGGAGGCCCTGGAGCTTCCTTTCCGGTGAAGTGGAAGAGGAGATGGGTCGGTGCGGGGGAGACTGTGGAGAAGGGAAGGATGGGTGTGAAGGGGTCGGTGAAGGTGGTCGAGTGGAGGTCATAGGATGATCGGTGGACGATGATGGGTGATATATGCGTCAGGATAAATAGGAGAAAAATAACTAAAATACAGGAAGAAGTACCTGGTCGGAGCAAGGAAGAAGAATTGGGTGGAGGAGGCGATCTGGGATGAGCTTCGAGGAGCTCAGGGTCGTCGCACGACGAGGGCGATCGTGCCTCGGTGCTCGTGCATCCGTCGGAGGGCAGAGCTTACATGGAAGAAGCCATGGACCTCACTGGGGTATGAGGTCGTCAACGCCTCGACATCGGGCCTCTCCGCTGTCACCGGAAGGCAAGAGGCTGGGATGAAGCTCCTTGGAGTGGTGGATAGTGGTGATGATGGCGGAGGGAGGTGATTTATAGGTGGAGGAGGCGACGTAGATGGCGGTGGTGAGGGGGTTGTGAACGATCGTAGGATTTATGGAGGAATGATGGTGGGGGTAGTGAAGGGTGCGCGAGAAAGGTGGACCTGGGGGCGACACACTGGTGGCGTTACGAGAGGAAGAGGTGATTGGAGATGCCTTCCAAAATAGGAAGGGAGTGGCACGGATGCGAGGTGAAACAACTGGAGGGAGGAGGACGATGAGAAGAGGTCATTGGATCTTACGATCCAACGGCCCAATGCTGGCGCAGTTGGAGGGCTACGATTAGATCAAGGATCTGATCGAATGGTTCAGATCTGGGCGGAGGTGAGCGGTCAGATGGGAGTTAAGGATTTAATCCGACAGCGAGGAATGAGTGGAGGACGTGGAGAGATGCTAGCCGTAGGATAAAAGTGGAATCGGGCGGCTGAGGTGAAGGGGAGATGTGGAGTTATGAAAGCCGTAGGATAATTAGGTGATCATACGGCTGGGATTAAAGCTGATGGGGGTGGTTGAGATCTGATTTAAGATCAGATCAGACGGCTGTGGACGCAATAGGGCTCAACGGTAGAGATGGAGGCGATTAGAGGAGATCGGACAGATCCAAGAGGTGTCGGGTGGGGGAAGGAGAAGCAGCCAAATAGGTGGCCCAGAGAGAGCTACGTGGCTGCACCAGAAAATTCAAAAAAAGAAAATCAAAGAAAAATTGAAAAGAATTAGTTAGAGATGGTATTAAAAAAAGTTAAAACATTAAAGTTGTAGATCTCGATGAGATCTACAAGTATCATGTTGGAGAAAAAGCCAAACGAGGTCATTTGCACAAAAATTATTTTTGGGGGTATTTTTAAGGGGTTAAAAACACTGATTTTGGGCTTTGACATTTTTTGTAGTTTTTTAGTCTTTTTTAAGGGTTAGGAATTTTTGGACAATTATTCAACCTTATTTTTATGGGTTTTTGATAATAAAATAATTATAAATTAAATAATAGTTATTATATACTATAATTATAGGTTAATTATACACAATATAATACAAGATAAAATGAATGAATTATTAGTGAATTTTATTGGATTATTTAAGCAAGGAATTCTAATTAGTGATTTTTAGCATGATAAATGCGAGATTCATCAAGGCCTCATCGGGGTTTTCACGTTTTCATAGCCTTTCTTTTTATTTGTTTCACGAGTTTTGAGTTTTTCACCTTTCTTTTTATTTATTTTATGTGATTGATCCCTAGTTCTAGGATTTGTTTGCTCCATAGAATATGTCCAAAGCCCTAATTGATTTGCATGTACCTATAGTTCGCTTTTAGATCTAGTCAAATTTAATTTCTCCTCACTTAGACTTGGAACTGTGTGCTGCAAGAGTTCTCCATACAACTCTTGCAGGACCCACTATGGTGGGCACCGAGGAGCCTCCAAGACCAGACCCTTCGGTCCCTTTCTATGTATTTGGAATCTTGTTCTTTACACTAATAGTATATCATGTTCTAGGGTGATTTCATCAGCTTGCATTGCATATCGAGTAGGTTTAAATTCTCTTTAGCATCCGCAAGAAGAGAGCTAGAGGTAAGGTGAACATCTCTATCTGAGCATACATCATTGATTTAAGCTTGCATTGCTTTTCCGACTCTCTCCCTCTGATTTTGTCCACCTATGATACTAAAGGAATTGATCCCTCATTAGGACCCGTGCATTATTATTAAAATCCAAAAAAAGTGATAACCAATAAAATTGAGATTGCTAACTCTACTCAACCCTAAAATCAAAAAGAAAAATCCTTGTCTTGGGATAGTAACCCCCTCATTGTATTCACATTTTATTCTTGACATGTACATACTAAGGATTAGCACCCCAATCCCAGGCCTACCTACGTATTTGTACAACTTTTTGAAATTCATTTAACTAAAAATTGAAAAGATAAAAAGACCAAACTTCCACAGTCATCACTGTGTTGGTTGATGAATTGAGGGGTTTTTCTTGTTTATATTTGTGTTTGTTTGTGTGTATACTTGATCTTATATGCGCATTTGTGACTTTTTCTTGCATGTCTTGACTTGACCTTCATGCTCCCGATCCCCGTCTTTTATTTCGGAGATGGCTAACTGGAGTGATTTTTATCCGAACTTCATGGATCCTTCTTCCTTTCCAGTTGGTCCACATCCATTTTATCAGGAGGACTTTGCTCCTGACTTTTCTTTTTGCACATATCCACCTCGTCTATGTTTCAAGCATCAAACTTTTACACACCTCCACCTTTACTCTTCCCACCATCTCACCCACCCGAGTCTGAGTTATTGGAGTCACCTCTTATGGATACCGTTTTTGAGAACATGACCCGGATAGTGGAGCAAATGAATCAGAGGATAGATGACCTCACTAGCCTAAATAAGAGCACACTGCCGCTTCACCTTCTAAATTCAAGGATTCACTTGAGGACACCCATGAAAGCTTGCAATTGCTCAAAATATAAAAAATGAGAAAAAAACCTAAAAGTACAAAAAGATTCTGGGAGATACCTTGTCAAGTCAGTTTATGAGGAGAGGGCCCTCTTGCTAGACCCGTTGACCATGCACACATTGATGAATCCATGATTCATCTACTTTATATGGATGTTTTTGTAAAATTCTCGTAATGAATCACTAATTAAAACCCTTAAAATCAATTAATTAACATTCACTAATTGAATATTAGGGTTTAAAATGTGTAAATAATTAACCCTTATTGAGATTATTATTTTATGTACAAAAATCACTGATTTAAACCTAATTCTTTCTCCAAATTTTTCTTCAATTAACTACTAACCTGGCATAAAGAAATAAAATTCATAAAAAGAGCAAAACTAAAAGGAATAAAAAATAGCTGATATTGTATATTTTGTACATATTTTCTCTTTGTTGTTTGTATTTCATCTTTTTCTAACCTATAAAAATCAGTAAAAGTTAGATTAATTATGTATATGTTGTATATAAATTAATCCACTGATTAAAATCGAATGAAAAATATAAAAAAATAGAGTACAAAACTTTGGTATTTTATTATATAGAGAGTACCTCTAAAAATACATTTTGTACACTTAACCTCTTTTGATTTTAGATCCTTCAGAAAGTTGTAGATCTCGTCGAGACGAGCAATGTTTATGCTGATCACTTTTTGATTTGACGTAATTTACTATTTCATTTTTACTTTTCTTTTTATTTCTTTTTATTTTATATTTATTTAAATATTTTACTCTTTTTTGCTCCTTATTTTTATTTCTTTTTGTTATTGATTTTATTTTGAATTTTGAATTTATTTATTTATTTATTTTACTTTTGAGTTTTTATTTTATTTATTTTTCTTTTTGGTCTTCCTTTCCTCTCTTTCTCTCTCTCCCTTTCTCTTTCCTCTCTCTTCACTGGTCACGTGCATGGCACGTGCCGCCTCCCCCTCTCCAGCCATGTGCATGTCACGTGCCACACCCCTCATCCTTTTCCTCTGGTGCCACCTGCTCTGCCCCTCTCCCCATTGATCATCTCCTTCGCTGGCTCCGTTCACCCTCGCCTCTGCCTCTCTGATCATCTTCCTCATCAGCTCCAAGCATCGTTGACAAATCACTCGCAAAACCAAAACCCCAAACCTCGGCCTGATCTCCCTCGACCGGTACGACCTATCTTCTCCTCAGATCCTTCACTTCCCCTTCTTGTGTGTAACATCATCTCCCTCGTAACTCCTTTGTCTCTAGCCGTTACGACCCATGGACTCCTCCTATAAAGCCCATGCCATATCCCTCTGATGAGGGAATCCACTGATACGAGGAACTAGAGCTTAGATTCTCTTTAGGTTTAGTGACAGCAACCCGATGCTCGACGGTGAGGAAGGACCTAGCGACCATGTCGAGATCCAAGGAATGAAGCCATTCCTTTTAGTAGTATGCTACATAGCCCCTACTGCCCAGCTTCGCTGCACAATCATCACGACACTCAAAGCCAATACCTGAATCTTCTCTTTGAGCTTCTTCCTGCCAGCGACCATCATCTAGATCCCTACCTTGAACCCCAACCGATCCGGTCACCCCTTCTTCTCCGTCACAACCCCATCGCCTCTTCCATATCAACTCTTGTAGAGAGTTAAATACCTCTAGGACCTTCATATGCTCTACATTTCCATAGGACTTCCATACCGCACCACCGACCTCCCTTTACCATTGTCTCTTCACCGATGCTCCAGATTCACCATTGCTCGCCACAATAGCTCGGCCTCCGAGCATTGGCAAGCTACAACCCCCTTTGCCCAGCCTCAACGCTCCTCGACCACTGCACGCCCGTCGCCGCCCTTGCTATTGGCCGAGCTCTGCCTCGCTATCTCTCTGCTCACGACTCTACCGCCACCGCCTCGACCGTGTTTCGGCTGAGGCACCACTTCACTACACCTAGCAATGCCCTCTGCCTGTCGGTGAATAGCAACCGTTGGATTGGGGGATCCAACCGTAGGCTTTCCTCCACGTCACTCCCTACCATGTGCCTCGAGGCTCGGGTGATCCGAGGCTGCCTTGTGAGCCACGTGTAGGCTCAGATCTTCGAGCCTCAATCCCGCACCCGAGGCCACAACCGAAGCTGTCAACCCTCGCCACATGGTGCCTCAGGCACCGCATCTCAGTCGCGGACCTGAGGCCCCACCCGAGCCACTTTCATGCACCACATGGAGGCTCGGATGTCCGAGTCAACGCCTCCGCACCCAAGCCTCGAGCGCACCTGCTGTGCACGTGTGTTGAGGAGAAATTCGCAGGCGCCCCCTCTTACTTCTAGAGAATCAGAAAGACCCCCACAGCCAGAGGTCACATGCCATTTGCTCGTATGGGTAAATTGCAAGGAATCCTAGGCAGCTTTCCTATTTTGCAGATAAGTCCTTCCAGGGACCTACAGGAGATCATTTCACTTTAGTCCCTAAAGTTTATTTTATCATATCTTTTACATTTGAACTCCGATTTTTGTGCATAATATATCGTTTTGAAGCTTGTTGAACACTATATCATTTCATATCTTATAGACATATCTGAGGTAGTTTATTGATGATTATTATTTGTTGATCCTCTTGATCTGTGTAGGCTTTAGTTGATAGATTTTTGTGCTATTTCATCTGAGAAAATTAATGATATACTTTGAAAGGATTCTACTGAGAGTTTAACTTGAGTAATTCTCCATTGATAATTGATATTTTTAATCAATGAATTAATCCTTGCAGGGGGTAATATCTAGGAGGAATTAATGTATTTACTTGATATTTTATTTGAGGAGATTTTAATGTGATTAGTCCTCTCGTGGTTATTGTGGATAATTCTTTGAGGAATTCAATATATTCCAAGGGGCATAATCAAGGAGAAATTAATTCCATTCCCTGACATTTTATATGATTAAGATTCAATTTATTGGAGGCTTAAATTGTAGGGAAAATAAAAGGCTAAATTATTTTGAGGAAATTATCGCAGGATGAACTTTTGATACATTGATTCTTTTTAGCCTGCTTTTATAGATATTTTTGAATTTATTTTGATCTATGATTTTATTAGATGATTAATTGAGTATTTGAATTAAGGAGTAGAAAGAAAGAATCACATATCCTGCGCTTCACTATTTCCTCTGTGTCTTTTGTTCACGTTGCTTTGCATTTTCATCACATTTATTTTATTTTATTTTATTTTATTTTCTAACGTAGAAATTAGCATTGCAATTAATTAATTATTTAAATTAATTTGAAACTACACAACTAAAAATCACCGTTCACTGTGTTCAACCTTTGTAGACTTGCCTAGTAAAAATTCTCCACAACATTCAAAGATTTTGGTTTTTGATAGATCATTTCCTTCCTTCCTATACTACAATATGTCATTCTTAAGTGAGGTAGAAATCAGTTCATCAAATGACGTCATTGCTAGGGAACGACGTACTTTTAAGGTTTTAGATTAATTTCTTCAATTGATTTTTGCGAAATTAATTTATGTGTCATTTTTTCTTCTTATGTTATTTTCTTTTACGTTTGTTTCTCTCTCACTACAAATACTAACCGTATTTTCTCTCTCCATAGATAACTGAGAGCAATTTTTGGATACAAATTCAAGGGCCTGCAAAGAAGATTGAATTTTATTTTTTGTAAGAGATTGCATAGATTACATTTTATATTCTACATCATTTATAAGGTCAATCTGAACCCTAAGTTTTCTAATAATTTGAGCTGGACATTTTGTGGTGTGTCGGATCTGTTTCAATCCCTTCTTTGCGTTGGGACCCGACTTGAGTGGCGTAGAAATTATGTACTCATACGCTAGCTTAGATTTATTTTTTACTGTGCTTGTAATTTTTAGGCCACACATTGTTCACTAACTATATGCACTATAGATCGTTCGACTTAGCCAAAATTATAAATCAATTCTTTCGACTAATAGAACTATAAGTTTAGGGAATTTTCATTTGTGCATATCATTTAGTGTAAATTTTAAATTCCTCATCTTGCATCCCACATGAAGAGCATGAGGAATCACTATAAGTCTCCTTCTTAGCACGTATCCTTGATTTAGATTCTTGCATTGGCTTTCTCGATCCTCTAAGTCAATTTTACAACTTAGGATTTAAAGGAATTGGGAATGCTCATTAGGCATGATTTCTTGTGCTCACATAAGACTCAAGTGATAACCTGAATTTAAAATGAGGACTACTAATCAAGGCGAATGTATATAAAATTAACCCTTGTATCTGGTGGAGATGTACCCACTCATTGTTTTTCTAAGGACAATAATCACATACTTAGGGTAGAGCCAAAATTTGGAGGCTTCATTCTACCTACTGAATTTAAAACAGCTGGATACCTTCTCTATGAGGGAACTACGGTCTCCCTTAGAAGATTGGGTGGTTAAAGGACAACGTGTAAGGCAGCGTCCTGAAGTAATACGAGTAGTCATTCTACGGTCCATACTTACACCCATACTTGCTAAAAGTAGGTGCAACTAGTCGTACGAATTCGGGCAAGTCTTTGGGACACTCTCTTGAACCTATAGCTCTGCTTAATCTGCTCAGTGATTATTTTATAAGGAAATTAAAATTGAAAAGATAAGTGATCAAACTCTAACGTGCCTTCACAAGTGTCGAGTGGGTGAATCTACGAGTTTGTTTTGTGTTTGGCTTGTGTACGTCAAAATCCTTGCAATTGCAAGCATATCAAGGTTCATAAATCATTGTCCACCTTTATCTTGAGAAGATGTCGGCACATTGATCTTCACACCTAGACTCCGTGGGTCCATCGTACATGATCACATCATGATACTATTCTTCTCTTTCTTTTCAGGGGAATCCTCTCTTTGAAACCGATCCCCTGCAGCCATCATTTCCCTCCACCCCCTTCACTTTACCCCATGCCCACACTTCTTCCTGGACTAGACCGCTCTCACATTCTAACTTTCAAATGAACACAATAGAGCAGGCATATTTGAGGATGGAAATAAAGTAACCAATTTCAACAGAGAAACACGATTTCCTGTTACTATGGACTTCCCATCTTTTAAGCCATCCCCTACGCAGGTCGACTCTCTTCTAAAGTACGACCAATTTTCCTTTGACGGTTCACAAGAAACCAGAGTAACAGAAATATGACTCAAGACCAAACTACAATTCCAATGGATAATCACTACTCTCAGAACTACATACCAGAGTCACATCATGTGGAGTATGATTATTCATCACCAAGTCATGAGATGTTTGAGGATGAGATTGCTCGGATCAACCATAGAGCAAACACTTTGACTGAACAAATATATAATCTCATCCATTCAATAAAGAATCAGGAAGAAGTGAGGATCCCACCTTGCGAACCATAAGTCCATCACGTGACTTACACTTAGATACAACCACCACTGGCCACTGACCAACTGATTGACTTCACACTGAAAATACCAAAAAATTCTGAAAAACTAGAAAATTCAAAATAGTTGGACAATTCTGAAATGGAAGCATTTTGCAGAAGTCCGATCTTAGAGCTTCCATTAATCAAGGCCATAGAATATATGCTCGATCTTAAGAGATTTGTGAAGAGTCGAGTAAACCCTAAAAAGACGGGCAAGAAACGATCAAGGACATAATATCATGTCATACTTATGGCCAGTTCTTTGGTGATGAGTAATATAATCAAAAGCAATAAAGTCAAGTGGTTGACTCAAATCACATGTGAGATTGAGTATTCTATATTCACCCATGTTTGATTAGATGATGACTCCACATTAAACATCCTCCCAAAGTCTGTATTTGATCAACTCAAGCTCGGACAACTCAAAAAGACGAGGGTGATCGTTCAACTGCCATATCGATCTACCAAAAAGTTGCGAGGAATTGTTTCTATCATCGTAAAACTCTGAGATGACAAACATAAAGTGGACTTTATTGTCCTCGACATTGAGCACCCCGTAAG
Organism: Ottelia alismoides; assembly: GCA_037367405.1. NCBI lineage: Eukaryota > Viridiplantae > Streptophyta > Magnoliopsida > Alismatales > Hydrocharitaceae > Ottelia > Ottelia alismoides. The sequence goes on along the minus strand of JAZKJV010000452.1, from coordinate 68,890 downwards.
GTTATCTGAGTCTCCTATCATTCTAGGAAATCCATTCTTAGCCTCTTCTAAGGAAATTATCGATTTTGAGACTCAGGACATCAAGTTTTTGAACTCAGACTATAATGAACAAATCCTCAATGACATGATCTGCTCTGAGGAAAACCAACTTGAAAACAACAGTCGTGATTAGGAGACAACCACTTCACATAATCAGATCTCTCCTCACAAAACACAGACACAAAACCTAGGAGAGACATATGAGAGACTGATTATTAAATTGACTTTAGATTCTCACCACACCTCCCATAGTGATACTGCTCCTAGGAAGAAATAATATTCAGGGGCTTATGAGGAATTGGACCATGTTTATAAAGATCATCACAATTATTAGAGTGGTCCAATATTTGAGTCGGTAGTAATTCATGAATTACTCGAACCATATAAGGAGCTGACTCAGGAAAACTTTTATGTCACCGAAACTCATGGATATCAGAAAAGCGAAATCAACATCCCCATCCATCACTCACAAAGCCACCGGGAACATGCTCCCTCACCCAAATCCTTGTATGAACCTACAAGAATTGGTCAACTTTTACGGGGATTCATCTGACAAGGAATCCATAAATGCCACACCGGTTACTCATGATAGGGAGAAGAACATTGATCATCTTCCTCCCAATGATTCTCACAGAAACAAACCGACCAAAAAAGTCATCTTTGACCTTATAAAACAGGTGAATCTGAAGAATCCTCATCTGGTCCTGAAGTGGTTCATCAGTTAAGTGCAATAAGTGCAGCTGTGATCAATGGGCACTTACCTCTGGTTGAAAATAGTTGGAGATCCTCGATGTATGACTACTATTCTTATGAGGACGACTCTGATGTGGTTGGGCCTCTTCGTCCTCCCCCTCTTCACCACCCTCTACATTTCCATACTACCTCCCACCACACTCCCACAAGAAGGTTCATTGCAAACCTCCTTGACCCTGTACATCCTTCCCAAATATAACCGGTCTTCTACTTATAATTATCTGATCATACTTAGGTTGGGCTGAGCCTAAGTATAGGGGGGCCGATACCATTGTGTATACATCACTTCTATTCTTTTCTTCTCACCCTCGACCACCCCATTTCTTACTTTTCTGCTATGCTTAGGCCCTCAAAAGCCTAAGTATAGGGGGTGAGTCGACTTCTTTTTTCTTTTCATTCAACTATGCTTGGTACGAGCTATGTCTACATTTCACTTCGTGCCATGATGACATAACACAAGCTAAGTATGGGGATGTATATATTCTATATACTTTATCCATATCTCCTACTTTACTTGTTTCACATCAAAAATCATATATGGGTACAAGTTGTGTATATTATATATACTATACTAAATTATTTGTGTAAACAATACATGTTTTCAAAATTAGGGGGCATAACATGCTAAAAAAACAAGAAAACGATAAAAAAGAAAAATACAAAACTAACTTAAGGTTTTATCCTTGACATTTTCACTATCACTCGAGACTTGAGTGAAAGAAACTCGAGTTTTTAAGGTTCTTTGATTTAGAGTAAATTGACCTTAGTCATTAGGGTTTGAGACTTAATAATCCACACTTCCCTAGGTTGAAAGATGTGAGGGCTATATTGCATGCTTAATCTCTACCTTTTAAGAATATGATTAGCACATCACATACACAACTGCATGATTGATGAGATGAGTTGAGATTTCACTTGAGGGGCTGAGACTTGAGATTTGAGTTTAGACCTGATTTTATAATACTCGAGGATTGAATAAAGTCTATGAAAGCTTCAAGAAACCCGAGTGTCAGCAAACCTTAGCTAGTATGTGAACAAGTTCGCATGCTATCTTTTAATATTGACCTATGTGGTAGGATGTGATGAAACTGCATAACAATTGTTGATCAGTATGCGCCAACTTTTCGTAAAAGTAGTGGAGCTTGCCAAAAAGAAAAGAAAAGAAAGAAATATTGAAGTAAAAGAGATCTCAAACACAAAGTCAAATTACAAAGAGCTTCTCTCAAAGATGAGCTCTCCCAACCATTTTCAAAGTGTCCAATTGGACCAAAGCTAATTAGGACCGATGAGTCAGGCAAGTTCCTCAAAAAAGACTCTGCATCGTAAGCAATACAAGTCTGGGTGTAAGTATATTAGATACTTAAAGAAGATACACCCCATTGTACTCCTGGGAAAACAAGTATAGGCAGTTCAATAACTTTTGACGGACACATTGGTCAACACCCAAAAATACATGTGTTGAGTAATAAGGCACTCGAGAGGCCCTTGTTCCAATGAGAGGAAGAGAAGATAATACATAAACCTAAATCCTCCATCATCTGGCATGTCATATACACTTAATGTCTGATGAACTACTGAGATGGTAGATTGAATGCAAGAACCGATTTATTCCATAATGTCGAGGATTAGGTCTTGAGGAGAGTTTCTCAGACTTGGACTTTGAGTGACGTTTCGACTCGACTTTCATGATTTTAGTACACATTAAATGTCATATCTATTATTCTATATGTACAAATAGAGAGTCTAATAATTAGAGGAGTTGGATTCCTTTTGGTTAGAGCATGGTTGACCTTAGAATTTTAGGACCGTTAAAACCCAGGATTCTTAATGAGACAAGTCTTGAAATTCATACATGCATAGTCATGGATTCAACCTTCTAACTCATAAATATTCTCGGGGACAAGCAAAGAACTAAGTATAGGGATGTGATGAATCCATGATCTACTCTATGGGGATATTTTATCAAAATACCCTTAATAAATCACTAATAAAAACCCATAAAACAATTAATTAACATTCACTAATTGTACTAATATTAAGGCTTAAAATCTGTAAATAATCAACCCTTATTGAGCTTATTATTTTATGTACAAAATCACTGATTTGACTAATTCTTTCTTTAAAATTTTCTTTAATTAATTAAGTAACTTGGCATAAAGAATTAAAATTTATAAAGAAACAAAACTAAAAGAAATAAAAAATATCTGGCATTGTATATTTTGTACATATTTTCGCTTTGTTCTTATTATTTTATTTTTTTTAACCTATAATAAATCCATAAAAGTTAGATTATTAATGTATATGTTGTATATAAATTAATCCACTAATTAAAATCAAATGAAAAATACAAAAATACAAAGTGCAAAAACTCAGTATTTTATTATATATAAAGTACCTCCAAAAATACATTTTATACAGCTGACCTCTTTTGATTTTGGATCCTTCATGAAAGTTGTAGATCTCATCGAGATGAGCAACTCTCGTGTTGACCACTTTTTGATTTGACTCCATTTATAATTTCTTTCAACTTTTCTTTCTTTTTCTTTCTTTTTATTTTATTTTTATTTAATTATTTTACTTTATTTTGCTCCTTATTTTTATTTATTTTTGTTATTTATTTTATTTTGAATTTTAATTTTTTTTATTTATTTTACTTTTTTACTCTTTATATTATTTTTTTCTTTTCTTTTTCCTCTTCCTTTCCTCTCTTTTTCTCTCTCTTCCATTCTCTTTCCTCTCTCTTCACTGGTCACGTGCACCGCACTTGACCTTCTCCCCTCCTCCCTCTCTCTCACCGCACGTCCATGACACATGCCACCTCCCCCTCTCCAGGCATGCGTGTGACATGTGCCGCACCCCTCATCCTCTTTCTCCAACATCGCCTGCTCTTCCCCTCTCCCCATCGATTATCTCCTCTGTTAGATCCGTTCACCCTTGCCTCTGCCTCTCCGATCATATTCCTCATCATCTCCAAGCATCACAAACAAATCACTCACCAAACCAAAACCCTAAACCTTGGCCTGATCTCCATAGACCGTTACGACCCATCTCCTCCTCAGTCTTTCACCGCCCCTTCTTGCATATAACGTCGTCTCCCTCGTAAATCCTTCGTCTCAAGTTGTTACGACCCATATACTCCTCCTATAAAGCTCATGCCATATCCCTCTGACGAGGGCATCAGCCGGTACGAGGAACGAGAGCTTAGCTTCACTCTTGGTTTATTGACAGCAACCCGATGCTCGACGACGACGACAGACCTAGAGACCTCGACGAGATTCAAGGAACAAATCCGTTCCTTGTAACAGTAAGGTCCATAGCCCCCATTGCCCAATTTCGCAGCTCAATCACTACGCCGCTAGAAGCCAAGACATGAAGCTTCTCTTCAAGCTTCTTCCCACCGAGGACCACCATCCAGATTCCCACATCGAACCTCGACCGATCTGATCATCCCTTCTTCTCCGTCACAATCCCATCATTGCTTCCATATCAACTACTGCAGAGAGTTGAATACCTCCAGGTGCTCCATCCGCTCTACCTCGCCATAGGAACTCCATACTATACCACCGACCGCCCTTCGCCACTGTCTCTTCGTCAACGCTCTAGATTTGCCATCGCTCTCCACAGCATATCAGCCTCCGTGCAATGGCAAGCTACGACCCCCTTTTCCAAGCCTCGACCGCTCCTCGACCACTGCATGCCCGTTGTCATCCTCACTATTGGTCGAGTTCCGCTTGCTCACCTTCTGCTCATGACTCCACCATCTCCATCGCCTCGGTCGTGTGTCGGCTGAGGCACCGCTCTGTCGCACCTAGAAATACTCTCCATATGCCGTTAAATAACAACCATTGGATCATGGGATCCAACGGTTGGCTTGACTCCATGTCACTCTTTCCCCCGCGCCTCGAGGCTTGGGTGACCTGAGGTTGCCTTGCGAGCCAGGTGTAGGCTCAGATCTCTGAGCCTCAATCGAAGCTCTCTACACTCGCCACGTGGTGCCTCGATCACCACACCTCAACCGCAAACTTGAGGTCCCACCTGAGCCTCTTTTGTGCACCACTTAGAGGCTCAGTTGTCCGAGCTAATGCCTCCACACCTGAGCCACGACCTCACGTGCTACGTACGTGTGCTAGGGAGAATTTGCAGGCGACCCCTCTAACTTCCAAAGAATCACGAAAGATCCCTACGGCTAGCGATCATGTTCCATGAACGTTCCTGTTTGGGTAAGATGCAAGGAAGCCCAGGAGGGTTTCCTATTTTGCATATAAGCCCTTCTAAGGACCTACATGAACTAAAAACTATCATTTTCATTGTATTTTAGTCCCTGAAGTTCATTTTAAGATAGTGTTTGCATTCGAACTCCGATTTTTGCGCATAATATGTCATTTCTAAGCTTATTGAATGCTCTATCATTTCATATATCTTGTGGACATATCTGAGATTGCTTATTGATGATGATTATTTGATGAACCTCTTGATCTGTACATGCTTTAGTTGACAGATTTTTGTGCTATTTCATCTTGAGAAAATTGATGTTTTGCAATGATTCTATTGAGAGTTTAAATTGAGTAATTATCCATTGATAATTGATATTTTTAATCAAGGAATTAATCTCTACAAGGGGTAATATCTAGGAGAAATTAATGTATTTCCTTGATATTTTATTTGAGGAGATTTTAAAGTGTTTAGTCCTCTTGTAATTATTATCTATTTTTCTTTAAGGAATTTGATATATTGCAAGGGGCATAATCAAGGAGATATTAACTATTCTCTGACATTTTATGATTAAGATTCAATTTTCTTGAGGCCTAAATTGTAGGGAAAATAAGGGGCTAAATTATTTTGAGAAAATTATCGAAGGATGAACATTTGATACATTGGTTCTTTGTAGCATGCTTTTGGAGATATTTCTTGAATCTATTTTGATCTTCTATTTTATTAAAGGATTAATTGATTGAATTAAGGAGCAGAAAGAAAGAAACACAGATCCTGCATTTTGTTATTTCCTCTGTGTCTTTTGTTCACTTTGCATTGCATTTTCATCACATTTATTTTATTTTATTTTTATTTTATTTTCTAATATAGAAATTAACATTGTGATTAATTAAATATTTAAATTAATTTTAAACCGCGCAACTAAAAATCAATGTTCCCTATGTTCGATCTTGGTAGACTTGCCAAGTAAAAATTCTCCACAATATTCAAAGATTGTGTCTTTTGATAGATCACTGTCTGCCTTCATATACTACAACATATCATTCTTAAGTGAGGTAGAAAGTGGTTCATCACACACTCACAACAGTTCCCACCTTCACCCCCAAGCATGACACTGTACAGACTGCTCTTAGTTATCCTTTTGTAGATGATGATTCGGATTTCTTCCCTTGTATGGAAGAGATAAAAAAATCTTAAAAAAATGTTGACCATTCCTGAAGTGGTGGTAGTTGTTCATGATATTTTGAGAACCCACTTCGCCATGCCATGAACCAATTATCTACATCCAAACCCAAGAAAAGAAAGCAAATAAGCAGATCTGTACGCTGCATTCTGCCATGGCCACTACTTACGCCATCATCGATTGTCTACACATTTGGAAAGGGAACATTGTTACACCTCTTGTGAGATGCGCCATTTATGACTATTCTTGTGATCATACTCTCCTTGACGATAACGCTTCAATTAATATAATACCCTTCTCATTGGTACAATCTGTTCATCTTGGGACTCTCGAGAAAACTAAGATGATTTGCCAGTTTGCTGATGGACTAGTAAAGAGGATGAGGGGTATTATAGAGAACATCGTCATTCAGATCCAAGGCATGAGCTTCACTGTTGACTTTGCTATATTGCCCATGGAGTCCTCCACCCCTGTGGAGCATTCTTCGATCACCCTAGGATGACCTTTTCACGCCTCTGCGAGAGTCGTTATTGATTATGGATCTGGAGAGATTCTCTTTCGTTTTGCTGACGAGAGCGTTGTCTTGATCACCATACCCACCATTGACCAGAGACACACATCTGATGAGAGTATACCCGTATTAGATGACCTCGAGGATTATGACCTATCTGCTGATATCTGATAGGCTTGCTTTATTATGGATGAGAGTGAGATCCAAGAATTCCTCTTTAGGGAGGAAGACTCAGAAAGCACATGCCTTGGAGTTCCCCCTTCTGGCGTGCGACGATGTATTGATGACATCCGCAACATTTACACCATAGACACCTTAGTACGGAGGGCGGACTTAGGAGGGACTTCGCAGGCCGTACTTGACATGACTAGTTCCATATATGAGTTCTGTGCCTTTCTATTTGACTTAGCTGAGACTCCCTAGGCCGAACCTGATTACACTACTTCCACTGACTAGTTCGTGCCTTTTCGCTTTGAGACTGTTGAGGATCTACCCCATGTTGATCCTGATCAGGTTGAGTCAGATGATGACCCTGATATCGACTTGCACCTTATTAGATCCATTCCTCAACGGTCATGCAAGAAGGTACGCTTTCTACCTTCTTGATCTCTATACAGCCTCTACTTTGTATATCCGCTTTCATTTTCTTCCTTCCATCTACCATTTTGCTCATCCACCCAATTCCATGTGTTTTCCTTGCTTAGGGCGTTCATTGTCCTAAGTATAAGGGGGGTGGACGAGCCGAGTGTTCATTCTTCATTCTGTTTCATCACTTTTGTTGTTTCCTATACTTAGGGCTCTTTTACCCTAAGTATAGGGGGAGGGAATTCTAAGGGTGCATTTTGTTAGCTGGTCAAGGCGGGTTAAACTGGTAGAGGGTAACCCATTTTTGAGTTTTGGTGTTTAGATAGAGGGTTAAACTGGGGGTGAGTTAGAAGTGGGTTTGTTGTGATATGATTGTATTGAAGTTTGAAAAAATGAGTAGTTATTGTGATGTGATTGTATTGAAATTTGGAAAAGTGAGTAGAAGTGGGGTAGTTTATAATTGTTATGTCATTTTAATCCTTGTTTCATCATCTACTTCATGGCATATTTAATTTTCTCATATGACATCATTTTAAATGAAGTGAATTTTTATGTTAGATGTTGTTCTTTCTCTACTTGTCTTGCCTTGAATCAATGAATGCTCATATTTTTGTGCTCAATCCAACTCTAATTTCAAACCATATTCTGTGGCTCATTTATGTAACCTTTTTATAGCATACTTGTCTATCATCTTTTGCATACTCATACCCTGCATTTAACATTGCATTATTGTTAATGCGTCATATTATAATTGCATAAAAATCAGCTAAAAATGCATGCATCATTTAAGTGCATTGTAATTTGCATAAAGACCTTAGAACTGAGAATTATTCGCACTTGCGCTTAATTGACCAAAATTCAATAGATAAAATAAAGTAGCTCGTGTCTCTGTGTTCGACCTTGGTAGACTTGCCAAGTATAAATATTCCACAACATTCAAACAATTGTGGTTTTTATTGATTGAAATTCATCTCCTATACTACTACAATTTACGACATTTAAAGAGGCGGATTTTCGAGCTCATTGGGCCTCCAGATGAACAATCACTCGGGCAATGGACCTCGTAAAGTGAAGTGTGAATGTCCAAGTCCTCAATTATTACAAAAATAAAAAGGAAAAGACTATCTCATAAAACAAAACAAAAATGCTAAAATAGACTACACTTCTCCTGCTCTCTTTGCCTCCTCCTCTTGCTTGCTCCTGGTTGTTCAAATTAGTGTGTATGATGTTCTACAGAAGGCGAGAACACAGTCGTTGTGGAGATCGAACAAGAACCACTAATCCAAACAACACTTAACACATAATCAATGATCAAATAAATGAAATGTGTGTGGAGTTAAAATTTAGTATATCTAACTCTATAAAATGTGCGTATAGGTGCAAGTATGTAGAGTGTAGAACATATGGAGACAAGTCAGTGTAGAATGTATATTATTTATAAATGAATAATAAATAATATAGGTGTATTTTGCATAATTGTTACTCAGAGAATCAATGAATAAATGTGTGGGGGTTTAATTAATAAATAAAATAATTCTTTTTATATTTTATTTTTTATATTTTTTATTTATAATTTATATTTTTTATATTTTTATGAATTTTCATTCTTTTCATATTTTAAAAATATAATATGAATATATATAGATATATAATATAGGAAAATATAATTATAAATATAATTAAAAATAACAAAAAATTAATAAAGTGTTTTTACACTATTTATATTTTTCATTTTTTTGTGGTTTTTAGGAATTTTTGCTAATTTTTAGGTATTTTTAAATTCAGAAATACTCAAAAACCTAGATAAATATGCTGAATTATTTTGGAATTTAAAAATAGATAAAAGCCTCAAAATTTCCCAAGTTATTTGTTATATATAATATTCAAAATAAAGAAAATTCAGAGATATAAATAAATGTTTTTTGGATTTTTCAAAAGATTTTTTATAATTTTTATAAGGATTTTAGAGCTTTTAATTTTTTGTGATTTCCTTTTTCTATTTTAAAGAATTTTTGGTCTGGAGGTACAAAATACAATAATCAATAATTACCATATTTTGAGTTTCTAAATATCGTATTGTAATTTTTTGGATTTTGTAAAACAAACAAAAAACATGCTCTTTTGATTTTTATAAATAGGAAAATTGTCTAAAATGCAAAACTAATATCATAGAGTGAAAGAGCAAACAAAGAGGCACAAAATCATTTTTTTTCATAATTTTTGGAGCATAGATGATTTTTTAGAAAATAGAAAACAACTATAAAAAATAAATGAACTGGCAGGGGTATATTTGCAATTAAAATAAAAGGTAGGGGCTACAATGAAAATTACCAAAAGTTTACAACTGAATTACAAAATTTAAATACTAAATTACAATTCCAAAAACCCACACGGGTAATAGTGCAAAATGCATGGCTCGTGTGGGACGACACGTGAGTTGAGCTGGCAAGGACCAAAAATGAAATATTCAAATTGTACATGGGTTCCCTTACAATTTTTACATAAAATAGTAAACTATAACAAAATGTTACTGGACTAAACAAAAATTCAAGAAAAATAGGAGTATGATATGCAATTTACCCCCATGTGCGCTGGATCGAACGGTTAAAGGCGCCTCACTTACGCACGTGGACGGTCCAAATGTGTTGATGATGGTTCATTGGCTACAGCTGAGATCAGATCTTGGATGAGATCATATGGTGGCGGCTCCTCAAAATCTGATGGTAGCTGGACACCTGGTGCGGTTGATCTTGATCGGACGGTGCTTGAGGATGCTGTAAGAATAAAAGATGAACTCGCACTTGGCGAGTTTGAATCTGACACAGCTCGCTCCTCCAATCTCTTAGAGCACCACCGATGGGCTCTTCACATTCCTGCAGCCTCCTCGCCTCTCCCCGAGCCTTCAAATGGGTTTTTTGCTCACAGATCGAGCCATGTAGGTCGATGGTTCCAGCGAAGGATATGGGGGCTATTCTTGATGATTCATCCCTCGAATGGGATCTTCAAGACCTGCAAGGAAGATAGAATTTAAAAGGCTCCCACCACCCTTGTTAATTCAATCAGATTATTGCTCAAATTAATAAAGAATGTTCGTTGCAGTCTGATAATGAGAGCAGTTCAAAAACCACTTTTAATTAAAGCAAGTTAATCTCGGGCAGCAATATTTTTTACTTGGGCAAGCCCAAGGTCAAACTCAGGGAGGTAGCTGTCTCCTTAGGTAAATATTAGCAAAGTCTAAGGTCTGATTTTCATGGAATAATTTTTTTAGTCTTTTTTTTATTTTTTTATGCAAGACACATTGCAAGATCTAGCCAATCCACAGGTTAATTCAGAAAGGTGATCAAATCAAGTCCAAAATTACGAAACTTGGCCAGATGATGAAATGGGATGAAATTAGACTACACTAATTTTTTTGGAATCTTCTGACACTAAATAAAATTACTGTGAATTAAATATGAATGCAAGGTGATTTTAACTAAATTAATTTTAATAAATATCAAATCACAATATTTTTGGGGATAAAATTATCCTAGATAAATCTGAAGGTGAGGAATCCAGGAAAATTATCAAATGTTAATTTGGATGTGAAATGATCCCATTAAAAATTAATTAAGAAATTCACCAAATGAATTATTTAGGCCTCGGGATGCATGCAATTGAGATGAAATTTTTATGCAAGGTAAAGATAATTACCCTAGATCTAATGTGATTTTTGGGGGATTTTTGGAGTCATAGAGAAATTACTATCAATTAAGAGGTGAAATTGGGAAAATATAGCAAAAATGAACTAATTAATTAATAGAAAATTCTACTGATATTACGAAAATATGCCACGTATCACATAATGAAGAAGACAATGTAAGCTACACAATGCAATTTTTCAAACTCAAAAATGAATTAATATGAATGCCTAAATATGCGTGCAAAGACATGGGTATAAATGCAATTACAGGAATTATAATTGCTAGAAATAAAACATGCTTACAAGGACTAATATGCAATTACCTATAATGTAGAGGGGGTGGATGCAATTTCTCCACGGGACACGTGCTCCTCATGTAGGGTCGCATGGTAGGGACTGAAATGTAATATTGAAAACCTTCAGGGACCTCGATGCAATTTGCCCAGGCCACACGTACGGATCACGTGGGGGGTCCTTGGCTTGGAGGACTTCGGAGGCTCGGAGCGAGGCTCGGGCGGCTCTGGAGGTTCGGGTCTGGCACGGAGAAGCTTCGGGTGATCCGAGCCTAGCGGTCGGGGAAGAGGCTCGGATCGGGCGACGTGGATGGATCTGGACCGTGGGATCAAAGATGATCCAACAGTGATGAAAGGCTGGCGCTTGGCGTGTATTAACCCTTTGGATCAAGATCGATCCCACAGTCCTTGAAGCTTGATGAAGGGGGCGACGTGGACGACCGAGCGCTGCTGGATCAAGATGAATCCAACGGCCCTCGGATGCTCTAGCAGTTGGCGACGTGGCGTGATCAGGTCCATAGGATCAAGGATGATCCAATGGCTGCAGAATGAGGCGTCCTGGAGTGCTCCTGACTGTTCGATCAGGAGGATCGAACAGCTGCTGGCTGTTGTCCCCCAACGGCCCTCCGCCTCCTGCGGTGGAGAAGGCCGGGCTCCGGCGAGGCTGGGCTAGCTCCGCCTCGTCCTCCCGTCGTCGGTGAATGACGCTGAAGGCTCTGGTGTAACTCAAAGATGCGTGGAAGGCTGGCGAAGCGTCCGGTGGTCTCAGGGTGGAGGAGACGCTCTAGAACACGGTGGAGGAGGAGCTCGAATGCAGCTCCGATGAGCCTCCGGTCAATTAAGATGGAAGTACCTACAAGGGGGTTAGAAGATAGCCGAAGCGTGCGTTGTATCCATGGAGTGGAATGGAGTGTGATGCGAGGCCTATGAAGCTGTGAAGGTGGCTGGTGATCGAGCTCCGCCACGGTGGCGGAGCTGGCATCGGGTGAAGGAGAACTGTGTCGTCTGAGGAAGCTAAGGGTAGAACGAAGATCAGAGCTCTGTTGTAGAGCTCGGGGAATGGACGGCGGAGCAAGAAGATGCTCGTGAAGGGCGAATTAAATCAGAGAAGGAGAAAGAAAAGGAATAAGAAGATCGGGGGAGAGATGGAGGAGTCTACCTGGGGTTAGAAGCTGCGGGGAAGCTTCCAGGTCTTCTCTCGAAGGTCGGTAGAGGACCTGAGCTCGTGCAGTGATGAATCCACATTTCATCATCTTTATTCTATCATTTTGGCACCAAAAACCCTAGCAAATGCATGTAAATAGCATTAAATAGATCATATTAGCATCCATGCATGTGCATCATATTAATGTATAAAATACTGTAATTAAGGCCAAAATTATAGAATAAATAAAGAAAAGAAAAAGAATAAAATATTGTAAATATTTTATGACCCAAAACCCCTGATACCTAGGCATCTTGATGAATAGGTCGACCAGGAATAAAGTAGGGGGAGATAAGGTCAGAAATACAGAGAAAATACCTATATTTCTATTCATTCTGGGACCTATTTTTGGTTCCACTTTTTATACATCAAATAAAGAAACTTTGTACATGAAAGTTGTAGACAATTTAGTAAAGAAAAATACAAAATTGATTTCACAGAAAAATAATGTACAGATGAAAAGATATGGTCTGAATAAGAATCCAGAATCCCAACTTTCCAGACCCGTATTTCACAACTGACAACTCCAAATGCAGTGTACTCACCTTTAATTGTATATAGAATAAAATAATCTATCCAATGGTGGTGGTTTCGCATTTGGCGGAGTCACGGTTTGAAAGTTGAGTTTTGGACCCCTATTGTATACATGTACTGAATAAAATATTCAATTTATTCTTTATGTATTATTTATTCATTTTTTTATTTTTATAATGATGTAAATAGTACTTATAATAATTATGTACATAAAAATTAAAATAAAAATACAAAAGAAATCCGAATAAAAATACTTGTATATACCTGATACATAGGTATCTTACCTATATGTATACCTATACTCTTTATACTTATATTTTATTTAACATACATAATAAATCAGAAAAATAAAATAAAATTATATTTGTGTATATAAAAGTGTTTTATAATTTTAGAAAATAAGGTATGAAATTAATAAAAATAAAATACACAAAATAAAAATAAAATACTAAAATACATAGGTAATATACCTATATAGGGTTAAAAAGGTAACTTGTAAAAATGTAGTTCATAAAAATAATTAAAAATCATAATAAAATACTACATAAAATAACGAATATTTTTTATTTTATAATTATTATTTAATTCGGCTTATTTCTATTTTTTAAATAATTCTTAAATCTTTTTCCAGGAGTTTTTCCTGGTTGGTCCACGTGGACCAACCAGGGGACCAGGAGAGTTGACCTCGGGTCAACTCCCTAGTCCTACTCCTGTAGCAATATCAGAATAGGTTTGACCCCATTTTCAAGGTTTTTTGTGCGCTGCACCTTCCATCCTTTTGTGATGAACCTTTGACGACTTTTCTTCCTCGATCAGAGCTCTTGCACGCCCAAGACGCTCCTTGGGCGGAGGAGCTCTGAATCGAGCTGGACACCTCGGTCAAATGAGCCCCTCGTCAACCCCTTAAAGCCAAACCCTGATTCCCATTTTTGAATTCGAACCGTGACTACTCTCTGATCCACCCCCCTTAATCGAGCAAGAGGAGCCCGGAGGTGACAGCTTCGAGCCCCAAGACTCCAAGCGGCGGGAGAGCACCCGGATCGACGCGCGTTCCAACCTCCGGCGACCGCCGTCGAGGTATCCTTTCCCTCGCCCAACCTGGGCTTGAGGCAGTGTAATCCTTGTAGTTTTAGCTTCTCATTGCATTAGTCGTCGTCTAAGGTTCATTTTCATCTTCACATCCACTCATTCCGCGTATCGATTCGCCAAAATCGATCATCGCCGGCGCTGTCTCCGGCCACCGTCACTCTCCGCGCCTTACGCCGTCGCAAACTCCATCCCTTTGCGCCACGTGATCGGGGCATTTTGCCCCCGATTACATCACCTTTTGTTTTGTGCAGGTACCTGGGCATTCGACGCATATGGGGCGTTTTTGGGTTCTCGCCGGAGATCCTGGAGCTGCGCATCTTCCTCTGCTCGGTGGGAGAGCTCCGCCGCTCTCCGAGCCAGACCGTTGCTTCCAGACGATAGAGGGGGCCTGCACCCATCGCCTGGACCATTCTTGAGGTCCGTTGACCGCTGGAGCACGGAGCATTCGACGGATGAAGGTCGCCACGGCGGCCCTTCTTCCGTGTTCTTCCAACGTCCCTCCGTGCCGTCCGATCAACGCCAGTTCCTCCAGGCATCCATCGACCGTCCGATCAAAGCCCTCCGCCGCCGTCGATCTCCTCACGGAGATCTAATCCGAGGCATTGGATCTCAAGGGGTATCGCGGGCCCCAGTGTCGACACGTGGATAAGTGGAGTTCGCTCCACCGTCCGATCCTCCGTCGGCTGGGGTATTTTGCAACTTTCACCCTAGCAATTTTTGTAATATTTTATTAGAACCTAAACTTTCATTTGCTGTTCAATATTTTTGTAATATTTGCACAAACACCCCCGTAGTTTATTTATTTGCGTTTGGGTCCTTCGCCACGTCACCTCGCGTGCCCTGTACACGTGAGGTGTGGGCATTTTGCAGAGGGGCCCTCGGGCTTTGTTGTATTTTGTTTTAGTACCAAAACTTTAACTTAACGTGTTATATTTTTAGAAAAATTGCATGTAAGCCCTCAGCTTTTTAGAAATTACAGTTTAGTCCTCGCCAGGCGCGTGCAAGTCACGCGCCCTGGTGGGAAAATTGCTAAGACCCCCAGGCGGGTTTTGTAATTGTGTTTTGGTGCTATAAATTGAATATTAAGTTCAATATTTTTGTGGAAATTTGCATGTATGCCCCTGGATGTTTTATAAATTGCATAAATGCCCCTGCCAGGCCTGTTTATTGATTGGATGTTTGCTCTAATTATTTGACCTATCTTTTTAAATCCAAAAATTCCACAAAAATAGGGTTAAGCTCCTGGATACTTGTACGTTAACGCTATAATTTTAGTTTTTGATTTTACTTTATTTTTATATTTATTAAAAATCAAAAACATGCTTTTTATGCACTGTCTAGCTTAGAAAATGCCAAAAAAATATTAAAACCCTCCCAAAAATTCCAAAAAAATTACCTAGTGTCTACTTTAGCCTATTTTATTGTCAGTCCAAAAATCACTAAAAATCTCAAAAGAAAAACACTAAAAATTTAAAAACACTCAAAAACTTCAAAAAAATATAGAAAATCAAAGAAAAATCCAAAAATTACAAACTCAGTTTCTGTTTGTTCTCTATTTTATTCTCTTTATTTGAAAAATAGTGTGAAAAAGTTTGGTTGTTGTTCGCTAATTTTAATTCCCATTTTATTCACAGCCAGCACTATTTGCACTGTTTTGCTTTATTTCAGTCTTTAAAAATACTAAAAACACCTTGACAAATCCCCAAAAATCACAAAAACGTTAAAAAAATCCTAAAATATCAAAAATATTTTATTTCTGAATTTTTGAATATTTTTGCACATTTTTATAAATATTTTATCTTGCCTTTCATTACATTGTCTTAAGTTTCCAATATTGAAAAAGAAAAAAATATATATAAAATATAAAATTATAAAAATCAGAAAATTAAAAATCAAAATACAAAATTAAAAAAATGAAATAAAAATAAAAAAAATTTTAAAAATTAAAAACCCACAAAAAATTCTTGATTTGCTTGTTTGCTTAGTGTAGATTTCACACACACACTTGTGCATTAATTTTGAACTACCCTGTTTGCTCCCTGTGTTCGAACTCTCTGCATACTTGTCACTATACACCATTTGTTCAGAGTTAAAAATAAATTTTAACTCCACATTAGTTCTAATTTATTGATCTTTAGTGTGGGTTAATTGTTGACTTTAATCGAGATTTGTGTGGTCGACACTTCGACTGAGTTCACGCTTTGTGTTGGGCTTAAGACCACTGAATTTCGGTTAAATCAAATGGCGTTGTTGCCGGGGAGCAACAGCGAGTAGTTTACATTCTGCTTGTGTTGATTGTCTACCATAGCTTTAGTTTTTATCTCTTGCATTTGTGATATTGATTGATTGAGCTATCTGACCATTTCTTTTCTTGTCTTCTTGCAAGGGACCGCGGAGCAAGGTGGATCGCCTAGGTGACCCGAAGCAACCTTGGGAAGCGGAGCCGGCTACTCTTTAGCCAAGCCGGCAGGAGAGAGCAAGAGGAGTGAGAGAGGGTGATTAGTTTAGCTCTTCTTTTATTTTTGTGAGAGAGTGATTCATTAATTGTAATAATACAGGTACACTTGGACTCTCGGACACTTAGACACTACCGGGCCTAATTTCCGGATGTTTGTTCACCCGGGGGCTCACCGCGGTTTTTATCGCGTTTTCATCGCTGTCATTTTCCGGTTTTGTTTTCCTTTTTCCTTTCTTTTGTGGATTGAGCCCTTAGATCATAGGTCCTGCTTGATTCGATTAGATTAGGTCCAAACACATTAATTACCTTTGCATGTTCCTATAGATTGTTGTTGGACTTAGACTAATTAAATAGTTAGCTAATAGCTTTCGATCCACGCGCCGCGAGCTCATTCCCGAACAAGCGCTTTCTCCTAACTCAAATGTGTTGAGCAGAGGAGGGGTGAGCCTAGACCGGACACTCGGATTGGGAGTTAGTAGCTAGCTTGTGGTTCTTCACGCTAGCAGTTGCCTATTCTAGGACGATTTTCGCTTGCATATCGCCATGTTGTTTAGGTTTACAAATTCTGCTTTGCATCCCGCATGGAGAGAGCTGGGATTCGCTGTAAGTCTTCTTACTTTGCATGCATCATTTAGGCACAAAGGTGAGATTTCCACCTTGGTGTCGACTTGCACGGCTTTTCCGACTCTATTCTCCCTCTGTTTTTGGAACAAAGTAGGATCAAGAAAATACAAAAATCGTTAGGCGCTTGTTTGAATCTACTCAAAAGAAGCGATAACACCAAAAAAATTAAAAAAGGGACTGCTAAGAAAACTTGACCAAAAATAAAATCGGTAATTGGATTCATTGCTTGGGGAGAGTAACACCCTCACTTGTATTCAGGTTGCATGGGAAGGTTTCCTTCCAAGTGAGGTGAGCGCTTCGTAAGGATTAGAGCCAAAAACCCAACTTGTGGCTGCCTTGTGTATCGCCTGGATTTCCGAAGTATTGGCGCTACTATCGTACGTAGTCGAGTAGGGCTTGGTCGCCATTGGTGACTCACTATTGTGTGAGCGCCGACCTTGTCCGAAGTACCGAGCTTAGGCCACGCCTTCACGGGTGTGTCTGTCTCACCGGCTGCGTCCGAGTAGGATCTTGCACGCTCACGGGTGATTCCGTTGCGAGCGAGGTCCGAAGTATCGGCTTCGCCTATCGGCTTCCTCCCTCTATTTCTTTGGCTGAGTAGGGATCCAGGAAGGGTTACAAGGACCTTAAAAAGCGCAAGTTACAGGTTACACAGGAGGAGGACAAGTACGGGGACACTTTCCCGGCAGTACTCTCTCTCCTTTAGGCGTAGCGCTCTAAGGACTCGTGACAAGATAAATTCCTGCAAACAAGCTAAAATTGACAAGATAAAAGCCGAACCTTCACGGCTTCACGTGTTGAGTTGGTGAACTCACCCTTGCTTTGTGTTTGATTGCTAGATTTGTTTAGGTCAAGATCAAAAACACCGCACAATTGTGTACAATTTTGTTGCATCTCATATTATCTTCTTCTTCTCTTGCATAATCCCTGCTCTTCCCAAATAATCAAGATGATGGGACGGAGATCTCTTAGGCCGACTTTGTCGGCACCGCTATCCAGCACTCCTCCTCATTCATCTAGGAATACCTCGGAGAGTCCTCTCTCCGAGCCCGAGTTTACATCCACCCTGTTCCCCCTCGACCACCCTTCCATACTCCTTCTCTCAGTCCAATTGTTTCAGAATTCAGTGCATCACAGAGTTCGGCTCATTCGACAGCACCTGAGATGGCCTCTTTTGCTTTTTCAGAAAATCCAGCGATGGCAGACAGAGGCGAGCACCCAGATGACCATGATCACCCTCCATTCATAATTGATCAGGTGGCCATCAACAATTCCTTGCTAGCGTCCCTGGAAACTATGCAGAGACAGATCCGTGACCAGGGAGCATTCATGGGTGATCTGATGAGAGAAATAGCGCAGCTGAGAGAGAATCGACCTGGGGGCGATGGCGGTGGAGGAGGAGGAGGACCAGATGCAGAAGGAGGCGATCCAGACGCTGAGCGACCGCCACAGACCATCATGAGGGAGTTGCACAACCCAGCTGCATCCCTCACTCACCGTTGGATCAGACTCCCGCCCATTCACGGAGATTTCGAGCTTCGGCTCCACACTATCCAGCTTCTACCCAAGTTCCATGGGTTGCCGACCGAAGAGCCGCACCTCCACCTCCAGGAATTTGAGATGATTTGCAGCACTATCCATGATCGGTTGATGACCGAGGACACAATAAAGATGATCGCTTTTCCGTTCTCTTTGGTTGATAGAGCCGCATATTGGCTCAAACACCTTGGGCGATTCGTCGACACATGGGCAGATCTCCGGACCGCGTACCTGAAGAAGTACTACCCTCTCGGCCGGACCAATGCAGCTCGATCCATGATCACTTACTTCGTCATGATCCCAAATGAATAGTTCCATGAAGCCTGGGATCGATTCAGAGAGCTCATCGACCGGTGTCCACATCATGACATATCCAAGCCCAACTTGGTGCAGAGTTTCTTCTGTGGGCTGACACCGGAGCTGCAGGGGCTAGTGAACGCCTCTTGTGGTGGGTCTTATTTCTCCAAGGGAGAAGACGACGTCTGGGCCATCTACGAAGGCATGGCAGAAAACTCTACTGTGATGACCCAGGCCCGAGTCTATACACAGCAGAAGCCCCCGCAAGGAGCGTGATCATTTCAGAGAATCGCCCGCATCGATGCCGGTCCCAATACAACGTCGGTAGCCGCAGCCCAAGCCGAATCAGCCGCAGCCGACATGGGCATTATTAGTGAGAAGTTGGACCGCATGGAGATCCTCGAGAAGAAGCAGAACCAAGGTCTCGCTCAGATGGACCTTCTCACCAAAACCATGATTGACCTGAAAACTCAAATCCTATGCATTCAGGAGGCACAAGCTCACTCCCAACAGCCTTCCAGGTCACGGGCTGACTCCAGCAGTAGCAGCTCCAACCAACCCTCTACCTCATACCGACAGGTGAATCATATCCAGGTAGAGCCGGTTCCACTGCTACAGTACCATCCAGAGCAACCGCCATCTCAGGAGACTCAGATGGTGGTGTATCAGCCGGAGCAACCACTGGCAGTTCTTCCTCCACCCTCCTTCGAGCAGGAACCATTGATGGAAGTCAATGGGATTTGGTACGACCGGTACCCTCAGCCCGGGATTCGTCGGGATCACCCCGGATTCCGTTGGGGCAATGGTGGATCCTCTTCCCAGCAGCAGAACCTTGCTCAAGGACACCAGAACAGCCAGCCACAGTAGCATAACCAGCAGCCCCACTATGCCCAGCCGCAGCAATATCACAGTGGTCCTCGTCCCACCTATCAGGGACAGTCATGGAGGCAGCGCCAGCCGCCTCAGCAGTCTTATCACCAGCCTCCCCTCCAGTATCAGCAGCCACACCAGCAGCAGCAGCCCCATTTCTAGCAGGGACAGACATCCGGTTCTCAGGGTCCCGCCTTTGAGAACCCATCCCTTGATGATCTTGCCCGCTTGCTATCTGAACAGTGAGCATCTTTCAGGCAAGAAATGGATGAATTCCGGCAGGAGATGCGGGATATTATCAAAGGCAAGGCCGCCATACCCGCTCAGATCGAACCTAACCCTAATAATCTAAAAAGAAAATCTGAGCAGGTAGAGTTCACAGAGGATACCTCTCCTAGTGACGATTTGAATGATATGTCTTATTCTTTGAATGATGCTGATTTTGTGACTACTAGGAGCGGTAGGATGCCAGCCGGCGGCGCCTCTTCTGAGCGACAACCAGATGCTGAACCAGGAGCGCCAGAGGAGCAGAATAGCGGTGCTGATGCCGCTAATGATGATGTTGAAGACGGTGGTGCTGATGCCACCAATGATGGAGTCCAGGATGACGGTGCTGATGCCGTCGTGATACCAGTTGCAGACAGTGGTGCTGATGCCACCATTTTGGATGATGACCCAGAGCGCGGTGCTGATGCCGCGAAGACCGGTGCTTGTGGTGGCGCTGAGGCCACCACATCCACTTTTGTTGAGCCACCATCTGTGATGTTGCCGCATTTTGTACCTAGAGACTGTGGGAACAAAAAGAAAAAAAAATATGAATAAAGGAAAGGTTTCTGTTCAAATAGCGGATCCATATGTGGTGAATGATGATTATTGCATGGATTCTCCTTCTTCACAGGCACAGGGACCGATTCCTAGTCCTCCATCTGAGGAGGCCCCTACCATCCCCTTCCCTGAGGCACTCCGCCATGTGAAGGGGAACAAAAAAGAAAATCCGAAAAAGAGCCAACAGGTAGAGTTCGGCAACGAAATGATTGACAGATTTCACATTCAGCTGACTCTACGAGAAGCATTTGAGCATATCCCCTTCTTCAAGAAGAATTTTAAAGAGACAACTACTGTCCGAAGGAAGAAGAGGCACAGAGATCAAATCCATATGCTCACTCACGACACTTGTTGCGCCATTCAGAACACATTGCCAGCCAAGCGACCCGATACAGGAGCTTCCTATGTTAGATGCGAGATCCAAGAGCAGCGGTTCGATCGTACTCTATTAGACAACGGGTCTTCGATCAACCTCCTTCCGGCAGCCTTACTCAAGCAGTTCGAGTTTGTCCCTCTTCTTCGAAGAAGAACGGTCCTTCAGTTTGCTGATAGGTCGATTAAGAGGCCGAAGGGGTTGTTGAAGGACGTGGTCGTTACCATTCAGGGCCTGAAATTCCCCGTGGACTTTGTTGTATTGGACATGGAGATCCCTGAGTCGGTAACCGATGCCCCCATCATACTTGGACGCCCATTCTTGGCCACTGCCAAGGCGGTATCCGACCATGACAGTGGGACGGTATGTTTTCGCGTAGAAGGCGAAAGCATACAAATAGATACGATCGACCAGACCAGAGCCAGAGAGTTGACGTGCTCAGAACAATCCAGCGAAGCCGAGTAGATGACAGAGGAGGAGCTAGACATCCACCAGGTTTGTGATTTTGAGATGACTGATGATGAATCCAACTGGAAGGACCCCGTAGCACCGACTCTCGCCCTGCCCACAGATTCACTATATCTCAAGCTCATGGCAGTCGAGAGCCGGGAGAGCACATCCCTGGATGAGGATATATCTGAAGCTGACAGTGTTGTGATGAGTGGTGCTGAGGAATTTCAATCATGTTCATCTTCTTCAGATCCCTCGGATTCAGACATTGACTGGGATGACTTTGATGATTATTTGCCTTGTCTGATTCCTTCTGAGCCGACAACTATGATAGAGTGCGAGCCAGTGCAGTTTATTGATGATTCAGCAGGCCGCCCTTCGTCAGAAATTCATGCAGAGCGAGAGTTCTCCCATGCAGACCTGGTAGCATTCACACAGACATATCAGAAGCCAGATCTGCCACCTCCCAGTTGTCCAGAACGGAAACCTCTGCTGCAGTCGATGACATACAGATTCCTTGCGGGTGAGCCAGAAATGTACCCAGTCATTATCTCAGCAGATTTGACTGGAGAGCAAGAATCTCGTCTGATGGAGGTTCTTGAAAGAAATCGCAAGGCAATCGGTTGGAGTATAGCTGATCTCCAAGGGTTGAGCCCAAATATTTGCTCTCACCACATCTATCTTGAGGATAACGCTAAGCCGTCGCGTGAGTTCCAACGACGGCTGAACCCAAATCTTCGAGACGTAGTCATGAAAGAAATTTCAAGGTGGTGGAGCGCCGATTTCATCTATCCCATCTCCGACTCCAAATGGGTAAGTCCGCTACATGTGGTACCCAAGAAGACGGGTATCACTACAGTTGTCAATGAGTCTGGAGAGGAGATCGCTACCAGAGTGCCCACTTCTTGGAGGGTCTGTGCGGACTACAGACGATTGAATGAGGCCACCAAGAAGGATCACTTCCCGCTACCATTCATTGATCAGATTATCGAGCGGTTAGCCGGGAAGAGTCATTATTGTTTTCTTGATGGGTACTCTGGATACAATCAAGTGGCCATTGCGCCCGAAGACCAGGAGAAAACGACATTCACCTGTCCGTTTGGGATGTATGCTTTCAGACGGATGCCCTGTGGTCTATGTAACGCTCCAGCGACATTCCAAAGGTGTATATTGTCCATATTCTCGGACATGGTGGGTGACTGTTTAGAGGTCTTCATGGATGACTTCTCGATCTATGGCGACGGGTTCGACGCTTGTCTTGACTGCCTAGACCGTGTGCTCAAGCGCTGCATTGAGGTCAACCTTGTTTTATCCTGGGAGAAGAGTCATTTCATGATGACTCTAGGGACGGTCCTTGGTCATATCGTCTCCAACATGGGCATGGAGGTCGATCCGGCTAAGGTGGATATCATCAGAAAACTCAATCCGCCGTCCAACTTGCGTCAGTTACGGTCTTTTCTGGGGCATGTCGGTTTCTACCGACGGTTCATTCAGGACTTCAGTCGAATTGCCCGACCGTTTACTGACTTGCTGACAAAAGACACCGAGTTTATTGTCAATGATAAGTGTCTTGAATCTTTTGAGACTCTCAAAAACATGGTTGTTTCAGCTCCTGTCCTTCAGCCACCCGATTGGTCTCTCCCATTCGAGATCATGACGGATGCTTCAGATTTTGCCGTTGGGGCTGTGCTTGGACAGAGGAGGGATGGTTTATCTTTTGCCATTCACTACGCCAGCCGGACTTTGGATGCCGCTCAGCGAAATTACACTGTGACTGAGAAAGAGATGCTGGCCGTAGTTTTTGCTCTTGATAAGTATCGATCTTACATTCTCGGATCTAGAGTAACCATCTACACTGATCACACCGCCATCCGGTACCTAATGTCTAAGAAGGACGCCAAAGCACGTCTCACCAGATGGATCCTTTTACTCCAGGAATTTGATATTGAGATTAAGGATAAGCCTGGAGTCAAGAATGTGGTGGCGGATCATCTCTCCAGATTGGAGAATCTTGAGGAATCTGAGCCCAGTGCACCTATTACTGAGACATTCCCAGATGAGGCGATCTTGGCTGTCACCTCACTCCCATGGTATGCCGACATTGTGAATTATCTTGCTGCCAAGACGGTTCCACAAGGTTGGCCCAGGCAGAAACTTGAGACCTTCCTGGCGAAGGCCAAGTTCTATCATTGGGAGGATCCCGTCCTTTATCATGAAGGAGGGGACAGTATCTGGAGGAGGTGCATTCCTCAAGAAGAGCATCATAGCGTCCTCACATACTGCCACAAACTTGAGGCAGGAGGACATCATTCTGGAAAAAGGACAGCACAGAAAGTGCTTCAATCCGGCCTATGGTGGCCTACTCTCTTCAAGGATTCTGATGAGTTCGTGAAGAGATGTACTGACTGTCAGAAAATGGGAACCTGCGGACAGAGAGACATGATGCCCATGCAACCCATTCACTTCTGTGAGGTTTTTGATGCATGGGGGATTGATTTCATGGGCCCATTTCCTAAGAGTCAGGGGTTCGAGCATATTTTGCTCGCTGTGGATTATGTCAGCCGATGGGTTGAGGCCATCCCCGCCCGAGCCGCAGATGCTAAAACCGTTTGCAAATTCTTGAGGAAAAATATCATTTCACGGTTCGGGGTACCTAGAGTCTTGATTTCAGATGTGGGGTCTCATTTCATCAATGACAAAGTCAGGGCCCTTGCAGACGAGTTCGGTATTGACCATCGGGTTGCCACTCCTTATCACCCTCAGACTAATGGTCTTGCCGAAGTATCGAATCGGGAGATAAAGACAATCTTGCAGAAAGTTGTCTGCCCAGACCGAAAGGATTGGTCACAGCTTTTGGACTCGGTCTTGTGGGCTTATCGGACTTCTTTCAAAAATCCATTGGGGACATCTCCCTTTCGTCTCGTCTATGGCAAGCCGTGCCATTTGCCAGTGGAGATCAAGCACAAATCTTTTTGGGCAGTCACTGAGTTGCTGTTAGATCCAGAGAGTATAGGAGACCAGAGAAGAGCAGAATTGGCAGCCCTGGAAGAACTTAGAGACACAACCTTTTCCAACAGCCTACAGTACAAGGAAAAAGTGAAGACATGGCACGATTCGCATATCAGCCATAAACAGTTTGAGCCAGATCAGAGAGTATGGTTGTTTGACTCCAGGCTGAAATTATTCCCAGGGAAGCTGCAGAGCAAGTGGAAAGGACCGTATGTGGTCAGGAAGGTACATGACAATGGCAGCATCGACATATCCAAACCGTCATCTTCCTCTACCTTCCGCGTCAATGGTCAACGCCTGAAATTATACCTAGATCATGATCCGCCGACCATTGACGTTGCCCCCATTCTTCTGGTATGAGATGTGTCCGTTGACTCTGATCATCTGCATCTCATACATGGTGATCAATTCAACCATCTGCTGTACAGATCCATCTGTTCATATCACAATTTCATTTGTTGATTTATTTTCTTCTTTTCTTCTTTTCTTCTTTTCCTCTTTTATCTTCTTTATCTATCAAAAAGGTGCCGCCCTTGTAGACAGTTTTCCATACTTAGGACGTACCTTGTCTTAAGTATAGGGGGGTTGGCACCCCGAGTTGTTCTATTCTTTTCGATTCTCTCCATTGTCTCCTCTTCTTGTCTATACTTAGGGATATCTTACCCTAAGTATAGGGGGAGACAATCTGAGTACGATCTGTTCATTCCCACCCTTGACCCTCCCTGTGTTGTGTACAGTCTGCTATACTTAGGATTATTTGATCCTAAGTATCGGGGGACGGTCAACTTCTCATTCATCGATCCATTCATTTGTCCCTTTACTATTTAGACTTGTCTATACTTAGTACGAGTTATGTCTTCTCTTTTCTCTCCGATCTATGAGGACATAGCTCAAGCTAAGTATAGGGGGGTCGTATATACTACGTATATACTTTAGCCATAACTCGTACTTTCGTATTTTCTTAATAATATGGCTAACAATTCTTTAAAATTCACTAAAAATCCTTAATAAAAATATGTGATTATTCCTCAAATTCTTTTTGTATTTACTGATTAATAAATCAGGTGAAAATGTTTTTTTGCAAAATGTTTGAAAAATAGTTTGAAAATCTTTGTGAACATCTATTGAAAACTATTTTGAAAATATTTTGTTACATGTTTTCAACCTTTGTAAAAATGTGTGGTTTGTAAAATTTATTTTTTTTGTGTGAAATAAAATGTTTGAAAAATGATTTGCAAATGGTTTGAAAAATGGTTGCAAAAATGTTTTGAAAAACCTATATACTGTTTTGAAAGCCTTTGCAAAAATATTTTCAAATGTGTGTAAAATGTTTGTAAAAACTATTTTGGACTATAGTTTTCAAAAATTGTGTGTAAATTGTTTTTAAATAAGTTTGAGGAATATACACATCATACCTAAAATCCACTATATCTATATATGTATAAAATTGATCACTTACCCTTGTAAATTCTTAAAACCCACTTCTTGTATATATAAGAAGCACTCCCGTGTACATATTTTTAACCTAGTTTCAGCCAAAACTTTTTCTTTTCAAAAATCCCAAAAACATTTGCAAAATTAAAATCCAAAAACATTTGAAAAATCTTTTTGAAAAATACAAAAAAAATGCATCTGCATATGCATCATCATCATGTTTTCAAAAATCCATAAAAAATTCAAAATCCTTGAAAAATTGCATTACAAAAATATTTTCTGCATTGCATTACATAGCATGAGCATTTTTCGGATTGAGTTTGATAGTTGAACAAGTCTAAGTAAAATCCGGAGATTGGAGCTTGATTGGACCTTAAAATCTACCTAATAACAGGAACCTTATAGGAACTGGGTTTGAGGTACTTCAGGTCTAGTTGACTTAATTCTTTGAGGATCACGGGACTTGGTTCAATGGATTCTTGACTGCCCAAGTAGAGTATTTCGGAACACACGCACGACTCTTGTTGATAATGACCTAACTTGGACACCTGCACCTTTCACATGGCTCAACTCAGTTGGAGTGGTGAGGGGATTGGATTTGCCGGTATGAGACGCACACAAGTGGAAACATTTGTCCTCCTCTAGGGAGGGAAGTGCACCCCAACCCGTCCAGTGATTAGGAAGTCTAAAGACAGGAGGCTGTGGGTTGCGATAAAGCTTCAAAAGAGGGATAGTCTACGGGCTCAAGAAGAAAAACTCCTTATGTAAATGCTGCTGTATATAGTATTCAAAAAAAAAAGTTCAGGCATGTACAAAAATAAAAAGCCTGCAAGTATGTACAAAGTCAATAAGCAAGCTTGAGTTCCAAAGTCAAATATGTGAGCCCGCAGCAGGATGACTTGACTACACTGGTCTTGCATCCCGGGATAGGTAGCTACACTGGCTACCGTCCATTCTTCTCTTCACCCCCTCCTCTTGAGTTGGTTGCCACTTGAACTTAGAAGGGAATACCCCGCTCCTCGAGGATGGAGTCATTGGATTGGGGAATCATTGGGTTGTCGTACGGGAGAAGTCAGTTTCTTTGTCATTCTAGTTGGGGAGAGCCACCATCACTTACACTGTACAAGTCAGATTCATAGTCGTAAGAGTTTGCGTATGAGTTGAAGTATTTCTGACCTGGCTATTGAGGAGACTTGGACAGAGTTTTGGGATTCTCAGGGACTGTTGGATTTCAAACACGGTTCTCAATAAGGTTCCACCCGCACTAAAATTCCAAAGGTTCGACTTAAGCTCCAAACTTTGATTTTGTGAAGACAAGTTTGATAATCAAATAAAATCCAAGTTCTTCTTTTTCTT
Source organism: Ottelia alismoides (assembly GCA_037367405.1). NCBI lineage: Eukaryota > Viridiplantae > Streptophyta > Magnoliopsida > Alismatales > Hydrocharitaceae > Ottelia > Ottelia alismoides. Next base: position 41,570 of record JAZKJV010000452.1, on the reverse strand, counting down.
TTCTTTCTTTTCTTTTTGCACTTATTGCATAAGTGTTTGCTAGGGACTAGCAAAGGTAAAGTATAGGGGGATGATGAATCCACATTTCATCATCTTTATTCTATCATTTTGGCACCAAAAACCCTAGCAAATGCCTGTAAATAGCATTAAATAGATCATATTAGCATCCATGCATGTGCATCATATTAGTGTATAAAATACTGTAATTAAGGCCAAAATTATAGAATAAATAAAGAAAAGAAAAAGAATAAAATATTGTAAATATTTTATGACCCAAAACCCCCGAGACCTAGGCATCTTGATGAATAGGTCGACCAGGAATAAAGTAGGGGGAGATAAGGTCAGAAATACAGAGAAAATACCTATATTTCTATTCATTCTGGGACCTACTTTTGGTTCCACTTTTTATAAATCAAATAAAGAAACTTTGTACATGAAAGTTGTAGACAATTTAATAAAGAAAAATACAAAATTGATTTCACAGAAAAATAATGTACAGATGAAAAGATATGGTCTGAATAAGAATCCAGAATCCCAACTTTCCAGACCCGTATCTCACAACTGACAACTCCAAATGCAGTGTACTCACCTTTAATTGTATATAGAATAAAATAATCTATCCAATGGTGGTGGTTTCGCATTTGGCGGAGTCACGGTTTGAAAGTTGAGTTTTGGACCCCTATTGTATACCTGTACTAAATAAAATATTCAATTTATTCTTTATGTATTATTTATTCATTTTTTTTATTTTTATAATGATGTAAATAGTACTTATAATAATTATGTACATAAAAATTAAAATAAAAATACAAAAGAAATCCAAATAAAAATACTTGTATATACCTGATACATAGGTATCTTACCTATATGTATACCTATACTCTTTATACTTATATTTTATTTAACATACATAATAAATCAGAAAAATAAAATAAAATTATATTTGTGTATATAAAAGTGTTTTATAATTTTAGAAAATAAGGTATGAAATTAATAAAAATAAAATACACAAAATAAAAATAAAATACTAAAATACATAGGTAATATACCTATATAGGGTTAAAAAGGTAACTTGTAAAAATGTAGTTCATAAAAATAATTAAAAATCAGAATAAAATACTACATAAAATAACGAATATTTTTTATTTTATAATTATTATTTAATTTGGCTTATTTCTATTTTTTAAATAATTCTTAAATCTTTTTCCAGGAGTTTTTCCTGGTTGGTCCACGTGGACCAACCAGGGGACTAGGAGAGTTGACCTCGGGTCAACTCCCTGGTCCTACTCCTGTAGCATTGTCAGAATAGGTTTGACCCCATTTTCAAGGTTTTTTGGGCGCTGCACCTTTCATCCTTTCGTGATGAACCTTTGACGACTTTTCTTCCTCGACCAGAGCTCTTGCACGCCCAAGACTCCCCTTGGGCAGAGGAGCTCTGAATCGAGCTGGACACCTCGGTCAAATGAGCCCCTCGTCAACCCCTTAAAGCCAAACCCTGATTCCCATTTTTGAATTCGAACCGCGACTACTCTCTGATCCACCCCCCTTAATCGAGCAAGAGGAGCCCGGAGGTGACAGCTTCGAGCCCCAAGCCTCCAAGTGGCGGGAGAGCACCCGGATCGACGCGCGTTCCAACCTCCGACGACCGCCGTCGAGGTATCCTTTCCCTCGCCCAACCTGGGCTTGAGGCAATGTAATCCTTGTAGTTTTAGCTTCTCATTGCATTAGTCGTAGTCTAAGGTTCATTTTCATCTTCACATCCACTCATTCCGTGTATCGATTCGCCAAAATCGATCATCGCCGGAGCTGTCTCCGGCCACCGTCACTCTCCGTGCCTTACGCCGCCACAAACTCCATCCCTTTGCGCCACGTGATCGGGGCATTTTGCCCCCGATTACATCACCTTTTGTTTTGTGCAGGTACCTGGGCATTCGACGCATCTGGGGCGTTTTTGGGTTCTCGCCGGAGATCCTGGAGCTGCGCATCTTCCTCTGCTCGGTGGGAGAGCTCCGCCGCTCTCCGAGCCAAACCGTTGCTTCCAGACGATAGAGGGGGCCTGCAGCCATCGCCTGGACCATTCTTGAGGCCCGTTGACCGCTGGAGCACGGAGCATTCGACGGAGGAAGGTCGCCACGGCGGCCCTTCTTCCGTGTTCTTCCAACGTCCCTCCGTGCCGTCCGATCAACGCCAATTCCTCCAGGCGTCCATCGACCATCCGATCAAAGCCCTCCGCCGCCGTCGATCTCCTCACGGAGATCTAATCCGAGGCATTGGATCTGAAGGGGTATCGCGGGCCCCAGTGTCGACACGTGGATAAGTGGAGTTCGCTCCACCGTCCGATCCTCCGCCAGCTGGGGTATTTTGCAACTTTCGCCCTAACAATTTTTGTAATATTTTATTAGAACCTATACTTTCATTTGTTGTTCAATATTTTTGTAATATTTGCACAAACACCCCCGTAGTTTATTTATTTGCGTTCGGGTCCTTCGCCACGTCACCTCACGTGCCCTGTACACGTGAGGTGTGGGCATTTTGTAGAGGGGCCCTCGAGCTTTGTTGTATTTTGTTTTAGTACCAAAACTTTAACTTAACGTGTTATATTTTTAGAAAAATTGCATGTAAGCCCTCAACTTTTTAGAAATTATAGTTTAGTCCTCGCCAGGCGCGTGCAAGTCACGCGCCCTGGTGGGAAAATTGCTAAGACCCCCAGGCGGGTTTTGTAATTGTGTTTTGGTGCTATAAATTGAATATTCAGTTCAATATTTTTGTGGAAATTTGCATGTATGCCCCTGGATGTTTTATAAATTGCATAAATGCCCCTGCCAGGCCTGTTTATTGATTGGATGTTTGCTCTAATTATTTGACCTATCTTTTTAAATCCAAAATTTCCACAAAAATAGGGTTAAGCTCTTGGATACTTGTACTTTAACGCTTTAATTTTAGTTTTTGATTTTATTTTATTTTTATATTTATTAAAAATCAAAAACATGCTTTTTATGCACTGTCTAGCTTAGAAAATGCCAAAAAAATATTAAAACCCTCCCAAAAATTCCAAAAAAATTACCTAGTGTCTATTTTATCCTATTTTATTGTCAGTCCAAAAATCACTAAAAATCTCAAAAGAAAAACACTAAAAATTTAAAAACACTCAAAAACTTCAAAAAAATATAGAAAATCAAAGAAAAATCCAAAAATTGCAAACTCAGTTTCTGTTTGTTCTCTATTTTGATCTCTTTATTTGAAAAATAGTGTGAAAAAGTTTGGTTGTTGTTCGCTAATTTTAATTCCCATTTTATTCACAGCCAGCAGTATTTGCACTGTTTTGCTTTATTTCAGTCTTTAAAAATACTAAAAACACCTTGAAAAATCCCCAAAAATCACAAAAACAGTAAAAAAATCCTAAAATATCAAAAATATTTTATTTCTGAATTTTTGGATATTTTTACACATTTTTATAAATATTTTATCTTGCCTTTCATTACATTGTCTTTAGTTTCCAATATTGAAAAAGAAAAAAAATATATAAAATATAAAATTATAAAAATCAGAAAATTAAAAATCAAAATACAAAATTAAAAAAATTAAATAAAAATAAAAAAAATTTAAAATTTAAAAACCCACAAAAATTTCTTGATTTGCTTGTTTGCTTAGTGTAGATTTCACACACACACTTGTGCATTAATTTTGAACTACCCTGTTTGCTCCCTGTGTTCGAACTCTCTGCATACTTGTCACTATACACCATTTGTGCAGAGTTAAAAATAAATTTTAACTCCACATTAGTTCTAATTTATTGATCTTTAGTGTGGGTTAATTATTGACTTTAATCGAGATTTGTGTGGTCGACACTTCGACTGAGTTCACGCTTTGTGGTGGGCTTAAGACCACTGAATTTCGGTTAAATCATGCAGCTCATTGGAGGAGCTGCGGCACGGCGTGGCAACGTCGTGGATCTCGCCGGAGGTGGCGGCCTGTCTTCGCTCAATTTTACGTCCAATTGTTGTCACCAATGGGTGGCTCTGAGCTCTAGGGTACCTCTCGTAATGGTGGATGGGGGTGAAAGTGGTCGGAGGTGGCTGATTTATAGGATGAAGGTGACGGCAGGGATGGCTAGGAGGTGGTGTTCGTGGATGTCGTGGAGCGACTCTGAGGGTTGTCATGGAGATCGAGGGGGCTGGCGAGAATGAGGGATGAGTGGGCTCCATCGTGGTGGCGTCAGTGGTCAGAGAAGGTGGTCAGCGTGGAGCTAAAAATAGAAAGGGGGCGGCCCCTGGTGCACGGTGGAGAACGTGGGCGCAGGGCGTGCGGAGGTTGACGACAATGCCTCGACCGTTGGATCTCGCGATCCAACGGTCCAGATGGAGGCGTGGATCGATGCCTGAGATCTAATCGAGGGCGCGACATCGGAGGGCTCGTATCGCACCACGTGGTGTGCTGAGGATGTTGTGCGAAGGGACGGTCCAGATTACATCTGGAGATCGATCGGATGGCAGAGAGAGCAAAGTGTTTGAACCGATGGATCTGGAGTAAATCGGATGGTTGAGGCGATGCCACATGGTGCAAGGGGAAAGAGGCGCTAGCGGACGGCTTGGATGAGATCTAGGACTTGATCAGACGGTGGTGAATTAAGGCAGACGTGGAGATCACTGGGTCGTTGGATCTAGATGAAGATCCAACGGTCCAGGGCGCGGGCGGATAGGTTAAAGGGAGCGGGCCGCGTGGCGCAATCAGAGGGCGCCACGTGGCTGGCTATGAGTGGATGAAGAGAAAAATAAGATTAGAGGGAGAAGGACATCGAATTTGGAAAAACTCAAAACATGAAAGTTGTAGATCTTGATGAGATCTAGAAGTTTCATGTTGACCAAAAACGGAGATGAGGTCAAATGTGATACAAAAATACAAGAATATAAATATACATATGTATAGTATACAAGGAGGCCCAAAAACCCAACTTTTGCCTACGAGCTCCGAATTGAATGAAATTAGTTTCATTTTAAAGGTCTCTGGATGTGTATTCATCTGGATGTGAGTAGACCTAATTCGGAGTTTGTAAGAGAGAGATATGGGCATTCTAAGGTCCAGGGGTTTTGGGGCTTTATTGGTATTTTACAAAAGAGATCTCTGGCCTTCTTCCCTATATTATTAACTAATGGTGTACATATTATAAGGAAGGTGTTATTTTATTTTGGAGGGGATAAAATACAAGAGAATAGGTGGATATTTTACAGGTGGATTTTACACAAGGAGTTGCCTTCTTATTTAAATGCAAAGATGAATGCTAAGATGCATATTTTGTAGATTGATGCACGAATGCTATTTATGCAAGATAAAGGGAAATATGAAGCTAAATACCCGGGGACAAAGCTCTATTTTCAACTTTAAGAGTGATGAATCACATATTCATCAACCCCCTATACTTAAACCTTTCTCATCCCCAAGCAACTAAAATGGAATGCAAGAGTGAAATGATTTTAGGTTCCATACCAAGGTCATGAACAAAAGTTGAAAATGGAGCTTGACTCGACCTTTGGATTAATTGTGTGGTGGAACCTTATTGAGATATGAACTTAAGACCTAACAGACTTCAAGTTCCACAAGTCTTCTATTGAAGACTCCTTAATAGTCAGGTCAAAACAATTCCTCAACACAAATTTCTGATGACTATGATTCTTACTTGTACTGTGTAAGTGAAATGTAACTCTCCACATCAGAAATGGCTCAGAATCAGCCTCCTCTAACAAGGTAACTCAAATAACCCAGTCCAGTAACTCTTTCCTCGAGGAGCGGGGTATTCCCTTCTAAGTTCAAGTGCAACCAGCTCAAGAGGAGGGGGTAGAGAAAAGAATGGACGATAGCCAGTGTAGCTACCTATCCTAGGATGCCTGACCAGTGTAGCCAAGTCATCCAGCTGCAGACTTCTTGCTAATATACATACTCCGACAGGTATTTTATTTTCACTTGGTCTGTCTATTTTTTGGAGTTCTTGCATTTTTTCTTTTTTTCTCTCTTTTTTTTTGAACTATATACAAGGTGTGGCATGTACATCAGGAGTTTTTCCTCTTGAGCCAGTAGACTATCCCTCTTTTGAAACATTATTGCAACCCACAGCATCCCGTCTTTAGATGTCAACACCACCAGACTAGGTTGAGATGCACTACCCTCCCTAGAGGAGGACGGATGTTTCCACCCGTGTGCTACTCCAAGCTAAAGGATTCTACCTCCTCACCACCTCATCAATGAAGAGTTGTGTGCATTGTGCTTTGTCCAAGTTAGGTCATTATATAAAAGAATCATGCGTGTGCACGAGATATTCTACTTAGACTGATTAAGATGACATGTGAACATAGACTTGCGGACTCAAAGAATTAAGTCACTTGACCTGAGAAATCTTAACTCCAGTTCCTATAAGGTTCATCTGAAATTAGGTGGATTAAGGTCAAATCAAGTCCATCCTCAATATCTACTCATAACTTGGTTCAGAACCCATTAGATTTTCACCTTGCATATGCAAGATATGCGGATGAGATGCAGATGACATGCTATGTAGATGAATGTAAATGCAAGACTCTTTTTCTTTTCTTTTCAGATGCAGAGATGATATGCAAGAGTAAATAAGAAGCCTATTTTTTATTTTTGTTTTTTTTTTCAATTTTTACCCACCCGTAATTATTGCAAAATATATAAAAAATACGCGAAAGTACAAGCTATGGGTAAAGTATGTATGTAATATATACATGCCCCCTATACTTAGCGTGTGCTATGTCCTCAGAGAACGAAAAGCGAGGAAAAAGACATAGCTCGTGCTAAGCGCAGAAGAGCTAAAATAACAAAAAGTAAAGAAGCTGCTCTGCCCCCCTATACTTAGGCTCTTACAGCCTAAGTGTAGAAGAAGATCAAAAAATGGGGCGGGCGAGGTCAAGAAGAGAAGCGGATGAATATACAATACGGGCATCGGTCCCCCCTATACTTAGGCTTAGGTCAGCCTAAGTATAGGATGGAAGTGAGTATGAGGATCAATGTGATCTGGAGGGTGTACAGAGACTCGACTCAAGTTGCTTCTCCCCCTATACTTAGGATCTGGTTATCCTAAGTATAGTCCAAGATGGTGATCAATGAAGCTAGGATGAGTTGCAAGAGTCGTGGGGGAGAAAGGTCAGAATGTACAGGAATGATGGTATATACAAGTGAGTTGTTCTGAATCTTTTAAGATGTTGCTGATGGCTAGAGCTCACAGCTGCAAGGTCTCATGCGTGGCTCGAGGTGTATCTGCTGAATCTGTCTCGCGCATGAATACAATCTCCTCAACATGGACTAACTGCTCATTGGATTCGACGAAGTGTTTCAACAATTGTCCATTCACAAGGAATGTCGGTGCGTCATCTGCGAGATCTGAGATCTCGACACATCCACTATCATGCACCGTACGAACGACAAATGGACCTGTCCACTTGGACTTCAACTTGCCTTGGAAGATCTTCAGCCTAGCATTAAACAAGCATACCTTCTGTTCAGGAACAAAGGTCTTTCGTCTGATATATCTATCGTGCCAACGCTTAACCTTGTCCTTGTACACCAAACTATTGTCATATGCGTGGTTTCTGACTTCCACAAGCTCATTCAGATCCATATCTCTCTGCTTCTACCCAAGGTGTGTGTTCCAGTTGACCTTCTTGATTGCCCATTCTAATTTATGCACTAGTTCTGCGGGCAAATGGCACGGCTTTCCGAATACCATTCGGAATGGGGAGGTTCCTAACGGTGTCTTGTAAGTTGTCCTATACGCCCATAGGACCTGATCCAAGATCTGAGACTAGTCCTTCCTGTCTGGGAGGACAAGCTTTTGCAATATAGTCTTCACCTCCCGATTCGACACCTCAGCCATACCATTGGTCTGTGGGTGGTAAGGACTAGTGACACGGTGTTCAATGTCGTAGTCCTTCAGGAGTTTCTTCACCTCCCGATTTACAAAGTGGCTACCCTCGTCTGATATCATCATTTTGGGGATCCCGAACCTAGAAATGATGTGCTCTCTGATGAATTTACAGACAGTCCTGCTGTCTGCGGCTCGGGTCGGGATAGCCTCTATCCACCTGGAAAAGTAGTCTACCGCAAGAAGGATGTATTCGAACCCATGGCTAACAGGGAATGGGCCCATGAAATCGATGCCCTAGGCGTCAAAGGCATCACAAATGATGACAGGCTGCATCGGCATCTCATCCTTGGAACCAACAGTTCCTCCCATTCTCTGGCATACTGGACACGACTTCGCAAAGGTGATGGCATCACGAAACAGAGTCGGCCCGTAAAAGCCACACTGAAGTACCTTCCATACGGTCCTCTTCCCGGAGTGGTGTCCTCCTACCTCGAAGCTGTGGCATAAAGAAAGGACACTCTGGTATTCCTCCTGAGGAATACACCGTCTCTAAACACAATCCGGTCCTTCAAAGAAAAGGATCGAATCCTCCCAATGGTAGTGTCTAGCATCCGATTTCAGTCGGTCGATGTGGCTCTTGGGCCAACCCTCGGGAACCTTCTTGGAGACAAGATAGTTCACAATGTTGGCATACCATGGGAGTGAGTCGACAACAAAAATCGACTCGTCTGGGAAGGAGTCTAGAATTGGTGAATCCTCGGAAGTATTGATATTTTCGAGACGAGAGAGATGATCAGCTACTACGTTCTTCTTTCCAGGTTTATCACAGATGTCCAAATCAAACTCTTGGATAAGCATAATCCACCGAAGAAGACGCGCCTTCGTGTCCTTCTTCTCCATCGGGTATCGTAGCGCTGTATGGTCAATGAACACGATTACCTTGGATCCAATTAAATGAGATCTGAACTTGTCCAAGGCAAACACTACCGCAAGCATCTCCTTTTCCGTAACTGTATAGTTACGGTGAGCGGTATCAAGCACTTTGCTTGCGTAGTGTATTGCAAACGGGATGCCATCCCTTCTTTGTCCTAACACAGCCCCAACAGCAAAGTCTGATGCATCCATCGTGATCTCAAAAGGTAGAGACCAATCTGGGGCTTGTAGGATGGAGGCGTCCATGATCATTCCTTGTAATAGCTTAAAGGCCTCAAGACATTTGTGATCAACAACAAACTCCATGTCTTTGCCTAAAAGCTCAGTTAGCGGTCGGGCAATCTTAGAAAAATCCTTGATGAATCTCCGATAAAATCCGACATGCTCGAGGAACGACCGCAACTGCTTGATGTCGGTTGGTGGCTGGAGTCGTCTGATCACATCCACCTAGGTAGGGTCAACCTCCATTCCTCTCTTGGAGATGACATGCCCCAACACAATACCCTCCATCACCATGAAGTGACTTTTCTCCCAGGAGAGCACCAGATTGACCTCACAACAGCGTTTGAGGACTCAGTCCAGATTCCTAAGGCAGGAATCGAAGGAATCGCCGTGGACCGAGAAGTCGTCCATGAAGACTTCCAGGAATTCTCCGACCATTTCGGGGAATACAGCAATCATGCACCTTTGAAAAGTACCTGGAGCATTGCATAACCCAAAGGGCATGCGCCTGAAAGCATAGGTACCAAAGGGGCATGTGAACGTGGTCTTTTCCTGGTCCTCCGGAGCTATTGCTACTTGATTGTAGCCCGAGAACCCATCTAAGAAACAGAAGAACTCTTTCCCCGCTAGTCTCTCTAAGATCTGATCAATGAATGGTAGGGGGAAATGATCCTTCTTCGTCGTGGCATTCAGGCATCTGTAATCCACAAAGACACGCCACGACGTGGGCACTCGTGTCACGATCTCCTCTCCATCCTCGTTGGTGGTCGTCTGAATTCCCGACTTTTTTGGAACCACATGGATCGGGGCCACCTATTTAGAGTCGGAGATGGGATAAATAAAACCAGTGTTGCACCATTTCTCTATCTCCTTCTTTACTACCTCTCGTAAATTTGGATTCAAACGACATTGGAATTCATGAGAGGGTTTGGCTTCATTCTCCAAGTAGATATGGTGCGAACACAGAGCGGGATTTATCCCGTGGAGATCGGAAATGCTCCAGCTATCGCCTTGCGATTTTTCTCCAGGATCTCTAGCAAGTGAGATTCCTGCTCCTCGGTCAATAGCGAACTGATGATGACCGGAAATTTCTTGTCCTGACCCGCAAGGAAGGCGTATTTCAGTGTTGTGGGTAAAGGCTTGAGCTCAGGTATGGTGTGATCGTCTAGGAAATCTAGCTCAATCAAATATGGTTCGGTGTTAGAAGTGGCTGGATCTTTCTCTGTAATTGTTGCCACCAAGTTATTCAGCTCTGGAGTCGGATCGTCAAAGGTCTCCATGCAATCGGCAAAAGCCGCGTCTGACTCGTCATCCTCATCTTCCGATTGTCCTAAAGAGGGAAGGACCGACAGGCCCAGCTGGGCCTCTAAGTCATCGAAGATGTAGGGAGATGCAGGTTTTGAGTTGTACTCGTCTCTGAGGACCTCGCAAACTGACTCATGCATGGGATCATCTCCGGAGGGGAGGGACTCATCTGTACTGGTTGGGTTCTGTCTCCATGGCCCAAGTGTGTCTACATGATCGCAGTCTGCTTCGGTCGAAGAGTACTCGGTGTTGGATTCGGAATCTGGTCTCTGCCAGTTTGCTTCATCTCGAGTTCCTCATCTCCGCCTGGAGTTTAGAACTGGATCTTCCCGATCTTATAATCAAACAAGGCCCCCGTTGTCTTGAGAAAGGGCCTGCCTAAGATGATATGGGAGTCTCTCCAATTACGAGGGGTTTCCATATCTAGGACAGTGAAGTCCACCATGTATTCTTGACCCTCGACTTTGATTACAACATTCCTCAATTCTCCTTGGGACCTCTTGGTTGATTTATCAGCAAACTATAGGAGGGCTCTAGATTTCCTGAGAGGTCTGAGATTAAGCCGCTCATAGAGGGTTGTAAGCATTAAGTTAATTGAGGAACCATTGTCTAGGAGAGTGCGTGCAAACGCAATGTCATCGACATGACTCACCACATAATGTGCACTCATGTCTCTTCGTTTCCTTGGAAACGAGTTCTTTATTGCACAAGTCGTGGCTACTGACAGAACGTGTTTCTCAACACGGCTTGTGGTCTTCCTGCTAACCCTAGTAGATGTGCATCTCACCTTAAGGTAGTTCTCAAATGCAGGAGTCATTTCCACGTACTTGTCAAAGGGGATTGTGACCTTGATGTATTTGTTGCAGAACTCTGCCATCTCAGGGTCATCTTTTTGGATTTTTTTTATTTTCTTCTTTCCACCCTTAAGAGCTCGGGGGGAAGGGATTATTGACTCTAACTCATGTTCTGAAACTGAAATGTATTCATTGAAAATTGGAACTGAGTTCTGTAGAAGACTCGGACTCTGAAACAGACTCGGACTCTGACTCTGACTAAAAGAAAAATGCTGAGGCGAAACCGGTGATGCGTCTTCCGCGACTTCTGGACGATCCTCCTCAGATGGAGGTGCAGGCTCTTTTTCGATTTTGTCGGACTCTTTGCTAGTGCGGGTTTGCTGCTTCGAGGACCCAGAAGTCCTTTTCTTCTATCGGTGGCGATGATGGCGGTGCTGCTCCTCTTCTTCCTCCAAGTTCTCCTCAGGTAGAGACTTGGCGGCTCCTTCCTTCGGTGCCCGTGCCCGATCAGGTATGGTCACGGTCCTTCCGCTCCTAAGGGACATATGGTTCACATTATCATACGAAAGGATCTCATGTTCAGATAATGAATTATCTGAATAGTATACCTGATCACGAGGTCGGTTCTGACCTTGGGTTAAGCTGTTCGGGTTGGCCTGAACATGTGCGGGAAGTGGGGTCTTTGGCACCATCTGTTGATCCTGGGTACGAGAAACATGATTCAGATCGATTCTCATATCCAGATAGTCATTCTGGATTTGTTGGACCCTATCAGACATGGTCTGGATTGCCAAGGTGAGGGACTTCAATTCGGTGGGCTAGGTTGGCTGATGCTGACTTGTGGATGAGGTTCTGTACTGGCCCTGCTGGCCATGCCGATATTGCTGCTGGTGATGGGACGGTGTTGGGCCCTGCTGGCCCGAGTGGAATGTGTGCTGCTGCTGCTGGTGCTGCTGAGGCTGGTACCCTCGTTCGGACATGGACTGAACAAAGCGTGGTGCGGGGACGGAGCTGGTTTCCTGGTAAGCTGGGGAAGGTCGGTGAAGCTTACCATTCCCCATCCCCAACTGTCTGCTGACGAGGTCACGGCTGTACCACAACCCATTGATCTCGAACACCTGCGGAGGCTCCTCGTATCCGGTCTCCACTTTTGGGGGTGCATGTTGGTCCTGCTGGGTGTAAGGTTGATCCTCTACCCAGCCACTCTGAGGCCCTAGTGCCTGCTCCTGTACAAGATGGACTCGGTGCACAGGTGCGGGCGGTGTAGAAGGGGCAGGTAGCTTCATCTTAGCTACCTTCTCAGTAAGTTCATCAACTTTCTTCGGTAAACGCGAGAGAGACTCAAGGTCAGTGACCCTCTTGTGGATATGCTCGACCATGGTTAACTTGTCAGCAATCATCCCCATGATGGGGATGAGGTCCTCTGTCAGAGCCGCTACAGTCCTCCTAGTTGTCTCATTGGATAATATTGAGGGAGACAATTGATAGGCTCTGGTGGCCTGCAACCTGCCTGTTTCCACCATCTGTTCTAGTATCTTCCATATTGCATTCTCGTTCTTGTTCAGATAGCTTCCTCCACAGGAGGCACTGGTTAACCCCTACATCTCTAGGGTCATGCCACAGAACAAGGTCTGGACCAAGATCGCCTTAGAAATGCCATGGCAGGGACATTTCTGAATTAGGTCGTTGAACCTATCCCAGGCTTCATGGAATGGTTCACTGGGTCCTTGGGAGAAACTAGCGATCTTGGTTCTCATTTTGATTAGTTCTACTGAGAGGGTAGAACTTATTCAGGAATAAGTCCTTGAACTGCATCCAGGCTGTACATATCACCCTTAGGTTCTTCAGCCAATGTGCTGCCTTATCTCCTATGGAAAAAGGGGTGGCTTTCAGTCTAATGTAATCCTGCCCAACCTTAGGATGACTAAGGTTGTTGCAAACCAGCTTGAAGTCTCGGAGGAAGGCATATGGTTCTTCATGGGCATTTTCGTTGAATTTCAGTAGTAGGCTAAGGAAGTGGGGCTTGAGCTCGAATGCTTCTGGGGGAACCGTTGGTATCAACCAATTGTGCATCTCGTTCTCCGTTGGGTTGTAGGCATCAACCATTGGTCGGTCGATCCCTCCTGCTGCAATAATTTGTCCCATTCTAGTTGTGAGATCTGCATTTTATTGTTCTGTTGTGGCGAGGCGGTTAAGAATCTGTCGCAATGCGTCCTAATCCGGTGGCTGTTTAGGTGGCATCTTGTCCTCTAGTCCTGGGTATGAAACATGGTTGGTGTCAGAGGACAAATCAAGGAAGGGATTCTTACCGAGGCGATGGTCTTCCTCGGTAAGCTCGGAGGAGAGAAAAGGGTTGGTTTGAGAGTAACCACCCTGGGTGAGAGGGAACCAGAACTCAAGAGGGTCATGAGTCCTGGGTGGTCCAAAGTACGCTTGGGCCGATGAAGAGGAGTTTCGTGGGGGGTTAAATGAGAGATTGGTGAATAAAGAGTTGATATCCCCCCAGTCACTCATCTTGATTTGGAGAGAAGAAACGGGAATCCTAAGTGAAGATATGATATGTTTTCTATTTGAAGCAAACAATTCAATCCAAGACCCTGGGTTCACACTCAACACAGTGAAGGACCCGAAACCGAGTCCAATTAAGCTTGTTAATTTTAAGTGTGGTTTTTCAAGCAAGATAGCAAGGATTACGCGGCCTAGAGGGAAGTCGGCTCAGAGCCGGATGCGTCTTCCCTGTTTAACATGTTGCCTAAGATACCGTCGGTCCTTCCTTTCTTCGCTCCTATCCCAAGTTGATGGATTCAAAGACCTGCCCCTATCTACATGCAAGCAGGCGGAGGCTGACAAGGCCGAAACTTCACCCCGGGGAGTTACTGGCAACTTATCGCGAAATACCGTAATTTCGCCCCTATCTACCTGAGACAGGCAGAGGCTACTAGGTACTAGTCATTGAACCTTAATAAATTCAACTTGTGGTATTTGCTAGTATTAGTCAGAACGTGATATGGAAGGTAGGGATTTGGGCTCTGCCTTAAGGTGTTCACACACACTCAAATACCCTCACTCAGCCTGAAAACAAGGTCGGGGATTAATCTCCCACAAATAGATTTTCCAATTTTATTATTATGTTTTGGGTCAATAATGTTAGCAGCCCCGGTTTTAAGTTAAGTTATCACTTGTTAGTCCAACTACATAGCACGCCTATCGTCTAGTCCCAATTTCCGCTTAAATTAAGTTTAAAAAACAGAGGGGGAAATCGAGAAAGCCGATGCACGAAAAACGATGATGTGTATGTTGAGTAGAGAATACTTACAGTGATCCCTTCGCTTTTTATGCAGGATGCAAAACAGAATTGAAATCTTTTACACTATATGCAAATGAAAGCGACAAAAATCCGCTCCTAGACAAGCAGTTCAATTAGGGAGTGAAGCACATGTTATTTTGACTAGATCTGTGGTCTAGGTGTGTCTTTTAAGTGTATTGTGTGGTCCTAGAAATTTACGAGCACAAGCAAATCCTAGAGTGGCTCGAGGAGCCGCTAGTGCAAGCCTAATTTACAATTCAATCCACACAGCACACGGGGACATAGTTTCACTATCTTTACACACACGAGAACCCAAATGGGAACCGCTGGAAATAATGCAAAAATAAAGAAGAAGAAAATGAAAATAAATTACAAATCCTCTCAAATCACTCAAAGAATTAAAATGCTGATTCCTCGAAGTGTCTTCGACTCCTCCCGTTCCTTGCACAGAAATAATTTGAGGTCAGAGAGAGAATGACACAAAAAATACAAAAATTAAAAGATAGAAAATATTCACAAGAAAACCAGGAGTCAGACTACCCGGGGATAGAAAATCAAGCACTCAGAATTACTGCAAATTAACCTAAGCCGTGCCTCCCCGGCAATGGCCCCATTTTGAAAAGACTCCCACCACCCTTGTTAATTCGATCAGATTAATGCTCAAATTAATAAAGAATGTTCATTGTAGTCGGATAATGAGAGCAGTTTAAAAACCACTTTTAATTAAAGCAAGTTAATCTCGAGCAACAATTTTTTTTACTTGGGCAAGCCCAAGGTCAAACTCAGGGAGGCAGTTGTCTCCTTAGTTAAATTATTAGCAAAGTCTAAGGTCTGATTTTAGGGAATAATTTTTTAAGTCTTTTTTTTGTTTTTTTTATGCAAGACACATGCAAGATCTAGCCAGTCCACAGTTTAATTCAGAAAGGTGATCAAGTCCAAAATTACGAAACTTGGCTAGATGATGAAATGGGATGAAATTAGACTACATTAATTTTTTTGGAATTTTCTGACACTAAATAAAATTACTGTGAATTAAATATGAATGCAAGGTGAATTTAACTAAATTAATTTTAATAAATATCAAATCACAATATTTTTTGGGGATAAAAATTATCCTAGATAAATCTAAAGGTGAGGAATCCAGAAAAATTATCAAACCTTAATTTGGATGTGAAATGAACCCATTAAAAATTAATTAAGTAATTCACCAAATGAATTATTTGGGCCTCGAGATGCATGCAATTGAGATGAAATTTTTATGCAAGGTAAAGCTAATTATCTTAGATCTAATGTGATTTTTGGGGGATTTTTGGACTCACAGAGAAATTACTATCAATTAAGAGGTGAAATTGGGCAAAATATAGCAAAAATGAACTAATTAATTAATAGAAAATTCTACTGGTATTACAAAAATATGCCACGTGTCACATAATGAAGAGGATAATGTAAGCTACACAATGCAATTTTTCAAACTCAAAAATGAATTAATATGAATGCCTAAATATGCGTGCAAAGACAGGGGTATAAATGCAATTACAGGAATTAAAATTGCTAGAAATAAAAAGTGCTGACAAGGACTAATATGCAATTACCTATAATGCCGAGAGGGTGGATGCAATTTCTCCACGGGACACGTGCTCCTCACGTGGGGTCGCCTAGCAAGGACTGGATGTAATATTGAAAACCTTCAAGGGCCTCGATGCAATTTGCCCAGGCCACACGTGTGGATCACGTGGGGGGGTCCAAGGCTTGGAGGACTTCGGAGGCTTGGGCGGCTCCGGAGGTTCGGGTCTGGCTCGGAGAAGCTTCGGGTGATCCGAGCCTAGCGGTCGGGGAAGAGGCTCGGATCGGGCGACGTGGATGGATCTGAACCGTGGGATCAAAGATGATCCAACAGTGATGAAAGGATGCCTCTTGGCATGTCTTAACTCGTTGGATCAAGATCGATCCAACGGTCCTTGAAGCTCGATGAAGGGGGCGACGTGGACGACCAAGCACTGCTGGATCAGGATGAATCCAACAGCCCTCGGATGCTCTGGCAGTTGGTGACGTATAAAAGCGTGATCAGGTCCGTAGGATCAAGGATGATCCAACGGCTGTAGAATGAGGCGTCGTGGATGCTCCTGACCGTTCGATCAGGAGGATCGAACGACTGCTGGCTGTCGTCCCCCAACGGCCCTCCACCTCCTACGGCGGAGAAGGCCGGACTCCGATGAGGCTAGGCTAGCTCCGCCTCATCCTCCCGTCGTCGGCAAAGGACGCTGAAGGCTCTGGCGTAGCTCGGAAGATGCGTGGAAGGCTGGCGAAGCGTCCAGTGGTCTCAGGGGTGGAGGAGACGCTCTGGAACGCGGTGGAGGAGGAGCTCGAATGCAGCTCCGATGAGCCTCCGATCGATCAAGATGGAAGTACCTGTAAGGGGGTTAGAAGATAGCCGAAGCGTGCGTTGTATCCGTGGAGTGGAATGGAGTGTGATGCGAGGCCTATGAAGCTGTGAAGGTGACCGGTGATCGAGCTCTGTCACGGTGGCAGAGATGGCGTCGGGTGAAGGTGAAGTGCATCGTCTGAGGAAGATAAGGGTAGCGCGAAGATCAGAGCTCTGTTGCGAAGCTCGGGGAATGTACGGCAGAGCAAGAAGATGCTCGTGAAGGGCGAATTAAATCGGAGAAGGAGAAAGAAAAGGAAGAAGAAGATCGGGGGAGAGATGGAGGAGTCTACCTGGGGTTAGAAGCTCCGGGGAAGCTTCCAGGTCTTCGCTTGAAGGTCGGTAGAGGACCTAAGCTCGTGCAGCTCATTGGAGGAGCTGTGGCACGGCGTGGCAACGTCGTGGATCTCGTCGGAGGTGGTGGCCTGTCTTCACCCAATGGGTGGCTCTGAGCTCTAGGTAACTCTCGTAATGGCGGATGGGGGTGAAAGTGGCCGGAGATGGCTGATTTATAAGATGAAGGTGACGGCAGGGATGGCTAGGAGGTGGTGTTGTTGGATGTCATGGAGCGACTCTGAGGGTTGTCATGGAGATCGAGGGGGCTGGCGAGGATGAGGGATGAGTGGGCTCCATCGTGGTGGCGTCAGTGGTCGGAGAAGGTGGTCGGCGTGGAGCTGAAAATAGAAAGGGAGCAACCCCTTGTGCACGGTGGAGAACGTGGGCGCGGGGCGTGCGGAGGTTGACGATGACGTTTCGACCGTTGGATCTCACGAACAACGGTCCAGATCGAGGCGTGGATTGACGCCTGAGATCTGATTGAGGGCGCGACATCAGAGGGCCCGCATCGCACCACGTGGTGTGTTGAGGAAGTTTCACGAAGGGACGGTCCAGATTACATATGGAGATCGATCGGATGATAGAGAGAGAGCGAAGTATTTGAACCACTGGATCTGGAGTGAATCGGATGGTTGAGGTGATGCTACATGGCGCGGGGGGGAAAGAGGCGCTAGCGGACGGCTTGGATGAGATCAAGGTCTTGATCAGACGGTGGTGAATTAAGGCGGACGTGGAGATCACTGGGCTGTTGGATCTAGATGAAGATCCAACGGTCTAGGGCGCGGGCGGATAGGTTAAAGGGAGCGGGTCGCGTGGCGCAATCAGAGGGCGCCACGTGGCCGGCTGTGAGTGGATGAAGAGAAAAATAAGATTAGAGGGAGAAGGAGACCGAATTTAGAAAAACTCAAAACATGAAAGTTGTAGATCATCAAGTTTCATGTTGACCAAAAACGGAGATGAGGTCAAATGTGATACAAAAATACAAGAATACAAATATACATATGTATAGTATACAAGGAGGCCCAAAAGCCCAACTTTTGCCTACGAGCATTCGAATTGAATGAAATTAGTCTCATTTTAAAGGTCTATGGATGTGTATTCATCTGGATGTGAGTAGACCTAATTCGGAGTTTGTAAGAGAGAGATATGGGCATTCTAAGGTCCAGGGGTTTTGGGGCTTTATTAGGTATTTTACAAAAGAGATCTCTGGCCTTCTTCCCTATATTATTAACTAATGGTGTACATATTATAAGGAAGGTGTTATTTTATTTTGGAGGGGATAAAATACAAGAGAATATGTGGATATTTTACATGTGGATTTTACACATGTAATTGGCTTCTTATTTAAATGCAAAGATGAATGCTAAGATGCATATTTTGTAGATTGATGCATGAATGCTATTTATGCAAGATAAAGGGAAATATGAAGCTAAATACCTGGGGACAAAGCTCTATTTTCAACTTTAAGAGTGATGAATCACATATTCATCAAGAATGAACGATGATGCAAAGAGCAGAGCCTTGGCTGTTATTGGTAGCGAATGGAGGCAAAATGATGTGGTGCCGAGGTCTCCGGAAAAGGGGTGGCAGAAGGAGACCCGATCTCCTGATCCAGAGAGGATCAGGGTGAATGAAGGGGTGCGGGGCGTAGAGGAAGCAACAGGGGATGCGATGGATCTGAAATAGGGCCAGAACAATGGCTGGATGATGATGGAACACTGGTCGGAGTTAAGCTCGTGAACTACAGGGGATTGATTCTACGCTAAAGCAGTTAAATAAACTTAAATCTACCGACATGAAATAAAAGCAGAAACTAAAATCTACCTAAATGCAAAGGAATCTGACCTCGACTTGGCTAGAGCCTAGAAGGTGGAACCTCACGACGGAGCATCGCCGGAGATAGTTGGGAACCACCTCTACACCACTCTCCACGCTGCAAAAAGGTAAGGCGAGCTTGATGTCACTAAGCTCGAGCCGTAAGGCACAAGTTGAGGGGAAGAAGCAGATCAAAAGCGATCCAAAGATTCAAAAATGGAGGGGTGAAGGATATATACAGTGAAGAATGGGGACACTTCACCTAGGGTTTACGTTAGATCGAGAACTTTCGGCCCTAGGTGATGAGTCAACGAGGATCCTAGAAGAATAGTGAGAGGATCTTATGAAGGGGGTACAGAGCCTCGAGAAATGTATCGAGATGGAAAATATCGAGAAGGAGGCATGGTCATGAGTCGACGCCTAGGTCAGAGAGTAGGTTGAACACATAACCCGAGGTCAATTTTCCAAACCACGCAATTGGTCCACTAGGACGATACACGACAAAAATCGCCTGAAAATAATAGATAATTAAAAAATAATAAATGAATTAAATAAACAAAATTTATAAATAAAAATGTTTATTATTTTCTGTAGTGTTTTAATATGATTTTTATTTATTTTTATGAGTTAATTTATTATAGGTTACTTTTTACAAGTATATTTATATGCATATTTTTCTATATAATGTGTATTTTATTTTTATTTTGTATTTTAGATTTTATTATTTTATATACATAATTTGTATATTTATAACTTATTTAAATACACTTATATATTGTATTTTTCTGAGTTTATTTATACATTTAATTAATAATAGGTATTTATTATGTAGGTATAAATATAGGTAATTCATCTATGTATTTTATATAATTATTTATTTTAACTTATTTTTATTGGTTTTGTTTAATTCTAATTATGTACATATAATATAAATAATATATAGAAAATTACAAAAATATAAATAATAAAAAATATAAAGAATAAATAAAACGAATATCTTATTCAGGTATATTGTACAATAGGGGTCCAAAACCTAACTGTTGCATCTTAACTCCAAATTAAATGAAACCACCTTCTTTAAACAACTAATAAATTTATATACAATTAATGGTGATTTTGTTCATTTTGAGTTCATATGGAGAAGATACAGGTCTGCGAAGTTGGGATTTTGGATGTTTATTCTGAGTATAGAATGTACAATTTGTATTATTTATGTGTGAAATAAATTTTGTGATTTTTTACATATTTTATCTACAACTTTCATGTACAAGTTTTATTTATTTGAGGTTTAATAACAAAGAATAAAATGGGTCCCGAAAATGAATTATTGAAGAATAAATAATTAGGGTTTTTATTGTGTGTTTGGCCCTTATCTCCCCCTACTTTATTCCTTGTCAACCCAGTCATCATGATGCCTAGGTCTCGAGGTTTAGGATCATAAAATACCTTTAGTATTTTATTTCTTTTTCTTTTCTTTATTCTTTTATATTGTCTTTAAATATTGTATTTTATATACTATTTATACAATAAATAAAGAATGTTAATTCATGCAAAATAATGCTACTTACATGCATTTGACTAGGGGTTAAAGGACAAAATGAAAGAATAAAGGTAATGAAATGGAGATTCGTCAACTGACGAAGCTTCTTTTGGTGATCTGGATGATGTCAAGGTTGTAGGTTCAGATAGACATACGACTCATCATCAAACTGTCCGATCAAATCGAGGTGATATGATCCTATAGTGACTGTACACTAAGGTACTCCTTCCTCAATCGCAGATGGTGGTGCTACTGCTGAGGTGCTGCTCTGATGAGGATGCCAGAGCTTCGCCTTGGTCTTGTGATGGATCCGAAGGTTGGGGAAGCTCGACGAATGTATGGTGAAGAAAAGTATCACTCGAGGAAGACCTAAAAGTGTTTGAATGTGGTCGTCGTCACTTGCTCATCGGGAGCAGAGCTCCAGAACGAAGCCCCCTCCGAATATCCAATCTTAAAGGTCTCAGGTCCTACAGGTGTCAGGAATAGATAGCCAAAGCTTAATGGTTGTGTATGTGGGAGTCATGAAGGGAATGGAGGCCATATGAACGGAGAAGGTGGTGGTTTTGGATCGATTATTCCTCCATTATTGGGGAAGAAAGTATCGAAGTGATACGAGGTCTGGAGGATGGTGGCAAGTGATCAGAACCTTTTGTGTGCATCCTGGATGCATGATAAAGGTCGGAGTGGGGAACAAGAAAAATAATTAAACCTAGATTACCCATACCTTGAAGATAAGTCATTGGCAGAGTGTGGTGGCTTGGGCTTGAGGTAGACCTTCGATCATCGCTGGACCTGGATAGCATTCCAGGAAGCTCCAACAGTGCATTTAAGGGCATGGTATGGTCGAAGAACTATGGGTCAATGTCTAGGTTTGTCCTCATCATCATATCATTGATCTGCCATTAATTATCACTGGAAGATGGAGAAATGCTTGGTGAGAGCCCTTGTAAAGGTGGACAATGTTGTTTTTGGCTCGTGACGAAGTATTTGAAGGGGAAAGGGTTGGTTTCCAAGTGGTTGACCAGGTGATTTCAATTGTCCGTAGGTTGGTGGAGGTTTGTCGGAGATGGAGGTTAGAGGTCATGCATGAGAGAAAGAGGTTAGACAAAGTAAATGGAGTTGGAAGTTGGGGAAGATGGAATGTGATGTGGTTGGAAAAAATGGGAGAAGTTAGGAGGTTACGGGTCACGACATGAGGGACATGGGGTGGTTGGAGGTAGAAGGTGATACAACAATCTTTAGATTTTACGATCCAACGGCTGGGGGGAGGCACGGTTGGAGGGTGAGGATGGCTTGGGACTATCTAATCAAGATGATAAGACGGTCCAGATGGAAGGCGGCTAGGTGTATAGGGTCGAGCTCAGGGACACGAGCTATCAATGTAACTAATCAAGCATTAAATATATAGGCTAAGTGATGATTAATATTACCTAGGTAAAATGCGATAAAGCTATGCATTACATGAACATTATCAGTGGCATGCATTTTTATTTTGGTTTTATGCATGTTTATAATAAACAAAATGATACACTGTGAATTTAATACAAGACATGTATGATACATACACTATGCTCCTAATTCAATATAATGACTCAAACAATATATATCAAAGATTTCATGGTCCATTTGATGCACTTAAATAAAGCTAAATTCACTGAATGACACATATGAAAAAAAAGAAAGTGATTACAATTCTGATCATTGTTGTAAAAGTCGGCCGACTAGTCGAGTCGAAGGGGGGTAGCCGACTCAACTAGGCCTAGTCGGCCATTAATTGGTCAACTGACTAATCGAGCCGACTCTTGACTAATCGATCGACTTTCACATAGAGATTTTTGCAGTTTTTGATTTTTTTAAAAGCAAACTTATTCTAATATATTCAATGGTATATTCAAAGATAATTACTTCTTTTATTTCACTACGATAATATAGAGAATGTACAAATAAATGTAAATATATAAGAATATGTGTACAAAAATTGATTTATATTTAAAATATTAAAAAAATCAAAACCAACTAATGGATGACTAAATCCGATTAGTCGCCCGACTGTCGATTAATCCTTAATTAGTGACCCCGTCGATCGAGGTAGACTACCTCTTTCTACAACCTTGATTCTGATTATTTTATATAACTTTTAGCATCAAATCAGAGAATATATAGTGCCATGTTGAAGAGATTTAATAAGATTTCCAAGGAAATTAAAATCGCATCAAAAGGAGTTTGGGTGCTCAAGAAATTGGATAAACAATAGATGGGCATAAATGAAATAAAAACACAGATAAAATCACATTAAACATAACAAACAGATCCCTGAATGGTCTAAAATACAAATAAAGAAACTGCCACTTATCCTTAAAGGTAACCCTCCAACGTGGGGGTATTTTACAAAATTTAAAAACAACGAGCTGAGATTGCAATTGTCCTAGAGACGCAGGCGTCCTGCAAGCATGACTCCAGGCTCGGTTGACGAGGCACGTGGCTTGGTCCATGTGTCGACTAATGCTGCTTTGGCACCATCTGATGAATGTGTATTCAGCTAAGTTAATATTGATTTGTTGTAATATGACCGAAAACATCAATCAGAACTGAGCAAGAATCTCTATGAAGAGTGACTCGATTTAATAAATTTATCCTAGATAAGTCTAGGGTCAAACTTAGGTATACGAGCTCTTGATGTGCTAATTAAACTTTAAACATCATTGTTAAGTTAAACATCTACATTATCTAGGTAAAAATGACCAATGCAATGCAGTACATTTCAATATGAATCGAGATGCATTTTAATTTTATTTCATGCATGTTAATAACAAATAGAATGAAATAAAATGCATCTAAATATAAACTAGTATATACACACAAAAATTATGCAACTAGATCAATTAAATAATGTGAGCAATGTATATCAATGAAATCTAAGTCCAAAAAATGCACTTTAAAATGAAGCGTTCATACATCTCATATGAATCAATTATAATTTATGTGACAAAATAGAGATTATTTATTCACACATGGAGAGAATTAATCTAGCTTCATAATGCAATTGAAATCACATCAATCTGAGTTCGGATGCTCAAGTTATTATATAGATGGTCCAGAGGCATAAACGTCAAGAAATATAAATAAAACAATGACATTTTAGTCCTTAGATAGATGAATAACAAATAAATACGATAAAGAAGCAAATTATACACGTGTGCGGGGACTTATCTATAATATAAAGAATCTAGTAGGGGCAGTGTGTAAATATTCCCAAGCATGTGAAATATACGCATGACGATCTAGACTCAAATGCAATATTTAAGAACGGATGGGGTGGAAATGCAAAATTCCTAGAACATACATGCGAGGCACATGTGGATCCCAGCTCAGGACGAGGCAAGTGCTCCTGTGCTTCGGCTATGTCTCGGTTGGCTTCAGAGGCTACAGGTTACGTGTGCTCGACGTGGCTATCTCTTGAGCCGTTGGATTAAGCCCAATAGAAAAAAGGAAAATAAAAAAATAAATAGTAAAATACAAATAAAATATGAACATGTGTCAAATCAGAAAATGACAAACTAGATGAGTTGCTTAAGCGAGGTGCCTAACATCCGGTCTTGGATGGCATGTGGTGTCAGATAAGTTGAATCTGGAAATTGATGTATCGGGGCATCCCTCGACTCCCAGTACTCAACTCAAGCGTGTCAATCAATAATTGTCCCACAATAATGACCAAGCAATACAATGAAGTGGTTTAAAATTTATTATACCCTAAAATATGTGTATAGAAACAACTAGGAGGGGTCAAACCACAAAGAAACACACGAGGTAGAGCAAGGAAATAAATAGACAACTTAGGGACTTTTTGTATTTTTATTTTTAAATGTTCTTATGAGTTTTAAATTTATATTTTAGATGTTTTAAATTTTGTAAATTTTTACTTTTTCTTTTTAAAATAAAATAAAATATAAAATAATACATATATATAGTTATATCGTATAGAAGAGAAATGTAAAAGAGCGGTTTTTGGATTTTTTTATAATATAGTAAATAAATTCAAGATTTGGATACAAAATATTTTTGGGTTTTATAAAAAAAATTTATATTTTTGGTAATTTTTGGGTATCTTTTGAGAATTTTTATGGGTTTTTAAAAAAGAAAATACACAAAATAAAGAGAATAGAAAATACATGAACTTTGAATGGGCTTAATAAATATCTACAAAATCAGACCAATTTCAATTTTCCTAATTCTAGATGATGAAAGAAAATTAAAAACTTAAAATATATTTTTGTGATTTTTCTATGATTTTTTATAATTTTTATAAGTTTTTTTTATTTTCTATGATTTTTAAGAGTTTTTATTAATATTTTGCAAAAATATTTAAACATAAGTTAAAATATAACTAAATAAACATACATGTTTTTTGGATTTTTTTCAAATCATTTATTTTTTATGTATCTTTAAATGCTAAACAGGAGAAAATGCAATGTTTTTATTTTTTATAAATAAGAAAATAATTTTAATTTTCTTGTGAAAAATATATGTGATATATAGAGTTCCGGGCATTTAAGATAATTTTCCTATAATTTTGATATGCAAAATGATATTTTTAATCATTACATAACAAGTGTAAAATTAAATCTACAATATAGGGACCTAGTTGCAATATTTAAGAAACTTCAGAATTTTAATAACCCTTTAGCAAAGTCTGGGGTTATAGATGCAATTTTTTCACACATAAAATATATTCCATGTTGGCAGTGATATAAATGCAAATATAAGAAACAACAGGACCAAGCATGCAATTTATCAAAAAAATATTTATACTTTGATTCAAAGATCTGGACCAAATAATAACTCAATACCTGGAGCGGTTCTGTGCAAAATTTCCTCCCCCTCATGCGTACAAGCACGTGAGATGACATGCACTGGATTAAAGTTTAATAAATAAAAAGTCTGGGTCCTTAGAGTAAATATTACAAAAATTTTATAACTGTAGACGAAAGTTTATGAACTAAATATCAAATACAAAAGGTGGAGGGGTTAGGTTGCAAAATACCACTTCTTCGCGCACGCTGGAGGACGGTTGCGTTGCTCTCACTTATCCAAATGGCGAACGCAAGACCATGGATGACACTTCATTGAGGAGCGACTGAGATTAGATCTTTGCGCTTGATCTGATGGTGTTGGCTCAATCAATCCCACGACGGATGTACATGGGCTCTTGTTCTTCATCCAATGGCTGGGAGAGGGTATGGAAGAACTGGGAAGAAGCCCCACCTGGGTGAGCTTCGATCCGAGAAAACCTCAGATTCCATGGGTCTCCCTGGCCGTTGGCATGCCCAAACAATCCTTGGCTGATTCGGTAACGGTCTGAGGTCTTAACTGGGTCCATACATCAACGATGGATGTCTGGAAGCTCAATAAAGCTCGGCAACCTGGACCTCCTATTCATGGATCAATCACACCCCACAATGGGTTATCTTCGATCCTATATTGCACAAGAAGACTCCAGGCTAGACGGCGATGCTCCTTGACCTCTTAGATGCTAAATAATAAGGGGAAATGGGTGCGGCAGATGTGCTCCGACGAGAGGAGGAGAAGAAGCATTGATCTCCCTGATCTGTGCAAGATCAGGGGTGGATGATGGGTCGAGAAGACAGAGAATGAAAAGGCGAAGATGTAGAGGTGGTCAGCGGGACGGTCAACAATCGGAAACTAGGTGAACAAAGGCCGGAGCTCAAAGCTCTGACAAACTACGATATTGGATTTACGCTAAAATAGACTAAATCAAGTGAAATAAAATGTGGCCCTAGATAACTTCTACTCCTATGAATCGAAAAAACAATGAAATAAAGATCCCACCTGCCTGGAGAAGCTGGGAGCAGAACCACCAGGAGAGGTCTCCGGCGATGGTTGAATCGCTTCCTCCATCCTTCCTCCACACTGCCAGTAAGGAGATTCCACTTATTGTCACAAAGGATAAGCTCCAGAAATGATTTTCGGGGAGAAAAGTTGGATTGGAAGGATTAAAGTTCAAAAATAACAGAGGATACATTATATACAAAGCTGCCTAAGAAGGCATCTTCGCTTAGGGTTTTTGCACGGATAGATGGTTGATTATAGTCGAGCATAGATTCATGTGAAAGCTGATCATTGAGCGAAGAATAATGCTGAAGAAATCAGTGGCAGATGAGCTCTGAGGTGAGCCAAAAAAATTGGCGAAAATGGGGTAATGCAAGAAACAGGTTTGTCCAAAGAGGGGGCGGGGAGTTGACCTTGGTCAACTGACAGCTCCTCCTCATTGGTCAATGTCAGCCAGAAGAAGACAAAACAAAAATAAAAATAGAAATAAAAGGGAAATAAAATAGCATATGATGTTCATAAACAAAACTCAAACCATGAAAGTTGTTTCTTATTTTATGTATTATTTTAAGATGATTTTTATTTATTTATATCGACATATTTATTAAATGTTAATTTTTACCAGTGCAATTATAGGTACGAATATCTATATATCGTGTATTTGATTGTTACTTTGTATTTTAAACTTTATTATTATAATACATAATTTATATATTTATAATATAATTAAATATTTATTTATTTATTTATTTACATATTTTTATTTCATTTTTTGATTTAATTTATATACTTAATTAATTATGGGTTTGTAAATTATAAATATAATATACCCATATATCTTACTCTATTGTTTAATTTAATGTGGTTTTAATAACTTTATTTTATATTTGTATTTTTAAAATGTTTGTATAACATGGTAAAACTGTATATGTATTCAATACAATGGGACTCAAAAGCCAGTTGTTATATCGTAACTCCATTTTTAATGAAACAATCTTAATTAAATAGATAATCTAATTTAGAGTATAATAAAGGTGAGTTTGGTTAATTTTGAGTTCATATAGAGAAGACGTGGATCTGTAAAATTTTATTTGTGCCTTTTTCATCTATGTATCCCAATCATTTTATACATTATTTTTATATGCAATTTTTTCTATGTATTTTTTGTGTACATGCTTTGTATTGAAAATATCTTTATTTGAAATGTGTAAGAGTGTGTATAAATTAGTGCAAGCTTTTCAATATTGTAGTGTATTGGGCACCGAGGATTTCTAGGTGTGTGGGATATTTTGTTTGTATTTATCTACCCTTGTCTCTCTTACTTTATTCTTTATCGACCAAATCAATATTAATTTAGTCTCGGGGTTTAGGGTCAGACAACATTTACAATACTTCCTTTATTTTCTCTTTTTTCTTTATTCATTTATTTTGTATTTAAATACATGTATTTAATCGTTATTTACAGTCAACAATCAGTGTGTTAATTTATACAAGTTAGATATATTTACATGCATTTATCTAGGGATTTAAAGATAAAATAAAGGAATAAAAGTGAATAAATGGGTATTCATCAACGTGGCCATCTCCTGAGCCGTTGGATTATGCCCAATAGAAAAAAAAGGAAAATAAAAAATAAGTTAGTTAAATAGAAATAAAATATGTGCATGTGTCAAATCAAAAAATGTCCAACAAGAAAATTGTATATCTTTTCAAGAACTACAATTTTCATGTAGAAAAAAGTCAAAATACGTCATTTATACATAGATAAATTTTTGTAAGTATTTTTAAGTTAATAAAAACACTCATTTTAATTCCATTTGATATTTTTGTATTTTTAATTTGTAAATAATGTCAAAATAATTATATATAATATTAAAATAGTTTTTATGGGTTCTTAATAATAAGATAGCATATAAAATAAAGGCACAATAATATATTTATGTAGAATAATTAAGGTTATTCTATACGAGGAGTTAATTGACAATGTGAGTTAATTGTCAATGAATCTTATTAAATTTCTTAAGTTAGAGGGATAATAAATAATAATAATATTGATAAATCATGGATTTATCAAGGAAGAAATTAAATGGTGTGAGAATTTTTTTACTTTGACATGTTCAATTTAAACTATGAGAAGTTTATGCAAGTCTAATTTATAATATCATAGTATTTTTTGATGTGAAAAACTCTGATAAGTTATAGCTTATTATTTTATTAAATGGTGAAGTATCTTACAATTTTTAGTCAAATTGTGGATCTTTAATCTCAATATTCTCCTTAATATTCTCACTTCCAACTCATTATGCATAG
Organism: Ottelia alismoides; assembly: GCA_037367405.1. Taxonomy (NCBI): domain Eukaryota; kingdom Viridiplantae; phylum Streptophyta; class Magnoliopsida; order Alismatales; family Hydrocharitaceae; genus Ottelia; species Ottelia alismoides. The sequence continues at coordinate 12,866 of JAZKJV010000452.1, read as the reverse complement.
ATGACCATGCCATTGATTAATGTTTTCTACGAATGGTTCATTTCAATTGCATTAACCTTCAAACGTGTTTCTAGGATATGCAACAATATAGAGCAAGCTCGATGGGACCCCTAACTGCATGCCTAAGGGATCACAATTTAATTATCAATGTGCTTCGAAGTGGACACTGAAGATGGATGAGTGCACATTACAATTGTTCAACCATTACTATAATATCGATGAATGGGTGAGTGGCTCCTTCGAGGAGGTGTGGAGGACAATCCCAATAAACTTAAACTTAACAACAGGGTATGAATATAATCACATCAAGCTCCCTAACTGATGAAAGAATGTCAAGAGGGACTATACCATGTCTTGTTATCTATTGTCCAAGAGTGGTTGGGCTAGTATATGATTCTCAAAGTGTCGGTTGTGTCAGATGAGAGAGCCTAGTAAATAATACAATATCTAAAATTGATACAAAATTTTGGTTTCATTGTGAAGTAAGTCATGATTTGACATTTACTTCATCAACTTGGTGAGTCGTATAAGAAGTATAAAAAGAATAGCTTCCCTTTGAAAAGGTAGATACCATAATCAAATATTCAAATATTGGGATTTTTGTGCCCTCTTCAATGTTGTCTTTCATAGTATTATTCCAGGTAGATAGAGTGACACACAAAGCATTTGATGACAGCTTGACGGGAGAGAGATATCTCAGTCTAGTCAAAGCATATGGTGTGGGTCAATCAATTGTGGGTACATGTAGGACCAAAACACTACTAGGGAGGTGGGCGATGAATAGTGGTCATGTAATTTATGGTAGTGAAAATAAATAGCGAAATTATACAATCTCAAGCATAAAGATCAAGCCAAATAAACAACCACATGTACGAAAATAGAAATGTGGTAACTCTAACGAGTGAAAACCACGACCTCAGTTTGTGGATCAAGATTCCTGGACAGTTATTCCCATCAATTGCTTCACTATACGAGTTTTTTTAACCGGAGAACTCAACCATTTAAAAGAGTCTTAGATCAAATGTCAAAAATCTTTACAACCTTAGATTAAATACAAAAGTTCTCACCTAGAGATCAGACATCGAGGTACTACCGAGGAAGGACCAGACACCAACGTCACCTTCTTGGATCAGACACCAAGAAGTCGTCATGTTTTAAATCAGACACAAAAGACTTCTGACATTCTTGGAATGAACAACAAGGAACATGTGATGCTTGGATTGAACATGAAGACTACCTACAGAAGGGGTTATTTGGAGAATAGAATAAACAATATGTATATTTTATATTTGAGTTATTGGCCACAATGATATAATGATAAGTAGATGTACATATGAATAATTGTAGTGATATCTCACTAAATAGTACAAGTGATTATGAAATAATATAATCAAAAATATATTTCTCAAACAATGTTCACACATGTAGAAAAACTTCTTTGACTGATTGCAGATAAATGTATGCTAGAGATAGTCGTGGCTAACTTAAGAGCTTGAGAGGATCTTGGAACATATAATAATCTCTCACTAAATTTAATGAAGCAATAGGAGAATAGATGATAAATTTGTGATGCATCACTCTGAGCTGAAAATAGAGCTCTGTCTTGAGAAATTAGGTTCATTCACTTGTTAATATCATAAAATTAACTTTTATGCACTTGTAAATAATTTGCATAAACTAACATTCATTTCTCATTAATAATCATACGTACATTTTCACCTAATTTCACACATTTTTATTTAATCCACGATAACTCTAATTGACATGAAACTAACTCCGTTGTGTGCATATCATTGACCTTAATCAAAGAAAAATCTTAAAACATTACTAGCTTGTACATAGTTGAAATAAACCCAAACCCTAATTTCGGGATAAAAAGGCGCAAATGATGATATCTCTCTCATATAGTGTCCAAATGTACTGTACTCACTTTTGAATTAATGTAAATACACTTATCTACAAATCAAGTCCAAATTCAAAAGAATCGGAGTTCATTTGTGAAAAAATGGGACTTGGGACCTAACTGTATATTGTACAGATTTACTGATTTTGACAGTAATTTCATGTGCATATTTGACTTATTTTTATTATTTTCCTTTTTATTTCTTTATTTTATTCAGTGTTTTAACTAATACATAAAATTAAGATCCAAAAAATCAGAAAAATAATGATAAAGACCAATTCTGACTTAAGCACACTGACCCATTCATCTGCATGTGCCTCCCATTTTTTGACCTTTTGTTCACTCTCAAAACTGCCAAAAAAATAATATTTGGGTCCATTGCATTAATTTACATCATATTTGATTTTTGTATACATTATTCACTCACAGAAAACCAAATAAATTGCAAAACTTAAAAAAATGATATTTTATATTCATAAAATATCACCAAAAAGATCACATATTGCAGAATTGGTGTCATTTGCATTTGAGTCATTCATGTGCATTATAGATTGCATTTAAAGGAATATTTTTCATGTTAGACAATTTTGCATCGGAGATCGTTTGATATTTGTAATCTATTTTTCTTTGTATTTTATATGCATGGTCAAAGTAGGTCAACATTCATCAGTGCATGTGTCGTCACGCCATTGGACCACCTCAGTCGTGCGGCCAATGTCACCCCAACCCAGTCAAACCCCCTTGTCATCATGGGCCTTAATCCCAGACTGTTGGATAGCAGTTAATCCAACTACCCCCCACCTTCTTCCTCTTAGCCACTCACGTGCAATGCATGTGACTGTCTTCAACCCCAATCACATGTGAAGCACGTGTCTCCCCCTACCTCTCGACTATTGCCGCCTTGTGCCCCGCTCTACTGCTCCGACCAAATCACCTTCGATCCCAAACCCTAATCCTAACCACCATCCTCCGCTCGGCTCCCTCGTCGTTGCACCACCTGCTCCTCATTATCCCCTCCTCTTACGACCCTTATCTCCGTCATAAAATCAAACAAATGAAACCACCATCTTGTGTAACTAACCTAATCCCCAAATCCATGACTTGTAGATCTCCACGACTCCATCCACTCCCACAAAAGTCAACTACCTTGGGATCCTGGGCTTGTTTATGGATCACAGGTCTCCGACAACGATCTCCTTGAGGCGAGATCCACGAGGATCCAACACCTTCATGCAGATGTATCCTTATTGGAGAAGAAAAGCTTCGTCGTGCCGTCGAGGTTGAGGCAAGAATCAGGAAGGGCAATCGTCCCCTTCTCCACTTCCAGGCGACACACCACCCTTTTCCCCTTCTTCTATGTTTTTTTGTTCACACCTCTTCTTCTTCGCACAGTCCTTCATCTCCATTCTCACCATCGTCGCAGATCGTTGTAACCATGTCACCCTTCTCCATTTCTCGCTTCTGATTCTACCTCTGCAGCATTCCATCACCGACAGCTCTGCCTATCCACCACCGCACATGCGCCTATGATGACGAGGCCTCAGCTACTCGAGTCAGGGAATAAATACGATCATTGCGACCCGAACCGCGAAGTATAGTCAACAAGAAAAAGAAAGACCACCAAAATAGGAATCAAGCAATCAAAATAAGAAAGCGGTCTCACTAATTTATTTTACATGGTATAGCTACCAGGGTCGAATATAAGGAGCATGCAATGCTAACTCTACGAAGTAGTCAGAAATCTAATAAAATAAAAAGAAATGGTGGTTTTTATATTTTTCAATTTTTTATGATTTATAATATAAGAAAAGGATAAAAGAAATCAAAAATTCACATTTCAATAATTATTTAAAGCATATAAACACTCAAAAAATTTAAACAAAATATTTTTGTATTTTTAAAATATTCAAATGCTTTTTTGTGGATTTTATGAAGATTTTCTTATTTTTAATTAATTTGTTAAAGATGAAATAAAATCAAAAACTACAAATAGTGTACAGTTGAGATCTAAAAGCATATTAAAATTACTTAAGATGCATGTAAAATCTCAACAGTAATTTTATGATAAACTACAAAATAAAACCTAACTACAGCAACTTAAAACATATTTTTTTATTTTTTATACATTTTTTATGATTTTTAGAAGATTTTTAGTATTTTTCAATTTTTATGGTTTTTATAAGTGGAAATGAAACAAAAATTGGATAGAAAATAAAACAACTCAAAACAAGCAAATTTTTCAGAATTTTTTAAGGGTTTTTAATATTTTTAATGGATTTTTAAAAATAAACAGGAATAATTTTTATGGTTTTTAATTTTTAAAAATAAAAAACGAAAACAAAACAAAACCAAAAATTCCCCAAAATTCCCACACCATGGCAGGAGCCATGTGTCAAAATTTATGATTTTTGAACATGCTATTTATTAAATCAAAAATACAACACATAGCACATAGGGACCAATCTGCAAAGAAAATAAGTCTTTGGACCAGATCATAACATGCTCAGAAAGTCTAGGTCCAATCTGCAATTTTCACATTAAATTTCGTACATGCTGGAAAACATCACTCACAGGGGTATATTTGCAAATAACCAAACTAAACATTGAAATCATAACAGCTAATAAGTCCAGGATACTTAATGCAATTAACCCAGAGTCCCCACGTGATGATGCACGTAAGTCCACACAGACAGGACTGAAAAGTAAATACAGAAAATTGCAGGTGCTAAAGTGCAAATTGTCCTACTGTATACTTTTATTTTACAGACTAAAAGATAAACTGAAAGAAACGTGAGTTGGGCTGAGCAAATTACCCATGCAGCATGTACGCTCCGTGTGGGGTGGACAGGTGGCGGCTGCTGATTGGGCGAGGACGTGCGGCTCTGGCGCTGTCAGCTGGCAGATCCAACGGTCGTCAGACGTCAACTACGTGGGCGGTACAGAGTCCGATAGATCTGACATCTAATGGCATAACAGCTGCTAGCGATGAACGGCAAGGATGGCATCTGGCAGAGGGGTGTAATCCAACGGTAGAGGAAGGCTCTGGAAGAACTCCGCCTGGGCGAGTTTCACCAGAGCACCGGCGAGGATCCGGAGCTCCGATGAATGATCGGACAGCGGCAAACGAATCGTGGGGCCCCTCCGCGTCGGGTGAACGGGTCGGATGGGCTCGTCGACCATCAGATCTCCGGGACGATGGCTGGGTCCTGGGTGAGCTCTGACGAAGCTGGTCGAAGGGCGATCGGGTCGTTCAATGCGCGCGAGGTTCTGCAAGAGAATGCTCAGACTCGGAGCAGAGCTCCGGTCGGGGTTATTGAACCAAAAGCAAAGGGAAGCGACGGTGAATGAGAAGGGGATCTCTAGCGAAGCGAGGGATGAGACCTAAGTCCTAATCTTGGCTATCCGAGCCAAGATTCGGATAATCAGATTGTGTGGGGACGTGGACGATGAGCGGATGTGTCAATCGGAATGGGTGGATGTGGCTGATGAAGCTCCGATCGGTGGGTCGGAGCTGGCGGAGCGACAAAGGTGCGCAAATGAAAGATTCGAAAGATGAAGGAACCAGGATCGAAATAAGAGCTACCAGAGGGTCCTAGCGTGATCCTGAACTCCAGGGGGTGCAGTCGGTGGTGGTTGTTGCCTCAACCTCGCTGCGGAAGGCGAAGGAGGCTCGTCGCGGCAGCGTTCCGGTAACGAGAGGGGAGCTACGGCTACGCGGCTCTTCTCCGATGACCAAAGGGTCCCTCCGGTTGTTGTCACCAAGGCGGAGCTATCTAGGGTATCAAAGAAGGGTGCGGTGTGAGCTCCCTTCCTGGGGAGGTGAATGATGAACTTTATAGCATGTCCCAGGCGGCTGAAAGAATCAGGGCAAGCGTACGAACCGAGGACAATCCGCGAGTCCCTAGGGATCCACGAGGGTCACCGATCCACTGGGGAGATGCGGGCGCCAAAATCAGGGCAATAAGGTGCAAGATCCGCTTAGGAAAATTGGGAGGAAATGGGTGCGTGAGACGGATCTGCATGCGAGAAGGTCCGGGAGGGGCAGTTGACCGGGGTCGACATCCCTCCTGGACTAATCAGAAAATAGGAGGTCCAACAGAATTGTAAAATCAATTAAAAATAGAAAATGATTTTAAATTAAAAATATTTAACATGAAAAATATTTATTATTTTCAAATTATTTTTCTGTGATTTTTATTTATTTTTATGAAAAATAATCTATGATATATACATTATAGTGTATTATATACAGGTATAAAATACCTATGTATTTTGCACAATTATTTTTATTTTCTTATTTTTGTATAAATACCCCAATTTTATGTTTTATTTATTTACCACATAATATTTGGAGTACAAAAGAATTTTTATTTTATTTTTATTATTTATTTACACGTGTAAAATAAATAGGTAGTGATACATATTTACATGTATTATATACAAGGTGAGAGAGAATTTTATTTTATTTTTATTTTATTTTTCTAATTTTTTTTGATTTTAGGAATATATACAAGGGGATAAAAACACCTTTTTATTTTTATTTTTGTAAAATATATATACATAGGTGGCAAATATGCACAAGGTAGAGGGGCCCTATCTCTCTCTACTTATTTTATTTGGCGATCAGGCCCATACTGAACCCTCTCTTGGGTTCAGGTCACTCAATATTTATTCTAAATATTTCCTTCTTTTTCTTTTATTCTTTATTCTTTTATTTTTTTCATAAATACATGCTAATTATTAAATATTAACAAATGTATGATTATTGCTAATTTATTGTATTTACAACTATATACAGGATGCTTTGCCAAGATATTTAGCTAAAATAAAAGAATAAAGAGTGATGAATGAGGTTCATCAGGCCACACCATCCACCTTCGTTATTCTCAGGCCAAGCTAGCATCGTCGAAGTCGAGTGTCGAAGAATTCCAGCCCCATGAAGGAGTCTCCAGGGTCAAGGTATAGTACATTTTGGATCAAGAACACCTTCAATCACAGTCATTGGTGCTCACCCAACTCTCAGTCGTTGATCGTATCATCAGACGCATTAGATCACTCCTAAACCCACTATCCGAGAGCCTCAAGCCTTGGACGAATCCGAAGCAGCAAGCGACCGACACATGGAGGCTCAGATCGAGCCACCCCCAAGTTAGCGGTACATCATGTGCACCTCACGTGCAGCTGGGGACAATTATGCCCATCCCCTTGAAATTCTAAGGATTAGCATAAAGGTTCCGCACGCGCTCTAATCACGTGCGTGAGGGGAAATTTCATCCACATTCTGCCGCCTCCTAAAAATCACAAGAATACCCACGTGCTGAGTAAATTACAAAGAAGACCAGGCGGGTTTGGAAATTGCACAAAAGTCCTCCAAAAGGTCCATTTGAGAGTATTCTATTTATTTTTATTACATATAGGTCCATGAACTTCATGTATTTGTATCTTGAACATTGTGGTCCAATTTTTGCGTTTTTTATGTTGTTTTAATCCTCTTTGCATTGTCTATCATTTAAAACATAGAAATAATTAGTTTGAGATACTCTTGGACATCAATTTATTTGAGGAGATTATTTCTTATATTAAGCACCTTTACTTTCATTCATTGATTTATTCCTACTCAATAACTTGTGAACACTTGGGGAATTCATTCGTGCACTTAATTGGCGTTATTCACTGGTTAATTATTTCTGAATAAGGGAGAGGTATTGATTAATTGCTTGGCTTGATTGCTTGACTGCTTGCATTCATCATATTACATTTCATTCATTTGCTCATCGTTTGAAATTCACAAAAACATTGGATTTATTTCTTATTCCTCTCTCACTGCATAGCATAACATTATTTTCTCTACATTAAAACTATTTTGAAAATCCTTGCATCATATTTCTTTCATGATTAGTTACATTTTGCATATTTAAAAACCTCAAAAATCTTAAAAAAACATCAAAAATAATCATTTCTCTGAAAACCTAATTATCTAGATTATTTAATTATTATCTCTAGACCCTCATATTACCTCCATGAGTTCGACCTTGGGAGTTACCTAAGTAAAATAAACAATTTGATCTCATCGAGACTTGATTCTCTATATCATTCTTTCGGTGCGGTCAATTTTTATGACTCCTGCATTACCAGTTACAACAACAACATATTAAAATTAAGAAGGGTGATACGGACTCTCGTCAATAGAGAGAGATGTATAAGGATGCGTTGGAATGTGTATATTTCAATAATGGTCTGGAAGTCTATTTATAGTGATCATATAAGTCCATTACAAAATATGACTATTGGTCCATGAATAAATAGGGATCAACAAAATTATGTTGAGTTAATCAATCAAAAGTTTAGTTGATTGATCAAAAGTGAAGTTATTTAATCATCTGCTTTTGGTTGATCAATCAATACTAGCCATTGTATATACGTTGATCGATAATGTGTTGATTAACCATCTAAAAGTTTCTGGTCGATTCGGAAGTAGTCGTTCAGAGGTAGAAGTTGATTGATCGGGAAGTGGTCACTCATGACAAAAATGTATGTCGATCACGAGATGATCGATAAGATGGTAAAGTTTGATCGATCAAAAATGGGGACAGATTGTGCAAAAATATCTAATACAAACATATATCTTTATGGATGATTATTACTTCTCATGTTACAATAAATAAGAATTGCAAAACTCTTGAGTCACAACTTTAACTAACGAAGTTTTCTTAGGATTAAGGGAATAAGATCCATAAGTGCTTTTGGGATACAAGGAACTAACAAGAACTGGTATGAAAAGTCATTGACATTCAATAGAGAATCATCTACTACGAAGTGCTCTAAGAGTAAGGGAACCCCTCGTTGATCACGGTATTAGGAGATTGATGCTCTTACGAGGAGAATTACAAAACTACATGAGAGAGATCTTGATGAAGGAGTTGACGATCTATTAGAGGAGCTAGAGACCATCCTCGTGGACCTTGGTTCAATTCAAACAAATACATGCAACTTGCATTGAGTCAGAGGGAGTCCTATAAACGCATAGTATACAACAAGGTAGAGACCTTCCAAGCAAGTTGCATGCCTTAGGCCAACATCTAAATAGCGAAGGGACGGATAGGAAGGGGTTGTGGGGATGATGGTTTCAATTACGATAATTTAAATTCACTTGATTTTATTTTCAATTTTGCATGTACTAATAACAAGCATGCTTGATAATTTAACATTCTTGATATATTTAGTTCTATTGGTAGTTAGAATTATATACATTCTTTCTCTCCCTAGGTTTTTATTTAATCTTGGTTGTTTTTTTGACCCTTAAATTGTGGATAATTTTTATTTAAGTGAGGTTACAATCCTGCTTGTAGTGTATTATAAGATATTGCATTAAGCATGTTTGATGAGACAATATGTATAGGAATCAGACAAATTTGAGTCAAATTAGAGCGGATTTGATGTTGATAACCTTGGTTATCTAAATATGTTGACATGGTATGGGCAAGATTCTAGGAGGATCGGTTTAACCCAAGAATAAAAATAGACTACACCGCAATCTGGGAAGCTTTTACAAATTCGATTAATGTTGTCGCAAGCTGGGAAGCTTTTAAAAGTGACACAAAATATTTGTGATGGTCACTAGAAAATAGTGAATTTTGTGTACCATATGGTCGATAGTTCAATCACTGATTGTGGTTTTGCAAACACTGACATATTTTCAATCAATGATTGTGGTTGTGCAAACACGGACACATTTTTATTCCATACCAGGTGTTGCCATCTTCTACAATATCGTGAACATCATGTTCGACTATATGCATTGCATAAGGAATACAATCAATTTGAAACTCAAATCGTACGTGGAACGCACATTCGACATTTTGAAGGCTAAGCTTAAGTACCTCGCAAATAGGGGCAACTTATAGGTATAGTAAACAAGCATCGTCATGGTTGAGGTTCAACCTCTACTATTGTTAGTTGTCACTTAGGTCATCTTCCCAAGAAGCGTATGGAAGTACATGAGCACGGGGGATGTGGGCTAGGAAAGAAGATGCAAGTGACAACATAGGCCATTTAATTTACAATATTATGCCAAGGCAAACTAAGCAAAAAATTATAATCAAATAGGAATTTTACATTTTTATAGCACAATAGCAATGTATTGGAAGACGTGTAATTTGGCCAATTCTTATAGCAACTAATAATTAATATATCTCTTATTTGTGGGCTCTAATAAGAGGAATAATAAGGAATAATCGTGTACCACTGGAAATCATGTCAGAAGGAGAATTAAACCCTTATTTCGGGGCTAATTCTCCTACCGAACATGCCCTAAGGTCCGAATAAGCATCATAATAAGGGGTCAATTCCCGCTCGGCACGGTTAAGAGTACCGTTATTCTCATCCACATCACATTACTTCACCTTATTTCATCCTTATTCCTATATTTATTCCATCTACCTACTCGTATTCCATCTTATTCTCCTTATTCACATCTTTCCAGTCGAACATAGAATAAACTCTTGTTCTCCATCATTATTCTTTTTTATTCCCGAACCGAACACCCCTAAAGGACTCGTATGAACATAAAATATACGATATGGTAAAGAGTGATTCACGTAGGTTATCGAACTGCATAAAAAATAAACTATCAAGGAGTAGCTCGTGAATATCAGGAGTCTTAACATAATCTACATGCATTCACATCCACTTGCCCTTATTTCAAATTTGTCATGCAATAACTAAGAACATCTAATGATTTCCCTCTGTTTGTTCGTTTGTATTTCAGTTGTCATAATTTAGCATTATACAGCTTTATGTATTTCATGGCCATTATGTTCTTTATGTTACAACTACAATTTTTTTGTAATTATTAGATGAAAGATCGTGTCATGTAATGATTCAATTTTTCTACTTTCAAATAGGAATGAAAATTCATCATTATCGTGATCGAGACAACGAATGACATTGTCACTCATATGCATAGCTTTCGTTTGGAAATGGGAAGAGGATCTTCATTTGCAACAAAGTTGTTGTAATTCTATTTTTTTCTTTTTGTGATTTCGATTTCGATGATACACATATATTCTAACAACGTAAACTCGTCATTTTTCCCGCATACATAACTCACCTCCACTCTATGTCATGCATGCATGTTCAGAAAGCCATTTTGAATTAAATATTTAATCAATCAATCATACGATGTAGACTATTTTATTGCAACTCTAGATAAAAATCCACTCATATGTACTTATTTCTCATTGTGTAAGGATTTTACAACATATTTCATCGTGCATTTACAATATCCAGTGATAAGTTTATATGATGTTAATTCCACTTGATGTAAGCAATTATTGCACAAACATCCTAAAGTTGCTTCCTCGAGGATCTTATAGTACTGCTGTGGATAAAGCTCAGCCCTCTGTGCCTACTTATTCTCTGCATGCCATGTGTCTTCTTACACTTTGCGAATATTTGTTATGATAACCTAAGGAGCATGTGTATGAATTATATGTGATATATGAGATTGCTATATGAAATAATGCCCTTTCTTATCTTGGTTTGTTTCAAACATGTTAATGTTAACTTCTAATGAATACGAATCCCAAAAATACGCCCCTAATTATGGTTGAATCTCATCCCAACCAAAATCAAATTCTCAATTAGGTATCATTTCAAAACACAACAAACACAATTAACTTCTTCTCTTAGTTCTTATCCATTTTTACAACAAAACATGGGATAGTAAATAACTACTATTTATCCTATATTATATCTCAATTGAATGCAACCCATACCTAAAGAGGGATAAATTAAAACTTTGAAGTTTTTCTATTTTACTCATCAATTGATAGGTGTCCATAGGGCATGTATCATAGGACATGTATCTGACCTATTTGATAGTGACTTACCTCGACCGATTATTATCGATCATGACTCAACCTGACATGTTCCACGAGTATATTTGATTTTAGGAGGTACTCATGATTTCAGTGGGTAATGACTGCTCCATTAAAAGGAAATTAATTATATAGTAGATAAGTTTGCTAGTAAAAGCAACAAATTGCTCATTATAATTTTTTTTTACTGAATTCATTTAACAATCTTGATTTTTATGGTACATTTTTATCATCACTCCTTCAAGGATATACTCACTCCAACATTTGATGGATGGATTGATTCAAATTGTCAACAATTTTGTCACAAATCTAATTAGTATACTATTGCTTGAGAATTCAAATGAGAAACTATTTAGATATTATGACAAGAATAATTATTAAATTTGTCAACATGTGGGATCGAGTGGAAATTGATGATGTGGAATGGGCTCGTCTGAATAATTATAAACATCATCGGTAAAAGACCACATGGATGTCAAAATGGAGTGAAATTACAAAGGCACAAGAAGACATGAAGTTTTGGATACATATGCAAACAAACATATAATATACATACATATTCAATTCATTATCATATTCATTTGTGCATATTTCGATATCTATATCTACATCACTTCAAAATGAATACGAATGAGACATTCGATATATGTAAATTTAAGCTAATATTATACAATATTTCTATTATTATCCGAATATAATGTTTGATAACACCTTTTCCATATTTATCAATATATGCATCTGCATAACAGACAATAATAATATAACATCTATATCAGTATCTAACCGTTTTGCATCCTAATGAGTCAATGATGGGGTTGAAGTTTCCCACTCCACTTCCGAGCTACTATATCAAGATCAAGCTTTCTGCATGGTAAGGGCCCATAAAAACCCAATTTCATATTAACCGTTCAATTTTGATGGAGCGAGTCGAAGGTCAAAGAGGATCCTCTCTGTGGTATCGTGCATGTTGTAATCGTGGGAACCGCTCGATCTTGATCGAGCCGTTCACACGATTTTTCATGATACGAGCCCACAAAAAGTGCAAAATCGCACGAAGCGCTTTGATCAAGATCGAGCGGCTCCCA